>CANSZD010001226.1:0-525632 GCA_947648045.1 Beta corolliflora
CCTTTGTTAGTCTTTGCTGTTGCCTTGCCAGAATCAGCCGGAACTAATGAAATGAATAAATTATTCCATCCAGTTTGTGAGATCTGTATAAGGCAGATATATCACTTCATTGGGATCAGAGGTATTTAACAAATTCCTTTCTGTACTCTAATAGTGGTGCAACATCTCGCATAAAGGAGCATATGGCAACCACAATAATATCAACATTACCCCTACACCTCAAAAGAGGCATCCATCAATGCCTTCATAGAGGAAAGATATTAATCCACGACATATTTGTTCAAGTGTCAACATAACAAGTGACCTGATTCGCTCAACCCCCCCCCACCACACACACAAACACCAGTGAACCATGTTCTGGAACACGCATACTGGCACAATGACATAGTTGCGTACAAGTTTAAAAAATTAGGTATCATATTGAGTCCCCATAGCTTTACATGTACCAAAACATACCATCCTGCAGGTGACACAATTCCGTGTAAAACCACAAGCAAGCGTTAAGAGTTAAGTGTATTGTTGTGACAAATGCAATTAACGAAACAATTAATTAACAATTGACACAAGGATTTAACGTGGTTTACTAACAATGTGCTAGCTACGTCCAAACAGCCGCAAGGAGGACTGATTTTTATTAGGTTTAGGAGAGAGAGTACAAATTACATATTACAGAATAATAGAGACAGAAGTTAATTATAGGGTTTATATATATAGTACCTCTATAATTAACCTAAACAGAATGGACATAAATCGAACCCAAAACATAAACTCTATACTAAATTACATATACCGAAAAGATTCGGGGGCGTGCCCCACGCCTCGACCAGGGCGTTTCACCCCTAGACCCCAACTAGGTGACCGGGCAGCGAGACCCCGTGCTTGGTTAATCCTAACGCCCGATAATTCAAGGCATATTTCAACATGTACAATTCCAGCAAGCAAATAATTGTTTGTACGACATATGCTGGTGTTAAAAGCTTAATGATCTAGTAATACACTAAAGATCAAACATTAAAAAGCATTTGGTCATGCAAAAGAATAATTTTGAGCATCATCATTAGTTCTTAGTTCTTGTATTGAAGGATTATGCTCGCGGAATCCAACATAAACAAAGAGCTTCAACTACAGAACGTCATAGTAAGTAAGATGGAGAGCTTCATTAGTATGCATTGCAAACATTCATAAGAGAGAACTTACATGTGTAGCATGGAATTGAAGTCGAAATACAACTTTTACTTTGGCCTTGTCAGGTTTCCACTTTGTAGCCCTTGACATTCTTGACAATCAGAGTATCATAAAGGGAAAACAATTGGCCTATTTTATGTAACCCTGTTCATAATTTCATAATGACATTTAGAATTTTAACCAATTTGCACTGAGACCAAAATAAGGCCTTCTTCGGATGCCATTAGCAATAAATGATTATTATAAATAAGCAAAAACAATGTAAGCAACTATCCTGTTCCCAAACACCATTCAGTTTAAGGAAAGATGTCACTATTTCAAGAATGACAACTTCAATAAACTACTACAAGATGGGAAACAAAATCATACGACAATTTCACTAATTACTTCTGTGATTCATTTACTCATTCGCTTTGTACTTACAATTACTGATGCAAGTCAACAACCTCATACAACAGTTCCATTATTTATTTGAGAATTAAAATTTTACAACAAAATCATACCACACTTTTGCTATCTAAGAACAGCCTCTAGTAGCATAGCTAAGATTAAAAAAATTATATTTCAAACAAACCAGAAAGTACAATCATCTTTTCTTTATCAAGAGTAACCCATTAACTTTTACACTAATGTGGGTCACTTAAGCTACAGTCCCTTAACTTTTAATAATTAAAGTACATCTACAACCAAATCAAATAGAAAAGAAGAAAACAAGTATATTCAGATTGATTCATTTCTAATTAGCTCAAAATTTGCAGAAATGCACTTAAAAATCAGCAATCCTTGGCATCAAAAAGACAACCCAAAAGTAGATCTTGCACTTCACATCTAAATAGTATAGAAAATGATGCAATAAAAACACAACATTCCCAAAATCTTACCTCTGAAAGTTCAAAGTCCAAACAATTAGCTAAAAAATTTGAACTGGGTTTTCTTCAAATGACCCAAAAATCAGCTCCGACTGCTCCCAATTTCAGTAATGTGCTTTGAATCTTAGGAAAAATCACCAATTGGTTACAAAAATTGCAACTTGGGTACTGATTGATGATGAATAGACAAGTCCCAAAAAGTCAAGAACTCAATACAGAACTCAGGACCAAAGTATTAATAGAAAAAGAAAAAGAAAATCCTTCTTTTTCTTAAAAAAAAAACAAAGAAAAACCCATAAACCCAAATTATAAGACAGAAAAGTGTTGTCAAGTACCTAATTTGTAGATCTTCAAAAAATTGGGATTTGCTGGGTTTAACGTTGGAAGTAAGCAAGCAAAAGAATCTTGAATTTGAAGCTTTAAGTTACGAGGATGATTTTAACTGCAATGAGTAGCATTTATTTTAAGTGTATAATTCAGTTGGGAGAGATAAATAATTAGTGGGGAATGAATTTTTGGTAAGTTTGTTGAGGTTTTTAGAGAAGAAATAAAATGAGCAGGGTTTTTGTGTGATTATTATTACAGTAGTCAGTAGAAAAAAGGAAAGAGACAGTTTGCCAAAGAACAGTGAGAGCTCACGGATTTAGTTTTTGTGGATAGTGATTTTACTCATCTTCTTGTGATTAAAGTAAGTGATTTGGTGTTTAGTATTAAGATTAATATGTATGTAAGTAGATAGTAATGTAATGATGTCTTAACTTTTTTTTGTTGTTTTTAAGACACATGAGATGATGCAATGGGTTGTCTAGTGTCTCTCAAGATGACGTATTTGAAAAAAATCTTCTAGGTTTTGACTTAAAGGATGTGTAGCAGTGTAGGCCCTTTTTTCCTTTTTTTTTGTTGGAGGTCAAGTAGAGTCTTAGAGGTGATCTTGGGTTAGGTTGAGCAGAGTTTTGCCAAATATAAAAAAGTGGCACTTTTTTGGCAAAAGCCGGATGGCCCAAGTAGTAGCAAGCGACAAGCTCGAGAATAGCAGCGGCCTGCGGGCTCCGTGGCCTACGCCTGCAGGTTTGGCACCCCAAAGCAAGCTTGTTGCTGCCAGCCCGCAGGGGTAGCCCACGTCGGCAGGTTTCAGCGCTCAGCGTGGGCTTTGTGTCGCATAGAGTGATTTCCTTCTCCTATTAGGTTTCTAATTGTTCTCTTAGTATAAACTAGCATTTTTTTTGCATGCTATGCGTGCATGTCATATTAACATTTTTTTTTCTCAATTAGTTATTCATCAATGTTACAAAAAAATTGATTCGAACAGACATTTATAATTATGCTTAATTTTTTTAATATGTTTTTCTTAAATCAATGTTTCGTTGGTTTTTTTAGAGATGGCCAACAGTGCGGGCCCAGCCCACCTCGTGGGCCGTGTGGGTCGAGCCCGTGAAAAGCCCGGTCCAGCCCGCCTCGAACCGTGAAATTGGTGGGTGGATCGTGGGCCGAATTTTTTGAGCCCAACCCACGAAAGCCCGCTATTAAAACAACCCAGCCCGGTCCACGAAACCGATCCAGCCCGCCTATGAACCGGATCAGCCCAGCCCAAGTAATTATTCAACCAAATTGTGTATATTTTAATCAAATTGTATATATTTTAATCAAATTGCATACATTATAATTAAAACAAATTCAAAAATAATGAAATTATTCATTAATATTAATAATTATATATTTTTTAATTAATTTTAAAGGTTTTATGTAACAATAATGAATAATTTCAATAATTTTGAAAAAAAATAAAAAAAATTTCTCATGCCGGCCCGCCAGCCCGGTCCAGCCCGTTAGGCCCACGAACCGCAAGAACCGCTCCCTGAACCGTAAAAAACCGGTAACAGACCGGTGTGGGCCAAGATTTTTCAGCCCGTGGACCAGCCCGCCCAAACCGTGAATTTCACGGTCTGGTCGTGGGCCGTGTAATCTCAGCCTGGCCCGCTATGGCCCACGGACTGGCCCGCCCAGCCCGCACCAGTGGCCATCTCTAGTTTTTTTAGTTATTTGTTCATCATTATTCAAATATAGTATTGAGAGAAGGAAATATAAAGCAGAAGAAAGCTTGTGCTCAAGTAAAGTAGAAGAATTTATGTATCAGATTCAATCGTTGAATTAATTAAGTGGAAGATTTTGATTTATATAATAGAGATTACCGAATAATAATCAAAATTTAGGTTTAAAATATTGTCCGTATAATTATTAATATGAAATTCAAGTTTTTATTTTTTCTTCTGATTGTGTCAATCAAGTTATATTGTCAATTTATTTTTTTATCAGCGTTTTTCACACATATGTAAGAAGAGAAAAAAATTCTCCTTAGTTTAATATTTAATTGAAATTTCAAATTCAATTCCATTGTTAACTTGTTCAATATATATGGCAAGTAGGAAGAAAAAAAGATTATTTAATATACATGGCAATTTAAATTTATTAAGGGTATATCATACTGTTTTTAAAGGGGGACACCATCTTCCTCCCCTCTTCACTTATATAATAGAGATATGCAAGCGATTTATTATTTTATTATGCCATAAGTGTGACATATATTCTTAGATCTAAAGAGACTCCTGAAGAGAATTTATAGAGTTTAAGAATTTTTCTTGTATCATCATCACATATTCAAAGTCCTAGCGTAGTTTGTGGTTTTCTCCCTATTTAAGGATTTCCACGTTAAATCTTGTGTGTTCCTTATTGCCTTAATTTCTTTATTCGTGTTTATTATACTTTAATTGCTCAATTTGTTAGCGCTTACGATACTTATTCCTATCAAGTGGCCGGTATCAAGCGCTAGGTTAAATCGTTGTATGGCTAGATTCGTGTCGAATAGGTATAATAGATGACGGGAGGGTGATGATCGATAAATTCGATGGTAAGGATTTTGGTTTCTGGAAGATGTAGATGGAGGATTATGTGTACCAGAAAGACATTTACCAACATTTGTCGAAAAAGAAGCCTGCAACAATGAAAGATGAAGTTTGGGCAACCTTGTACCGGAAAGCATTAGGTGTGGTTCGATTGACATTGGCAAAGACTATTGCTTTCAATGTCAAAGACGTGAAGACAATAATGGAGTTGATCCAGACTCTTTCAGACATGTGCGAGAAGCCTTCTACCATGAATAAGGTATATCCAATGCGTTGTTTGTTTGAACTTGAGATGATTGATGGTGAATCTGCTACTAAATTTAGTAAGGTAAATTTGATTCTAATAATTCAACCTTTAGCCGGTTTGCTGAATTTAATCCCACCTTTTTTATTATTTTAGAATAACCCAACCCTTAGGGGATAAATTCTCTAGATAATCCGAATTCTTATTTTTCTTGCATACAGTAGACCTAAAACGGATTGGTGATGGCAAAAAAATAAGATACCGGATTATTTTGAGAAGCTAACCCCAAAAGTTCGGATTATTAAAAAATATTCAATAGGTGGGATTAAATTAGTGAACCGGGCAAAAGTTGGATTATTATAATTAATTTTTTCATTTATTAATGAATTTGGTAAAATTGTTAGTCAATTAGCCTATGTGAAAAGTACCTTTGATGATGAGATAAAAGTTTTAATTTTGTTTTCCTCTTTACCTGGAGAGTGGGAGACCGTGATTGCTGCTATTAGTAATTCTGTGGGGAAGGAAGCACGAAAGTTGGATGATGTTAGGGATTTGGTGTTGAGTGGGAGCACTTGGCAGAAGGATTCACAGGAGTCATCTGGTGGAACATACAACGCTAAGGGTAAAGGGAGGAGACAACATAGGAGATATATGCGGGAAAAGTCTAGGGGTAAGAGTAGTGGAAGAGTCGGTAAGGCAGAAGTGGTGTTGTGAATGCGGCGAGAAAGGTCACTTTAAGAGGCAATGCCAAAATCTCAATGACATTGATAAGGAGAAGAAAATAAGGTGGAGTATCAAGATAGCAATGAAGATAGTGTTGCTTCCACAGACTCTGTCATGTAGTATGTTTCTGATGCTTTGATGGTAAGCAGTGGAGAGAGCTCAATTGTTTCATGGATCTAGGATTTGGGTTTCTTCGTTTCATTCTTCGCCCTACATGGAGTTATTTCAGAACTTAAGGTCTGAGAATCTCGAAAATTTGTACCTTGGAGATGATAGACCATTAGAGGTTAAGGGCAAGGGACATGTGAGCGTGAAACTTGCAAGTGGGGACATGTTTGAGTTGAAGGATGTCATTTCATCCTTGATTTGAATAAAAATTTGATATCAATTAGTCAACATTGACAAGTCCAGTTGCAAGGTAGTGTCCGAGGGTGGTTCCTGGAAAGTTGCTAAGGATGTTATGGTAGTAGCTCGAGGTGCAAGTAGCTGAACGATGTACACCATGGGGAACAATACAAAGGTAGCTAAGGAAGGGATGCATAAAAATTCACAAAGAGTATAGTTCTGTCAAAAGTAGGTATACAGTAGACCCGTGAAGAGGAATCGTGTCTCTTCGGCTAGAGTGAACCGTGGAATGAATAAGGTGAAGAAAGAACACATGAGTGTGGTGCGTGAGCAATAGAGCCTGAAGAAGATGTTTTGTTCAGGTGGGAGCATCTGTGGAATGCTCGGAAAACTATGAAGATGTGATGGAGACTCATGGTCGGTGAGGCCTCGATTTTGCTTCCTATGTAAGTTGGAGGTGTGCTACACTACGTGACATATGGTGAGTGATGATTTGGGGCTATATTTATAGAAGGTGGAGTTCTTCATCCATACGAGTCTTCAAGGTGGGAGATTGTTGGATATGGTGTTGAAGATCGTCGAAGTATCTATCGATGAAGGAATTGAGACGTTTGTTGTGTGCATCGACGTATGTGTGTGTGTTGCGATAAGCTCGAGCATTGGTGAATGCATGATGTTGGGTAGCAACCACAAGAACATGCAGCAAAGCAGAAGCAAGTGACGAGCTCAAGAGCAGCAGTAGCCCGCAGAATCCATGGTCTGCGCCCACAGGTTTTGCGCCCCAAGGCAAGCTTGCTGCTACCAGCCCGCACGGGTATCCCGCGCCCAGTGTGGGCATTCTGCCGCCTAGAGGCTAGAGTGATTTCCTTCCCCTATTACGTTTCTAATTGTTCTTTTAGTATAAATATGCAAGCCATTTATTATTTTATTATGCCATAAGTGAGACTAGAGGTGGCCATTGGGCGGGCCTAACCTGACCCATCCCTGGACCAACCCGCTAACAGACCGGACTAGCCCGGTGATAAGAGCTTTTAAGTGTGTCGTTAAGGCACCAAAAATCGCTTTTCAAATAATATTGTATCATGATGTATCTATTTTATATAAATTATTTAGCTCAATTCCCTTAGCTTTGATAGTTGATTTGAGCTCTTTGGAGCTCGATTTTTGTGTGATTTGATATGTTTGGACTTGTTTCCGTGTGTTAGATGTTTTTGTGCAGATTAAGCGTTTAGCACCCTTATTTGAGTTGCGGAACGGAAGTCCAACAGACCACATATAGCCCATAGAAGATCCAAGAGATTGCACAAGTGATTCGGACAAGATTACACCAAAAAGAGCGAGAAATCACTCTCGCCCGGTCGACCGGGCGGTCTCGCCCGACCGGGCGAGCCACAAAGTTGAGCTTCTCCAAATGTTTGTTTGCCCGGCCAACCAGGTGAGAAGAGACCAAAATTCGCTTGCGCGCCCGACCGGGCCGAATTTCCTTTTCGTCGTAGTTTCAGAACAACGTCGCCCGACCGGGCGGTTTTTCCGGAAGGATAATTTTTGCCTTTTTTAGCCGGTTTTGTAAAAACTATAAATAGGGCTTTAGTAATTTCGATTAGGCTATCTTAATTTCTGCGTTTTTAGCTTTAAAACACTTAGTCTTTTTCTCTCTAAGCTTGGTATTAACTCTTGCCCTTGAAGATTATAAAGATCATCGATTTTGGTTTTCATTGTTCTTCAATATTTTGGTATTCTTCTTTACTTTGCTTATTTTAATGAATTCTTATATTTGCATTATGTTTATTGAATTTATTATTATCATGAGTGAGTAGTCTATTTCTAGGGCTTAGAGAGGGAAGCCATATTTATACCTATTTGATTGTGGTTTAAGGTAGAGGTGTTCACAAAAAACCGAAACCGAAAAACCGTACCGAAAAACCGGTCAAAATGGGCGGTTACCGAACCGGAAAATTTGGCATTAAACGGTACGGTTACCGAACCGGTAAAATTCACGGTTAAACGGTACGGTTACGGTTATGATTTTTGAGTGAACGGTTAACCGAAAAACCGAATTTTTTTTTTCTCTATTTCATTTATTGTGAAATATTTTCCAACAACTACATTAATTCTAATATTTATTACTAAGTAACAACAATTAGAGGAAGTATGAGATTATTGAAAAAATTTAGTACTAATTTAAACACTATAGTTATGAAATGGAGTAAATTCTTAGTGTTATTATGTTTTCTATGGATTTATTATCCACTTTATAATATATTTTATATTAGAGTATATATAATATTATAGTATATGCACACAAAAATAGAAATATATATTTACATTAAGTAAAATATAACAGTATAAATTGAATAACGGTTAATGGTTAACCGAAAAACCGTACCGAAAAAATGGGTAACCGCTTAGGCGGTAACCGATCTAAACGGTTACGGTTACGGTTCGCAAAAAGAGCGAACCGAAACTTTCGGTTACCGAACCGATATATTGTTTCGGGACGGTTAACCACCCATGAACACCCCTAGTTTAAGGTTCTTCGATATTCAGATTGAATTAGAGTAATTCCCTATTGATTTGTTATGCTTGTTTAATTCATGTAATTTTGCAATATCATGGGTTATGTTTAGCTAATAGGAGTTAGAATCGAAAGATCATACTCATTAGAGGCTTGTTACAATAGGTAAGCCTGATTATGTTGAGCGACCGTACTGGCATATGTTGATCTAAGAGTTGTTAATGCCCGACCGTAGGATTAACGAAATACTCTAATTATTCGAACCTCAATCCAAGTATTGTTGAACTATATTGTAGTGATTAAATTGGTATAAGCATGGTGGACCGATCGATTGCCCTAGGTTTTAATTATTTGATAAACTTCCATCTTCTTTGTGTTCTAGCTTATTCTAGTTTAGTTGTTAATTATTCAATCAAAATTCTTTCTTGAAGTAGTTAAATAATTGAGCACGAATTTATAGAACTCCTCTCCCTGTGGATCGACCCGTATTTGCCAGTTTCTGCTAACAACAGACACCGTGCACTTGCGGTATATATTTAAAACCCATCAAGTTTTTGGCGCCGTTGCCGGGGACACGGCTAGTTTCTATAGCTTTTTGATTGATTAATCTAAATATTTCTCCTATCTCATTGGAACTTCAAGTTCCAATTGAGGCAATCTCACTGCATATTTTTCTTTGTTTCTTTTATGCCCAGGTCTAAAAGAACAGGTACTCCAGTTCCAACTGACCCTGATCTTGAAAAAACCATCAGGCAACTCAAAAAGCAACAAAAGAAGAAGAAGCAGTCTGCTAATCAGGGAAAATCCACGGAAGAACCAACAGAATCAATCATGCCTCCTAAGTCATTGAAGTCTTATGGGGTGCCTTCCCCTGGCAATGTTCCCACAGGCCCTACTATGCCTGACATACAAGCTGCTAACTTTGAAATCAATCCTGCCCTCATTCATATGATCCAACAGAACCAGTTTGGAGGGCATCCATCTAAAGACCCTGCAAATCATTTACAACGGTTTCAAGAACTCTGGCGTACCGTTAAGCATCAAGGGGTCACTCCTAATCAGTTGAAGGTCATGGTATTTGAGTTCTCTTTGAAAGACAAAGCTCAAAAATGGCTCAATGATGTCACAACAACTGAATGGAGTGCTATTTCTGAAGCATTCCTGAAAGAATACTACCCTCCTACTAAGACTGCAGAAATCCGACACAAGCTTGCTACCTTTCAACAAGAGCCTGATGAGACATTGAAGAAAGCATGGAATAGGTTTAAGGATCTGCAGAGAGAATGCCCACACCACAATCTTGACAAGTGGTTCATCACCCAAGCATTCTACAATGGTCTACAACCCCATATCAAGAGTACAATTGATTCATTTGCTGGGGGTGTTTTCCTAGACAAGGAGGTGGATGAAGGGTACAGTTTTCTGGCTAACTTAGCAGCAAATGATCATAGTTCTTCTAGGACTATTACTAAGAAAAAGTTAGATGCTGATGCATATGCCCTGTTGTCTTCACAAGTTGCCCAGTTGAGCATGAAGATGGATTCACTTAAATCTTCACAGTCTAATACTCCCCCTATGAGTATTAATGATATGTCTTCAATGGCTCCTATTACCTCTTCTTACTGTGAGGTGTGTGGTGTTCAAGGCCACTTTGGTTATGATTGTTCCTATAATCGACCGGATTCGAATCAGATGGAGCATGCAAATGTTTTTCAGCAGAGACCTCTACACAATCCATATTCCAACACATTCAACCCAGGTTGGAGGGATCATCCTAATTTTTCCTACAAAAACAATAATGTTTAGAACCCTCAACCAATGCCACAAACATCCTACCAACCACCTCATCAAAACCCACCACAGCATGTTGCCAGACAACAATATTACCAAGGGGCTCCTCAGAATCCCCCTCCTGGTTTCAATAGGCCTTCACACCAAGGCTATCAGCAGCAAACTCCTCAGAATGCCAGCTCTCAAGAGCCTACCATGTCTGACCTGATGAAGATGATGGTTTCTATGCAGAAGAGTCATGAAGAGAGCATCAAAGAGTTGAAGAACACTACCAAACATTTGGAGACTCAACTTGCTCAGGTGGCAGGAAATAATGCACAGAGGCAACCGGTGTCATTTTCGGGGCAACCAATTCCCAAAGAGACTGCTAATGCTGCCACTCTTCGAAGCGGTACGCAGTATGATGCTCCTCCTATGCCTACTGATGATTCGCCACCTCCAGACAAGAATGATGTAGTGGATGAAAATGAAGGTGAAGATAGCTCAAAAGCTGAAATTGAGCAAGGGAAAGTAGATGAAGAAAAGAAGCAAAAGGAGAAGGTTACTGATTCTCCTACCCAACCACTACCTTTCCCTCACAGGATGCAAAAATCCAAGGTTGATCAACAGCTTGGTATGTTCATGTCTATGGTCAAGAATCTTGAGGTAACAGTTCCTTTCACTGATTTAATTTCTCAAGTGCCTGTTTATGACAAATTTTTGAAAGACATGATTACTAAGAAAAAAGATTTTGGTGGTTTAGATAGAGTTGCTCTAACTGAAGAGTGTAGTGCTGTTCTGCAAAATAAAATCCCTCCAAAATTAAAGGATCCTGGTAGTTTTTCCATCCCCTGTCATGTAGGTGCGTTGTTTATAGATAAGGCTTTATGTGATTTAGGAGCTAGTGTATCTGTTATGCCTTTATCTATCTAGTAATAAACTGAACTTTGGAGTTTTGAAGTGCACCGAGATTACTTTACAGATGGCAGATCGTTCTGTGAAATATCCTTTAGGTATTCTAGAGGATGTTCCTGTCAGGGTTGGGAAATTCTATATTCTTGTAGATTTTGTAGTGCTAGATATGGAGGAGGATAGTCAGATCCCCATTATTTTGGGTAGGCCTTTCTTATGTACTGCCGGTGCTGTTATTGATGTTAAATCTGGCTCTCTGACTTTAAGTGTTGGTGATGATACTATTACTTTTAAACTAACCAATGCTATTAAGTCTCCTATGCTTGAGCACACATGTTGCAGGATTGATGTACTGGAAGGGATTCCTGGAGGTGATTATCACCAATTTCTGTCAGATGATCCATTGGAGAAAATTCTTGAACCTGGATGGCCTTGATGCGATGAGGCAAGTCGAATGTGAGGTAATGGAGACTATTTGCTCTACTTCTAAGCTACGGGTAAAGAAATTAGAACTTAAACCTTTACCTTCTCACCTCAAATATGCATTTCTTGATGATAATGAGGAATGCCCGGGCGGCGCGGATGTGTCGTTGGGCACCGCACCCGGCCAAAGATAAAATTTCTCCTACTCTCTTTTACACTAAGATAGTATAATGGAAGTAGGGTCGTATCCACGGGGAAACAGGGGACGAGTTTAATACTTAGCGTGATTCAAAACCTAGATTAAGCTAAGGGCCGAGAAACCTAATAATAATTACAAAGGGGGGTTTCAAGTAGATTTACTAACAAACTAAAACTAACTAGCATATAAAACAAAATGAGAAATCAATATGGGAAGATCTTGAATCCGATTAACATACACTTCAATTCATTATCGATCCTTGAACCTCCACTCTAATTATTTCCATAATTATCTATTGCTGAGAATTAATCTCGCATTCTCCTTATTCCTAGTTGAATAGCACGATCAGCGTGACTATAAAACCCTAACTAAAGGATAACCTAGTCCGATCGCGTCTAAGTTCAATCCAATAAGCAGTAATAAACACACGAGAGAACCAACGGACCGCTAACGTCATACAAGCGATAAACATTCAACAATTAATTCAATTTCCCCAAGAAATAACCAAGATGATCAGCATCTGAGTTACTCCCTAGTTTGCTACCAATTGATAAAAGAATAAAACAATCCGATTCTATTCTTAAATCTAGCATTAGATTAATTACACAATCAAACTAGTAACGTTCCTAGCATAATCATGCAAAAATCATAGAAAGCAAGCATAGAAATTAAACCATAATCAAAGAAACTAAATAGAGAGGAAAGATCTCACAATAATGCTTGAAGCTCCATATTAATCTCGTTCAAGAATGGTTCAAGCTACAATTGGCATAGCATAAGCCAATCCCATAATTGAAATCTACAAAAACTAAACTAGAAAATAAAAACTAAAAAGAGAAGACAACAAGAGAGGAGTGGAGTTTTGGAGACTCCCCTCTCCTTGTGGCCTTGCCCCCTAGGTCCAAAAACAAGTTTAGTATTTATACTAAAGCTCAAAAATCAGCCGACAATTAGACCGACCTAGGGGTCGCGAGGTGCGAGTCTGGTCGCACCGTGCGAAGAGTGTTCTGCCTACCGCACATTTGGCTGGGCAAGGCAGGTCGCACCGTGCGAAGCAGGTCGCGAGGTGCGAGCAAGCAGGTCGCGAGGTGCGACCTATCTCGCGAGGTGCGAGCTGCGCGCTGGGCAGGCTTGCTTCGAGCGCTGGGCGAGCATGATGGGCGTGCGATGATTCGAGCGCCGGGCGTGCGATGATGGAGGCCGGGCCGGGGCCGGTTTGAGCGCGCGCGGCTTACGATGATGGAGCGGCGGCGACTTGGCTGCTTGCCCAGGCGAGCATGCGATGCGGCCGTGCTTGGGCGAGCAGGTGATGCTGGGGCTTTGCTCGGCTCAAATGCACTTCACCTTGGAAGCTCGGAATACATGACGTTAACACAAATTATCTCGCAAAACTCCGAACTTCCGCTAAGAGTTAAATAAAACACGAATGTTAACAATTACAATCAAACCCTTAGCAAAGTGCACCCAAAGTTACGTAAATACTACATGTAACTTGAGCGTATCATGCCCTGTGATTGTCACTACTAAACTCACAGATAGCCAACTTTCACAACTTCTTACAATGCTTCGTGTGCACAAAAAGGCTATTGGGTATAGTATTGATGATCTAAGGGGTATTAGTCCTGATTTTTGTATGCATAGAATAAACGTGGAAGAAAATCACCGGCCATGCATACAACCTCAAAGACGTTTGAATCCTAATATGCAAGAGGTAGTGAAGAAGGAAATAATGAAACTACTTGACGCGGGCATCATCTACCCCATCTCAGATTCTAAGTGGGTGAGCCCGGTTCAAATTGTTCCTAAAAAAGGGGGAACTACTGTTATTAAGAATGATAGGGATGAACTAATTCCTACTCGTACTGTTACAGGTTGGCGAATGTGTATTGACTATCGCAGATGAAACATAGCCACCTTGAAAGATTAATTTCCCCTCCCTTTTATTGACCAGATGTTAGAAAGATTAGCAAAACATAGCTTTTTCTGTTATATGGATGGATATTCAGGTTTCTTTCAGATCCCCATTCACCCAGAAGATCAGGAGAAGACGACGTTCACATGTCCTTATGGCACTTTTGCTTACCGCCGAATGCCATTTGGTTTGTGTAACGCCCCTACCACATTTCAAAGATGTATGATGGCCATCTTTTCTGATTTCATTGAGAATATCATGGAGGTATTTATGGATGATTTCAGTGTCTATGGGTTTGACTTTGATGTATGTTTGCATAATCTTTCTAGAGTACTTAGACGTTGTACTGATGTTAATTTGGTCTTTAACTGGGAAAAGTGTCACTTCATGGTCAATGAGGGAGTGGTACTTGGTCATCTTGTTTCTGAACGTGGCATCCAAGTTGACCGGGCAAAAATTGAGGTGATTGAGAAACTTCCTCCTCCTGTGAATGTCAAGGGAGTGAGGAGTTTTCTGGGTCATGCGGGGTTCTATCGCAGATTCATAAAAGATTTTTCTAAAATCGCGAAACCCCTTACTCAATTGTTGCTCAAGGATGCCACCTTTGATTTTACTGATGCTTGTGTGGAGTCTTTTGACAGGATTAAGGAAGCATTGATCACTACCCCTATCATACAACCTCCAGATTGGAGTCTTCCCTTCGAGATCATGTGTGATGCTAGTGATTATGCAGTTGGTGCTGTACTTAGCCAACGGAAGAACAAGATCCTCCATGCTATTTACTATGCCAGCAAGACATTGGATGAAGCTCAGGTCAACTATGCTACTACAGAGAAGGAGTTATTGGCCAATGTCTATGCTCTTGACAAGTTTCGAACCTACCTCATAGGTTCGAAAGTGATTGTCCACACCGATCATGCTGCACTGAAGTATCTATTGGCTAAGAAGGAAGCCAATCCACGACTTATTCGATAGATACTCTTATTACAAGAGTTTGATTTGGAGATCCGTGACAAGAAGGGTACTGAGAATGTCGTTGCAGATCATCTCTCCAGATTGAGATTTGAGTCAACTGCTGATGGTCCCATAGATGATTCTTTTCCTGATGATCATCTTTTTGCTGTGTCTATTCAATCCCCATGGTATGCTGATTTTGCTAACTATTGTGTTGGTGGTTCTCATCCTCCAGATTTGACTTACCAACAACCCAAGAAGTTTTATCATGACGCTAAGCATTATTATTGGGAAGACCCACTCCTATATAAGAAGTTCTCAGATGGCTTGTTCAGACGATGTGTTGCCGATTGGGAGATAGCTGGAATCCTACAACACTGTCATAGTATGCCTTGTAGTGGGCATCTTGGCTCACATGCCACAGCTTATAGAGTTCTCCAGAGTGGGTTCTACTGGCTTACTATTTTCAAAGATGCCCGTGCTTTTTGCCTTTCTTGTAATGAGTGTCAAAGAACGGGCAATATTTCAAAGAGACAGGAGATGCCATAGATGGGAATTTTGGAGATTGAGCCCTTTGATGCGTGGGGCATTGATTTCATGGGACCTTTCCCTTCTTCTTATGGGAACAGGTATATATTGGTAGCTGTGGATTATGTGACTAAGTGGGTTGAAGCTGTGGCTTCACCTACTAATGATTCTAAGGTGGTCATGAAGCTCTTCAAGAATATTATTTTTCCTCGCTTCGGAGTCCCGAGAGTCTTGATCAGTGATGGGGGGTCTCATTTTCATCAGAGAACCTTCAAAGCTTTATTGAAGAAATATGGAGTTACTCATAAGGTTGGCTTGGCTTATCATCCTCAGACTAGTGGCCAAGTTGAAGTCTCCAATCGTCAGATCAAGCGCATCTTAGAGAAGGTAGTCAACAGGTCAAGGAAAGATTGGTCACAAAAGTTGGATGACACTTTGTGGGCACTGCGAACTGCTTTTAAGACACCTCTCGGCACCACCCCATATCGGTTGGTCTATGGCAAAGCTTGTCATTTACCAGTTGAAATGGAGTATCTCTCAGCTTGGCAGTCAAAGAAATTAACCTGGATTTAGAGGCTGCAGGTGAGGCAAGACTTCTTCAGTTGAATGAGTTAGATGAGCTTCGACTGGAAGCATATGAGAACTACAAGCTTTACAAGGTGCAGACAAAGAGGTTTCATGACAAGATGATTGAGAAGCGTGAGTTTCATGTTGGTGACAAGGTTCTATTATACAATTCTAGACTAAGGCTTTTTCCTGGAAAGCTAAAGTCAAAGTGGTCTGGACCATTTGTTGTCACTGATGTGAAGGCACATGGAGCCATTGAAGTGGCTAATGCTGAGGGGACGAAATTTAAAGTAAATGGTCATCGTCTGAAACTGTACCATGAGGGCGCTTTCATAGGCCAAGTAGAGGTTATCTATTTCGATGCTCCCTCACTTTGAAATCTGAGGTACTACGGTCGTGCGGGACCTTTCTAAACCAGCGCTTTGCGGGAGGCAACCCGTCTTTACTTTTCTTTTTCCTTACTAGTTTAGATTACTTTTCTTATTTTTTTTTTCGAGAGGTGAGAGAGAGTGTACTGATATTTGGACGAGTTTAGTGTGTGCAGGGAGTCAATATCCTAACATGGGAAACATTTGACGGAAAAATGGCTTGAAATTAAGCCTCCCGGTCAACCGGGCCATTTCGCCCGACCGGGCCTCTTAACTCGCCCTACCGGGCGAGTTCGCCGGATAGGGCTCCCACGAAAATATTTCAGAAGTGATTTTCTCCCGGTCAACCGTGCTAGGCCACCCGCCCGGGCGCGCAAGCGATTTCGGGGCTCTATTTGCCCGGTCAACCGGGCGGAATGTCTTTAGAGTGCTGAAGTATTGAATTTCGCACGGTCGACCGGGCGGCTGAATTTCACACCTGACCTGTGCCAGCGCTGCGAAAAAAAAAAGAAGGAAGCAAAAGGAAAAAAAAAAATTTACCCGGTCGACCGTGCGGGACAGCCCGACCGGGCGAAAACCCGTTTCAGCGTTCCTTTTAAATTCCGCCTACCCCCTCTTTTCTCATTTCACTTCTTTCTTTCTCCTTCACTCATCTTCCCCTCAAACCCCTTCTCTCTCCTCAAAATCTGCATAGCCAAATTCCATCCTACCTTTCTCCATTCACAAATTCCATCTTCTTCTTCAATTCTCTTCATCTCCCAACACTTTTCTTCATCTCTCTCACATAAAACCTCCATTTCTTCATTATCCCACTTCAAATTCACTCACTCACAAAATCTTCAATTTTTGTCCTCACCATGTCAAGGCCAAGCAAGAGGAAGCAAAGCTCAAGAGGGGAATCAAGCACTCAAATTCCACCAGATCCGACATTCCCACAAGTAATTTTCAAATCCCTAGAGCAAAAACAAAGATTTGAAAAGTTGAAATTTCAGAATATCATCCACACCCGTTTTGTTGATACCAATTCTTTGCATGCTTTGGGTATATATGGTGAAACTAAGACGCTATTTGAGAAATTGGGATTGGGAACAATGTTTGGCATGTTTTTCTGGACATATAGGCATCTTACACTTGAATTCTTGAGCTCATTAGAAGTAGGCAACAAAAATCAAGTTCTCCGTTTTCGCCTCATGAATGAGGATCGAGAACTCACATTAGGCCAATTAGCTGCTATTTTTGGCCTCCCTGTTACTGATGATCATCGCCCCCCTCCCACTGTTCGAATTAATACCTTGTGGACCGCATTCACAGGTGATGAGGATGTTAACACCCAGCATATGACTGCAGACCATCTCCATTTTCCCAGCCTTCGCTACTTAGAGCGATTTTTGGGATTCACACTTTTTGGGCGTGTTGAGCCCCACTTCTGTCAAAAACAGGAGATTTTTTTGATGGGTAGTTATCTGTTTCCACAGTTTGATTACTCTTTGTGCCTTCCTTACCTGTTTGTGTCCCAACTGAAGCGGACTGCCACTAATTTGCCTGCCTTGTTTGATGACGGTAGTGTTAGGGGGCAACCTATTGTTTTAGGTGGCCTCATTACCGCTATTGCTGCTCATTTTGGTTATACTCCTGACATTAGCAATGCTGTAGCTAGTCCCGCTGAGATTGGCATTGATTATATGACCAATGGTAAATGGATAACCGCCTAGTCTGCGAATAAATTTAGGTAGTTCATTGCTAAGAAGGAGTCTATCCTTCTTCCTGACCCTACTCAGACCCGCCTAGAACCTGGTGTGGGGTCGTAACTCCTTCCTATGCGGGGTCAAGAGCCCATTGCTCGGCGACCTCTGCGGACCTACCACAGGCAGCCCGTTGGGGAAGCCTCCTCCTCCTCCACACCTATGGATCCTATGATGTCGGTCCTTACCCGCCTCGAGCAGGGACAACAGTCCCTTACCTCAGAGATGGGCCGCCTAGAGCTCGGGTCGCTACCATCCGGACTCACCGACTTCCTTGGACACACGGTTGACCACCGTGGAGTCCGACATGCGCCATGCCCTGTACCCTATCTACCATGACTACTTTCACCAGGGGCTTGTTGCCCATGATGCCACCCACCCTTCATGGTACACACCACAGGTCCCTGACCCACTGACCATGCTAGGGATGGTACTTCTGGCCATACTGCTTTTGGTGCTGCAGGTACTACCGGTGGCGGTTTTACTACCGATATGTCTGATGATGATGGGTGAGTCCTTTCTTTCCCTCTTGCTGCAATGAGGCCATTGCCGAGTTCAGCTTGGGGGGAGGATTTCTGTAAGTACACCCCTCTCTTTTTACTGCTTTGTAGTGTAGTTAGTTTAGTTTCATTGCTTTAAAAAAAAAAACAAATATTGCTGAAAAATACCAAAAATACGAGCTTGACATGAGTTATGAGTTGCATGATTGTTTCCCTGTGCCCCAAAATTTTTGAATGACTTTTTGGACTCTTAATCTATGATAGTTGGCGTGAGTATTTGTTAGTCTTGAGTTGATTTTCAATCTTCCATGACCCTTGATTGCATGATACTTGTGGCACTTGCATTGATTGTGGAGCTAAGTTGGTTAGACTGTGAGTTTTCTTGAGCCATGGATGCCTATCTTGCATCTAGTCTTCCTCTTTGTTGTGTGATTAGTTCCTTAGTTATGACATTGATCTTGATTTTGATCCTGTACTCTTTGAAAATTTGATGTGCATACATGATTGACATGATTGAGGCGTTCTTTTCATAATTTCTAGCTCCAGAGTTGTAATTGATTACATTATTCCATCTCTAGCCCCGCCAAGCCTTTTCGATTTTGATTACTAACCGTCATTACGAGCCCCTTAGCCTTATTTGATTCTTGTCCCAAGCCTAGCTTGGGGGAGCATTAGTTAAGTGGTTGGGTTGTCTTGATAGTTATGTATGTTGTGGCGTGTGCTAGTTGGAGTTATTTCTTTATGGGTATATGATCGGCTTATTACTTTGTGTTTGAAAAAAAAAAGCAAGAAAGGATGTTCAACAACAACAAATCCAAAAGAAAAAAAAAATAAAATAAAGAAAAGAGGAACGAAAAAGAACAAAAAAATTTGAAAATTTTGAATAAAGTGTTGTTTGAAAAGCAAAACAAGTTCAAAGGAATTGAAAATAGTGATTGAGTTGAGAAAGTGAATGTTGTGATATTTTGGAGATAAGTGAGTGAAGTTATGAAGGTCTCATTGACCTGGTTCTGCTAGTCTATGCTCCTCCATGCTTGGTTTATCCACCACATTCCCAAATTTTTCCATACCCTTAGCCTCAGCCCCATTACAACCTTTAAAAGTCCTCTTGATCTTTATGTGTTGCATTATTGAATTGAAAGTGAGTCAATGGATCAAAGTTAAATTGTAAGTGTTATTTCTGAGTCGACTGAACTAGGTTGAGTGTCATTATGTTACCTTTTAAACACACGAGAGTAGTGAGTTGGGAAGGGACATATGGTGGGAACGGAGAGTGATTGGGCACATCTTTTGCCTGCCACAAAAATGAGAGAAGAGTCTTCCCCCTTGTGAGCACCATCTTAGCATTTGCATGATATGCGCAGTCACCTTGGTTGATCGTCTTTCTCGGTGATTGGTCGTTGGCTTGATATAAAGGATTGATGATGATGCATGCTTTCTTGATTGATTTTTGAGTCTACTAATACTTTCAAACTGCATTTTCTATGGGGTGAAACAATTATATCTTGTAACTCATTTGTGTGGTTTTGCTTAGGGATAAGCAAAAGGTTAGCTTGGGGGATTTTGATGTATCTATTATATATAGATTATTTAGCTCAATTCCCTTAGCTTTGATAGTTGATTTGAGCTCTTTGGAGCTCGATTTTTGTGTGATTTGATATGTTTGGATTTGTTTCCGTGTGTTAGATGTTTTTTGTGCAGATTAAGCGTTTAGCACCCTTATTTGAGTTGCGGAACGGAAGTCCAACGGATCACATATTGCCCATAGAAAATCCAAGAGATTGCACAAGTGATTCGGACAAGATTACACCAAAAAGAGCGAGAAATCACTCTCGCCCGACCGGACGAGCCACAAAGTTGAGCTTCTCCAAATGTTTGTTTGCCCGGCCAACCGGGCGAGAAGAGACCAAAATTCGCTTGCGCGCCCGACCGGGCGGAATTTCCTTTTCGTCGTAGTTTCAGAACAACGTCGCCCGATCGGGCGGTTTTACCCGGTAGACCGGGCGGTTTTTCCGGAAGGATAATTTTTGCCTTTTTTAGCCGGTTTTGTAAAAACTATAAATAGGGCTTTAGTAATTTCGATTAGGCTATCTTAATTTCTGCGTTTTTAGCTTTAAAACACTTAGTCTTTTTCTCTCTAAGCTTGGTATTAACTCTTGCCCTTGAAGATTATAAAGATATATCATCGATTTTGGTTTTCATTGTTCTTCAATATTTTGGTATTCTTCTTTACTTTGCTTATTTTAATGAATTCTTATATTTGCATTATGTTTATTGAATTTATTATTATCATGAGTGAGTAGTCTATTTCTAGGGCTTAGAGAGGGAAGCCATGTTTATACCTATTTGATTGTGGTTTAAGGTTCTTCGATATTCGGATTGAATTAGAGTAATTCCCTATTGATTTATTATGCTTGTTTAATTCATGTAATTGCACAATATCATGGGTTTTGTTTAGCTAATAGGAGTTAGAATCGAAAGATCATACTCATTAGAGGCTTGTTACAATAGGTAGGTCTGATTATGTTGAGCGACCGTACTGGCATATGTTGATCTAAGAGTTGTTAATGCCCGACCGTAGGATTAACGAAATACTCTAATTATTCGAACCTCAATCCAAGTATTGTTGAACTATATTGTAGTGATTAAATTGGTATAAGCATGGTGGACCGATCGATTGCCCTAGGTTTTTAATTATTTGATAAACTTCCATCTTCTTTGTGTTCTAGCTTATTATAGTTTAGTTGTTAATTATTCAATCAAATTTCTTTCTTGAAGTAGTTAAATAATTGAGCATGAATCTATAGAACTCCTCTCCCTGTGGATCGACCCGTATTTGCCAGTTTCTGCTAACAACAGACACCGTGCACTGGTGGTATATATCTAAAACCCATCATAACACCTAATAAGCAATTACTAAGAATGTAGTAAAAGCAAGTCAAGGGTCGATCCACAGGGAAATTAGGATTAATCAAAGTCTATCAAGTCTAAATTACCTAATTAAGGGATTTTCGGGGGTTATGAATGATTTTTATAACAGCTAAAACTAATTATTATTAAAGAACTAGCAAATAATACGAGATGAAAATATCAATAAGGAAGACACGTACTAGAGTTAAGGTTACTAGTATCAATCAAAGAGGAACAACGGTCATTAATGCAATTGTGATTCAAAGGCGACAATTATGCAAGGTTTAGTGTTCCTCTAAAATACCCGAGTCCTCTCTCAAATGGTCCTCAAGAATAACCGCTTAATCAATCAACTAAATCCTCTCTCGAATGGTCTTTAGTCAATTGATTAAGAGATCCAATGAATGCGGAAAACCCTTAACACAAGGATCCCCTTAATTTCTACCCAATATCTTAGCCTAGAAATTAAGTTGAACCATGGGGATGATAAAAGAGTTCAAAATTCGATTAAGAACATTTGAAATCAAAATACCCAAGCATAAATGTGATTAATATCTATCTTAAGGGCTCAAAACACCAAGATCAATACATAATCATCTTTAGATCATCACAATCACATTAACAATACATGAAAACCTTAATTCATACTTTCACCCTAACCCTAGATAGGAGACTACTCACTAATTATGGAATCTAGAAATAAAAATATGAAATTTATAACTAATCTAGGGCTAAACATGATTAAGGGATGATTAATCTAATTGCAATAAGCAATTATGAAATTATAATAAAGGAGATCTAATACTTTGGAAGAATATAGAATAACAATGAAAAAGAAGAATAAAAACTAAAACTTTGCAATTTAATTGAATAAAAAGTACCTTAGAAGTGTAGAAATCACCAACTTTAATCTCAAAATCTCAAATCTAAGACAAACTAATGTGTTTTTCTCTCTAATATGAACCCTAGAATCACTCTCTAGTCTATAGAATAAAGCATAGTCGAAAAATAATAACCTTTTATTGTTTTTAATAGGCACGAGCGTTATAATTTTTCTGACGGAATTAAATGGTGCGGGAGCACCATAGTAATAGGTACAGGCGCACCATTCTTTCTGATCTCAGAGTAGCACTACGCATCGAAAAGCTGCGGGCGCACCGTTGTGAGTGGTGCAGGTGCACCAAATAGGTGCGGGCACACCTCAATGGCTGGTGCGTGCGTACCAATCTGTCTGATCTTGGAACTCGCGAAATTCAGGATGGCGCGGGCGCACCATAGTGCCAGGTGCGGGCGCACCAATATGGTGCGGACACCTGTAGGGCTGTGCGAGCGCACTAGAGGCCCTGCTCAAAATTCCCTTTTTCTCTTTTCGTGCGGGCAAGCTCCTCAAAACTCCCGCCTTAAGCCGTATCTCCCCACTTTCAACTTTAGAAAAGGTCACACCTGCAATCAAAGTACGAGAAAACAATGTGAAAGCAAATGTACTAGAAATCCAGTTAAAATTGACCGGAATCTAGCAAAATGTTACTATGATAAAAAATGATCGAGTGAATGAAATAGAGAGAGAAATGAAGAAGAAAGAGGGAAGAAAGAGGATCAAACCAAGCTAAAGGGATCCCGTAAAGTGCGTTAGAAACGCACTTATCAAACTCCCTAAAGCTTAACATTTTACTTGTCCTTAAGTAAACCAAGAAAAAGAATGAAGAAAGTAAAGGGGAGAAAAAGAAGAGAGGGAAAAATCAAGCAACACACTAGCCTAAATGCTTTAAAAGCTAAGCTACAAACATGACATGCAAGCTAAATGAGTTCATAACAAGATTTAGGAGACTAACCAAACACAAGAGGGAAGATGACTAGGAAGCACAAGAGTGACTCGAGAGATCCAATCCACCGATCAACCGAGTCTTCTTGAAAACTAGGCTTTCTAAGAGTGATTTCTCACTCCTCTCCACTTCCAAGTCCCGAGATTGACTCCCCTCTAGCGATGCTCAACCATAATAGCTCGTATCTACCACATTTTGATGACCCTCATCATGACTTGCACAAAATCTCACCCGCCACTACTAAATTGACCAAGACTAGTATATAAGTCAAAAGGGATTTTATTAAGGTTGTAATGGGGCTAGGTTAGGGGTGAGGCTATCAATTTGGGAATGTGGTGCAAAAAGGGTAAAGCGGAGTACAAACTAGGAGAAAAAGACTCGCCCAAGCTAGTCCTAACACCAATTATATTTGAGAACTCAAACACAACCATTTTTTTTTCTTTTTTCACTTTGATTTTCACTTTTTGAACATAATTTTCATTTTTCTCATCAATTTGCTCTCTCATTCTTTTATTTCAATAGTAATCCAAATGAAACAATAAGAGCTTTCTTTCTTTCATTTCATTCCTTTTCTTTTCTTTTCTCGTAAATTTGTTTTTTCATCTTTTGCAATTATACAAGCACATTAACTTACTTTCAACGAAGACTTAGTATCAAAACAACTCAACTCAACACAAACGAGACATGTACTCCACTTTGAGGAAAGTTTGGCCCATGACTTATTATGAGGTTTAAGCAAATATAGGATAGAAAGGCTTAAATGGGTTGAGAAGCGGATAATTATGCCGGAATAAAAGGCTTTTTGGCTTTTGAACTCCTAATTCTAGCAAAATGAAACGCCCTAAATCATCCTTCTATTAGCTCGGTCATATGCAATCTTAGGGAGCTAAAATGCAAGTCACGAGTTAGGCAATCAATGGTGAGGGTTGTAAATGAGTCTTACGATGTTCGTGGCCCTCCATCGGGTTCATCGCACAAGGGACAAGGCAATCCAATCAACCAACTCGCCCAATTTCAAAAAGACTCTACCAAAAGTTACCATTCTCAAAAATCACCTAAAGTCACAACAAGGCTTCCAAAACCATCAAGTCAAACGCAAGGAAGGTCTTCCAATCAAGTTATGAACACTCTTAACAACAAATCATGCATGCAACCAAGCTACCCTAAATGCAGAAAAAGAAAGAAGAATTTTTTTTGTGATTTTTTTTTCATTTTTTATGCAAACCTACCAAATAAGAAGAAAAGAAATAAAAACAAGCTATACAAGAGTGATTTGGATTAAAGGGGGTAAGACCAAGTCGAATCATTAGGAATCAGCAAAACTAACGAATCACCAAGCACACAGCCAATACCGATAGATGCCCACATAACTAACCACCTAGGAACCCAAACTCCCAAAAATATAGGCATACATGCAAGGGGCCCCCAAGTTTAAGCAAAACTCCGTGCTCGGAGTTGCAAAAGTAGGGAATGGGAGGGGGTTCAAAAGAGCACCTAGTAGTACCCACCATCGGGAGGAGGGTTAGGAGGGTAGAAGTCACCCGAATACCCACCTTGGTAGTAAGACGGGTAGTAGGGTTGGGGCGGGAAAGGGGCTCTCCAAATGGCCCTTCACGAGGTCAAATGCAGGAGGGTAGTGGGGGTGGTTAGGGAAGGGTGGCTCATGTCCAGACTGGACATTGGCAAGATGAGTTCGCCAAGCCACCCTAGACACATGGTCTAGGTCGGTCCGGATACCCCGAATAGTATTTGTATCCTGTTGGTGATTGGCCACTTGAGTGGCCTGCATCTGGGATATAGCGGCCATGTCGGAGGCCATATCAAAGGAGTACGAGGAAGAAGGCTCGGCCTCTTCACTCACGGGAGTGTGGCGGTCGGACCTTGGAGCCCTCGGTACCCTCTCCACAGTGGTGGACTGAAGGTTGGACAACTCGAAGCAATGCCGAGGGTCAATAGGGGTAGGAGGAACCTGCCATTGGTTAGGACAATCAGCGGTCGGGTTCCAAATGAACTCATTGTTTTTATAACAATAGGGTTTGTCACCCACAAGCCAGATGTAGTGACCCCTAAAACCACTCAGAAATTTCATCTACTACAAAGCCGCACCATCCACTGAGTTGGGCTGACCAACAGAAGGCATGCTTGATTCTAAGCGTGCCAGGTCTTGTCCCAAATCGAGGTACATCGCTATCCGGGTGATCATTCCACCACAAACGATCTCCCCGGATACCGTAGTACCATCCTAAATTTCCTACAATCGATGAAGGAAGAGATAGGTAAAATTAATTCGGGCTCCATGCTAGGCCCAGTCAGTGGCCAACCAAAGAACCAAAAGCTCTCCCTTCCTGAATTGTCCCACCTCTTGCTTAGGAAAAAAGGTATAAACCAAAATCTGATGAATATAGGGAAGGGTAAGATGGATGATTTCAGAGGCTTTGGACGAATTCGTCCTAAACTGCGTGGTGCCATCAGTTATTTTAGCCCACCACGCTTGCTCATCGTACCCCACCAAAATCTCCCGTAAGGGAGCGTAGCACGGGGCACTGTAATCCATCCCAATTGCATCACAAACTTCGTCAAAGGACAGTGTTCTGACTTGATTAAAAAGGAGACCTTGTATAGTCAGAGCACCGGAGTTTAGAGCCGTACTTATGTTCAACGAACTCAGAAATTCAAGAGTTAGTTGATCATAAGTAGGCTCATGTATGTTAAGGAAGTCCGATAACCCTAGATTAGTTGCCATTTGCCTTACAATCGAATCGATATGAAGGAGAAGGCAAGTACCAGAGTCATAGAACTTCGTCGAACGAAGAGTCCGGCTTAAAAGCCGTGTAAAAATCACGCGTTGTGATGGATTAGCGAATTTTAGTGTAATCCCCCGTAATTTTATGAATTTTATAAATGCATTTTAATGTATACTATATATATATTTTAAATGTTTAAATGATTTAAATTCTTACAAGGTTGACTATTTGAAAGTAAAAGAATTATTTAATGATTTTAAATAGTCAAATATTTTATATAGTCATACTTTAAAAATTATTTAAATAGCTTAAAACAAATTTTGGTTTAGTAAAGAGAACTTAAATTGGGTTAGAGGAACCTAACTACACAAATCACCCAACCATTAAATATTATTTTAGCCCAAACACCTTTTCCTAATCCCAAAAGGGGGAAACTATATAAACTCCCAAAAGCCCAAAATTTCCCCCACATTTATTTTCTCTCTCTTCCTTCTCCTTTCTTTTTTTCGGCCTTCCCCTATTTTCTCTCTCTCTTCGGTTTTCTTCCTCCCTCGGCAAACGGCCGCCGCCAGCACCTCCGTCGCCAGCACGCCGGCAACCACCGCCGCCAGTCGCGCGCCTCCTTGTTCCGGCGTGTCTTCCTACCTCCTTTTCTTTGGTTATTTTTCTTCCTCCTCAAGTTATATTTAATGCAAAGTTTATATTTTTAAGAATTGTTTTAATATGTTTATGTTTAAAGTTATAGTTGATGATTTAAATATTTTAAGATTATGTAGTTTATGTAATGAAGTAAATAAATTGTCAGATTTAATAGTTATGTTTAAACTAGGGTTTTAAATATCAAAGCATGGATTTTTGGGTTATGAGTTGGAAAATCATAGTATTATATTATTGTTTGTGAATTGAGTACTCTTATGATTTTAATTATATTTAAGTATGTTTTACAAGGGTTTTGATACTTTATAAGTTGCTGGAAATTTTATAACTACGCTTATAATGGAGTTTTCGTGATCAAAATATGAGTTTTTAAGGGTTTTTAACAACTAGTATAGTAGTACTCCCTCTGTTCTTTTTATCTTTCTCACTTGGAATCTTGGCACTATTCATATTTAGAGAGAATCTTCTCAATTTTTTTTCAATTTATAAGAAAAAATATAGTCATATGGGGTCTTGTTTGATTCGTCTCAATTAGTACATTATTAATATTCAATCGTTATAATTTTTACTAATATATAATGAAAGATATTTAAGTTCAAAGAGGTGCATTGAGAGACGCACACATGAAAGTGAAAATGAAAAAAAAAAACAGAGGGAGTACTATACTAGGGAGTATTAATAATTGAAGTTTTAATGATGGGAAAGGTTATACTTTGCCTTATTGTTGACTTTGATCAAAATATGGGTGACTTTTACTTTTATAGTTGACTTTGACTTAATGTTGGTTTGACTTTGGTTTGACTTTTGAGAGTTGACTTTTGGTTGACTAAGTTTTACTTTCAAAGTTATTTATTATTATTATTATTTCCGCTGTAAAATTCTGAATAAGCCGATACGTTATCACACGGGTGATAATGCTTTGATGATTCTCTAAGTTTTATATTGAAAAGGGTATTTTGGAAAATAGAGAATTATCGGGGTGTTACAAAGTGGTATCTTAGAGCTTTAGGTTTTTATTGGCCTTTCGTGCGAACTTTAAATTTTTAGGCGCCTAGCTAGCTAGTTACTTAAAATGAATTTCATAAAAATCGAGCTCCTACTTATTTTAATACTTCTAGTTTATTTTGTTTACTTTATTATTTTGTGAGAGATGGGTAGTATAGGAAGGGCATATAGGATTGAAATATTATATGTCTGCATTAAATAGTTAGTTCAATATGTTTATATTTGTCTTCCCTGCTTAATTGTTTTATGTTATTCCTATGCTTTGAATTTTTGGTTATTCCTGCTTATTTGTTTATTGTTGGGAACATGCGCTGAGTGAGAGTATCAATAACTTATAGATGTCGTATTTATCTGTTATAGGATCTCTAGTCATGTCTGATAGAGAAACTACTAGAGTAGGGAGCTACTACAACCCGATTGTGTTGAGTGATGATGATATTGATGGAGGATCTGAGTCTGATTCTGACTGTGATACGTACACTAGCCTAGAGGTCATTTTGCGCCATGTGTTGAAAGTAGGCATCCCTGATAGTGATGATGAGGTCATTCAGGAGTTTGATCATGCTAGAGGACGGACTGCAATAGACATCTACCATGCTGTTTTGAGACTTGAGAGTGATTCTGAGTCAGAAGAGGACGAGCCTCAACCTAAGAAGATGCGAAGATCTACTAGAGTTAGAAGATGTTTCTAGTATAATACTAAGGACGTTGAAGATTTCGAAGATGAGGTTTTTCCTCCAGAAAAGTACAAGGAAACTAAGGATAAGACTGATGATGTATCTCCTTAGATTATGTATATATGCTTTAAGAATAAATGTTGGATAAGTAGTCAAGCAATGGTTTAAATTTATTTCTTTAATACTTTGATTTTGATAAGGAAAAAGTATAGTTGTTATGGATTGGAAAAGAATGTTAGTATCATCATTTTGAGGAATAAAAGTAAAGATTTAGTTACCCAAGTGAGCACGAAATTATTTTGGCACGTGAATGGGAATATTTTATTTTATTTTATTGTTGTGATTGAATTTTATCCTCACACGTGTTTATTATTGATGTGAATACTATTCATGAATGATTTATGATGATTTATACTGTGGTATTATGAGAATTGTATGTTGATGCGATCTTTACGGTCAAATCAAGAGTTGCCTTCGTAGAGAATGACATGTAAGTTGTGTACTGAAAACTAAAGTAGAGTAACGTTAAATTTCAGGTCGCGCAGTAGAATGGCTAACAACGATAATGCCTTAGCTTCTGCTATTCGCCTATTAGCGGAGAATTTGACTCGCGAAAGAGCTGAGCGTCCCGATCCTTCTGGGGACATGTTTGAAAGATTAGCTAAAATTAAACCGCTGTACTTTAAGGGGAAATCTGACCCTACCTTCTTAGAGAGTTGGATTAGGGAATTTGAAAAGATTTTCGGGGCTGTGAATTATCCTGATGCTATGAAAGTAGGTCAAGTTGTATTATACCTGAAAGATGAGGCTGACTTATGGTGGAAAGAGAATGGGGATAGACTTAGTGATGTTGAAGGGTTTAATTGGGATTCCTTTATTTCTGCTTTAAGAGGAAAATTTTACCCTACTTTTATGAGGAAACAGAAGGCTTAGGAGTTCATAAACCTTAGGATGGGGAGCATGACTATTTCTGAGTACTATAGTAAGTTCATAGCACTGTCGAGGTTTGCACCTGAAGTAGTAGCCACTGAAGAGCTAAAGGCTCAAAGGTTTGAGCAAGGTTTGACTGAGGAAATCCAGCTGGAATTAGGTGGTGAGACTTTTGCATCCCTTGATGTTGTGTATGGAAGAGCCGCCCATATTTATGGTCTTCAATCGAGGTGTGATAAGAAGAATACTGTAGTGGGTGAGAAGAGAGGATTTCAATGCTGGAGGAAATCAGGGGAATTTTAAGAAGAACAGAAATGGGAATGGGAATTTCAAAGGGAGAAATGGTTAGGGCTATAACAATAAGGGCCAGTCCGAAAGAGTTTACCATTGTAAGAAGTGCAAAGAAGAACCACCCCGGTAGTAGACTCGTAAGGGAGACCTTGTAACCCGTAACTACCGCCAAAAGAAGGGCCATAGGGAGTATGAGTGCTTCACCAAGCAGAAGAAAGAGCAAAATGGTAATGGGAGTGGTAATCAGGGGAGGTCTGGGTTCAATCAGTCAGGAAACCAAGGTTCGAAACCTGTAGGGGCACAGAACAACCAAGGAAGCTTCAGTAAACATGCTAGTGAGAGTAACATCAACCAGAATAAGGCTCCGGGTAAACTGTTCGTGATGAGTCGCAATGAAGCTGATTGATCAGCCGACGTAGTCTTTGGTACTTTCTCTATTAACTCCGTTCTTTTTAAAGCGTTGTTTGATTCTGGGGCGACTTATTCGTTTATTTAGTCGTCCATTGTTAAAAGTATGGGGTTGGTAGATTTTGAGGTAATTGACCTGCCTATTAGTATACCTACTGGAGAAGTCATAAGGTGTACCAAGTTGTTTAAAGATTTGCCTCTAAAGATAGGAGACTGTGTATTTCCCTCTAATTTGATAGAGTTCAATCTGGGAGACCTAAATGTTATTCTTGGGATGAATTGGTTAGGTTTCTATAAGGCCAAAATAGATTGTGAAGCTCATAAAGTAGTGTTGGGAATCCCTTTGGGGAAATTAACTTCGTACCGACGTTTTGGGAAGCCTAAGAGCTTTGGGGTCATTTCCGCAATGCAAGTGAAGAAGTTGATGAAGAAGGGATGTGAGTTATTCTTTCTGTAGTGTGCAAGATGTAGGTAAAGAGGCTGGATTGAAGATTGAGGATGTACCAATTGTGAACGAGTTTATGGATGTGTTTCCAAGCGAGATTTTCGGTATGCGCCCGCAAGAGCCGTTGAGTTCACCATATATTTAGTTCCCGGCACCGCACCTATTTCTAAAGCACCTTATAGAATGGCACCTCCTGAGATGAGTGAGTTAAAGACACAGTTGCAAGAGCTGTTGGATAAGGGTTATATTAGGCCTAGTGCGTCACCTTGGGGAGCTCCTGTGTTGTTTGTGAAGAAGAAGGATGGAAGTATGAGATTATGCATTGACTATAGGGAGTTAAACAATGTGACTATTAAGAACAAGTATCCTTTGCCAAGGATAGATGGCATGTTTGATCAGTTGAATGGAGCGAGTATGTTTTCAAAGATTGCTTTGCGTTCGGGGTATCACCAGTTGAGGGTAGCTGATAAGAATATACCTAATACTGCGTTTAGGACGCGTTATGGTCATTATGAGTTTACTGTGATGCCGTTTGGACTAGCCAATGCTCTGGCGATATTTATGGATTTGATGAATAGGATTTTCCATGAGTTCTTACATAAGTTCGTTGTGGTTTTCATTGATGATATATTGATTTATTCAAAGAGTGTAGAAGAGCATAATGAGCATTTGAGGATTATATTGGAGACGCTTAGGAAGAATTAATTGTATACCAAGTTCTCTAAGTGTGAGTTTCGTTTGGAGAAAGTAGCATTTTTAGGTCATTATGTGTCTAAAGAAGGAGTCTCTGTGGATCCTGCTAAGATTCAAGCTGTTAGTGAGTGGCCTACTCCAAAGAATGTGTCAGATATTAGGAGTTTTCTGGGATTAACTGGCTATTATAGGAGATTTGTGAGAGATTTCTCGAAGATAGCGAGGCCAATGACTAATTTGATGAAGAAAGAGTCAAAATTTGAGTGGAGTGAGAAATGCGAGGAAGCTTTCCAGATTTTGAAGGAGCGTTTAACCTCTGCACCCGTTTTAACCCTGCCTGATGGAAATGAGGGATTTGAGGTGTATATTGATGCTTCAAAGAATGGTTTGGGATGTGTTCTGCAGCAGAATGGGAAGGTGATCGCGTATGCATCGCATCAGTTGAAACCGTATGAGGCTAATTATCCTACCCATGATCTAGAGTTAGCTGCTATTGTTTTTGCCTTGAAGATTTGGAGACATTACCTATATGGGGCAACCTGTAAGATCTTTACCGACCATAAGAGTTGAAGTACATTTTCACCCAGAAGGATCTCAATATGAGACAGAGAAGATGCCTAGAATTGATCAAAGATTATGACCTAGATATCCAGTATCATGAAGGGAAGGCGAATGTAGTTGCCGATGCTTTGAGTAGGAAGTCGAGCCATAACATGAATGCGTTGGTAGTTTCCGAAGAATTGTGCCGAGGTATGCAAAGGCTTAGCCTAGAAGTTTTAAATCCTGGGGAGATCGAGGCGAGATTGAGTGCTTTGTCATTAGGGTTGTCAGTTTTTTATGAGATCAAAGAGGGTCAAGTTGGACACGAGCACCTAGATAAGATTAAGGAGAAGATGAAGCAAGGTAAGGAGGTTGACTTTAAGATTCATGATGATGGAAGCTTGAGGTTCAAGGGAAGGTGGTGTGTACCACAAAGATGTGAGGAGCTTAAGAAGAAGCATATGGATGAGGGGCATAATACTCCATATTCTGTGCACCCTGAGGGTGACAAGTTGTATAAGGATCTTAAGGAGATTTACTGGTGGCCGAATATGAAGCGTGAGGTCGTTGAATTCTTGTCAAAGTGTCTAACTTGTCAGAAAGTGAAGATAGACCATAAGAGACCAATGGGGAAAGTTCAATCCTTAGAGGTTCGTGGATGGAAGTGGGATTCCATATCGATGGATTTTGTGGACTGCTTGCCGAAGTCGAGAAACAGCAATGATACTATTTGGGTTATTGTGGACCATCTGACGAAGTCCGCCGTGTTCGTTCCGATCAAAGAGACATGGAAGAAGAAGCAATTTGCGAAGATGTATATCAAGCATGTAGTGAGATTGCATGGGGTCCCAACATATATTATTTCAGATCGCGATTCGAGATTCCTCTCGAAATTTTGGCAGAAGGTCCAGTTGAATCTTGGGACAACGTTGAAGATGAGCACTGCTTTTCATCCTGCAACCGATGGTCAGACTGAAAGGACCAACCAGACTATGGAAGATATGTTGAGAGCGTGCGCAATTGACTTCCAAGGTAGTTGGGAGATCACTTAGACTTAATCGATTTTTCGTATAACAATAGTTATCATGCGAGCATCAAGATCGCTCCTTTGGAGGAATTGTATGGAAGGAAGTGTAGAAGTCCCATTTGCTGGAATGATTTTAGTGAAAATATAGTATTGGGGGCAGAATTTATTGAGGAGATTGTTAAGAATGTCAAGTTAATTCAGGCCAAAATTCAAGCTGCTAAGGATAGGCAGAAGAGTTATGCTGGTTTGAAGCGAAGAGAAGATGAATTCGCAGTTGGTGATAAAGTGTTTTTGAAGTATCACCGACTAAAGGAGTGATGAGATTTGGGGAAAAGGCAAAATTAAGTGCTAAATATGTTGGCCTATATGAGATTTTGCAAAGAATTGGGAAAGTAGCTTATAAGTTGACTTTGCTAATGGAATTTGAAAAAATGCACGATGTGTTTCATAATTCCCAACCCAAGAGATATATCCCTGATGAGAGTCATGTTTTAGAGCCTGAAAGAATCCAAATCGATAGTAGCCTCACGTATGAGGAAAGACATGAAAATTTTGGATAAAAAGGTGCGTAATACACGCAATAAGGATGTGAATATTGTAAAAGTACATTGGTCTAACCATGAGTCTGAAGAGGCAACGTGGGAAGCCGAAGATGAAATGAAGAAGAAGTATCCTGAGTTATTCCTTGAGGTGAGTTACGAGAGCGTAACTCGTTTTCTTTAAGGGGGTAGAATGCGATAGAATTTCGCGCTTTTTGCCTTATTTTATGGTATTTTAATGCATTTTTATGCTTATTTTGGCGATTTGCACATGTTGGTGCAAAATAAATTGGTTCTCCGCATGGAAAATGTGTTCATGAGTAACACAAGTGGTTTTAAAGTTGGTAAAAGTGTGCACACGTTGTGACACGAGTATTTCCAGATGAAAGTTTGAGTCAAAAATTTTGAAACTGTGAGGGTTTTCGTGCCAAGTTTCGGAACGAAACTTCTTTTAAGAGTGGTAGACTGTAATTCCCCGTAATTTTATGAATTTTATAAATGCATTTTAATGTATACTATATATATTTTTTATGTTTAAATGATTTAAATTCTTACAAGGTTGACTATTTGAAAGTCAAAGAATTATTTAATGATTTTAAATAGTCAAACATTCTAAATAGTCATACTTTGAAAATTATTTAAATAGCTTAAAACAGATTTTGGTTTAGTACAGAGAATTTAAATTGGGTTAGAGGAACCCAACTACACAAATCACCCAACTATTAAATATTATTTTAGCCCAAACACCTTTTCCTAAGCCCAAAAGGGGGAAACTATATAAACCCCCCAAAATCCCAAAATTTCCTCCACATTTATTTTCTCTCGCTTCCTTCTCCTTTCTTTTTTTCGGCCTTCCCCTATTTTCTCTCTCTCTCTTCAGTTTTCTTCCTCCCTCGGCAAATGGCAGCCGCCGCCAGCACGCCGGCACCCACCGGCGCCAGTCGCGCGCCTCCTTGTTCCAGCGTGTCTTACTCCCTCCTTTTCTTTGGTTATTTTTCTTCCTCCACAAGTTATATTTAATGCAAAGTTTATATTTTTAAAAATTATTTTAATATGTATATGTTTAAAGTTATAGTTGATGATTTAAATATAAATCTATGATTATGTAGTTTATGTAATGAAGTAATTAAAATTTCAGATTTAATAGTTATGTTTAAACTAGGGTTTTAAATATCAAAGCATGGATTTTTAGGGTTATGAGTTGGAAAAATCATAGTAGTATATTATAGTTTGTGAAATTGAGTACTCTTATAATTTTAATTATGTTTAAGTATGTTTTACAAGGGTTTTACTACTTTTTAAGTTGCTGAAAATTTTATAACTATGCTTATAATGGAGTTTTCATGATCAAAGTATGAATTTTTAAGGGTTTTTAACAACTAGTATAGTAGTACTATACTAGGGAGTATTAATAATTGAAGTTTTAATGATGAGAAAGGTTTTAAACACTTGTAAAGAGGATTTAAAGTATTGTAATATTGCTGGAATTTATAAGAGTATTGATTTGTGGTTATGTTGATTATTGTTAGGCGGAGAATACTCTTTAGGCGACTTTTAAGCTTGTTAAAGTGGCCTCGAACTTTGCGTACACAAGGTATGTACATACCTATGTGTGGGTTGGAATTAGTATCATGTCCTAAGGATGGGATTTATGTAGTATCATGTATAGGGAACTATTTTAGTTTATATGTGATTTATATTCAAATTGAATTTGCATGTTTTATGCCGTTGTATGAAGCATGTTGGTTATGATGATGATATTATGTTTGTACGGATGATTGCTGCAAGCATATGGGATTGAGAACTTTATTTTATTAATTCACATGAGGGATTAATATTTATGTTGGTATTGGATCATGATTGAATCATGTTGTTCCCTTTGGATTATTTAATTACTTTATGAGGACCAAGGGCCTTATTTGGTAAGTTGGTTATTTAACCTATAAAAGGTTGGTTGGTTGTTGACTAAGTTCAACAAATAAATAAAGGTTATGGATTTAATATTGGAGTTATTCTTGGATTGTAAGTTGATGATCACCTTATCTAATCTTAAGATAAAAATGGAAGTTTATGTATCTTTGATGATAATTTTTTTTGTTCTACTTGTGAGTCATAACAAGTAATAATTTATTAATCACTTAAAGTGGAAAAGTGAATAGCAATAGTTTTAGACTTATGCGCGTCTGAAGTGTTGGACTAGTATGAGTTGGAGTACATGGTGGTAGCCCATGACTTTTCTTGGGACCGGATTGATCACCGTGTCCTATTTTTAATTAAAAGGTTCCTCGATATCGTAGGTCAGGGGAGTACGGAGTCGCGCCCTACTTCGTCTTCTAAATTGAAGAGTGGTTTGGTTTGGACAACTCTTTCCATTGCCTATTCCATCTAAGTTAATTAATTAATTTACTAGTTGTGGAGTTTAGTTCAGTAAAGTAGTCTACTATGTTATTATATTATTATTTATTTATCCCTGTCTAACGTTTATTAGTATCATGTTAGGTTTTATGTTTATTTACTATGTAGTACTCAAGTTTGCTGATTACGTGCTTTGTGTGTATGTGTTGATCATGGCTATGCCTTGTTGATCATGGCTATGCCTTATTGATCCTGTGATGACCCATTTGGTGAGCAGTCTCTCGGGATCAATAGAGCATCGTCGATTAAAGGTTTGAAGATGATGCATCATGGATTGGGGAAGTTGGAGAGCTTGTGTTGACTTTATATTTATAGTTGACTTTTACCTTGTGGTTGACTTTTACTTTTATAGTTGACTTTAACTTATTGTTGGTTTGACTTTGGTTTGACTTTTGAAAGTTGACTTTTGGTTGACTAAGTTTTACTTTCAAAGTTATTTATTAATATTATTATTTCCGCTGTAAAATTCTGAATAAGCCGATACGTTATCACACTGGCGATAATGCTTTGATGATTCTCTAAGTTTTATATTGAAAAGGGTATTTTGGAAAATAGAGAATTGTCGGGGTGTTACATTTAGAACATAAAGTGGTAGGGGATTAGAGCTAGAAGAAGGGGCCTGCGAGGATGACCCTTTACTAGCTTTCTTGGGCCCGGAGGAGGTTCCCTCATCGGCCCTTTTCATTCCCATGGTGTCGTTTTGAAAACAAAAGAAATTTTTGCAAAGTTTGCGTTTCAAACGAGAAAGAACAGGGACACGGTCTTGTCAATGGCACAAATCAAGACCCTTCACAATTAAATCACCACACTAAACACACAAAATAACAAAAAAAAATTTACCAGCAAACAAATCCCACAATCAATAGCAACAAAGTTGCTAACAATCAAGAACTTGCGCCTACACCAAATTCTCAACAAATCTCACAAACTTAATCAACTCACACATTCAACAATCCAAGCAACATATTCATCAATAATTTCGCAACAATTCACTTCAACTAGTGTAACGTAGTTCACAAAAATCAAATAATTTATAAGATTTCCATTAAGAATCCAAACTTACACTAGTTCATCTCAACACAAATTACAAATTTGGGCAAAAATTCATGAACAACTCACAACTAGGATAGAAACAAGTATGCAATCATAAAGAGAATAACTTGCAATCCTAACAACAAGATTGTAAATGAAAAACAAGAGTGTGGAAAGAGATTACCAATTTGGAGATGAAAATCCCAATTTTAAACCCCAGAATTCCAAAGCTTGCAAAAACCCCCAAATTGATGAACTTGAGTGATGTAGAGATGAAGATGTTGAAGTTTCCGGTGAGGAGGTGGCCGGAAGTCGCCTGAAAGAAGTGTGGTCGCCAGATCTAGAGAGGAGGGAGTGAGAGAAAGTGAGTGAGAGAGGAGAGAGACTCGAAGGAGTTCAGAGAAATAAGTGAGTGCTGAAAAAAAAGACTACGTTTTTGTGGTTTTTTAGTCCAATCGAGGTTGGTGCGGGCACACCGTTCAAAAAAATTCGAAAATTTTGAACGGTGCGGGCGCACCAAACCTTCTGCCAAATGTTGAAGTTTTCATACAGATTGGTGTGGGCGCACTGCGTAGTGTGGTGCGGGCGCCCGTACTGTTCACCTCATAGAGCAGTGCAGACGCACCTAACTTATTGACAATTTTTTGGCGAAGTTGTCTGTTTGGTGCGGGCACACCTCGTGAAGAGGTGCGGGCGCACCAAACTGAATGTCAAGCCAAATTTTTTTCTTTTGACTCTCAAATATTTTTTCCTCCTTTTTTTAGCTCTAACTTTCTTCTCATGGCTAGCTGGTAAAATCAAAAATCAAACATAAAAATTGAATATAAAAATAAAAAGTGAAAAGATGAAGGAAACGGACTGCCTCCCGTTTAGCGCTTGTTTTAGGTCATTAGTTTGACTAAAAAGATATGTCTCTCAAGGGCTGGGCTCGGGTGAGCTAAGGATCAAACAACCAACATAACCGATGACATGATTATCGTGGTAGAGCTTTAATCTTTGATCGTTCACCAAAAATGGACCATTCTTGCCCAAAATCTCATAGGCTCCATAAGGTGTAGTTTTCACCACTTGGAATGGCCCCGACCACTTGGATTTTAATTTTCCCGGGAAGAGCTTTAGCCTTGAGTTAAAAAACAAGACTTTGTCTCTAACCCGGAACTCTCTTAGTTGAGTCCAGTGATCGTGCCACTTCTTTGTTTGCTCCTTGTACAATCTCGAAATCTCGTATGCATCAAAACGGAGTTCATCAAGCTCAACTAGCTTTTCCTTTCACTAGTGGAATAATATTGAATTGCGGCGGTCATTAAGTGGCCTATTGCTGCGTTTTAGTCACGCCGCAATTAAGGATGCAACAATAGGTAATTACCTGTTGTTGCGGTTTTTAACCGCATCAATAGAGCAACCTATTGTTGCGGTTCCTACCCAAAACTGCAGCAACATATTTTTTTTCAATATTAAAAAACAAATCTATTGCTGCGGTTTTGGGTAGAAACTGCAGCAATAGGTACCGGTAAAAAAACAAAATAGAAAATTCTTATTTAAATTCTGACAATTTTAAATCAACTAGAATAACTAGAATATTGTCGCATGATAATTTTTCAAATGAAGATACCAAAATATATCTACAATCACAATTATATCTAAAAAACAAAGAACAAACGAAGATACGAAGACCCTAAAATGAATAAACTAATAACCAAAATCCAAACATACATCACTGAAAAACAAACTCACTGCATCATACAAACATAGCTACTGCAACACTAATTACAAAAGAAACATAAAACTAAGAACAAACGAAAATTAAAAACTAAATCTTAGAAAAACAAACGAAAAAAAAAATCTAACAAAAACAAACTAGAAAACTAAGAAACTAGAACGAAAAAACTTTTGGCCGAACTCTTTCACTGGTTAATCGCCTAATTTTGCATTAATACAAGTTTTAGTTTGATGAACCACTAAAATGAGCAAAGGAGAAAAAGATATAAGCTCCAATAAAAGAAATAAAACCTTTGACTTAATATTAAAGTAAATCCTTGTATGGTCTGGGCGACGGCGAATGATATTTCACCCTTTTGCTTCATTGTTTTTCGATGTGACTAAGTTCAATCTGGAACTTCATTGTATGGTCTGGGCGACGGCAACGGCGACGAGCCAAGAACGACCAACGCCACCGAGATCTGGAGACGAGCCAAGAACGACCAACGCCGCCGAGATCTAGAGACGAGCCAAGAACGACCAACGCTGCCGAGATCTCGATTCTTTGAGGATGCCGGCGAACAAATGAATAACGGCGAGCAGATGAATAACGGCGATAGATCAGGAGGTGAGAAGATGAGTTAGTTTGAGAGGATGAGAGATTGAGAGGCGTGAGCGTGAGAGACAGAGTGAGAGGAGAGAGATGGTGAAAATTAAAACGGCGGTTTAATATTGAGGGTGAGAGAGATGGGTTTATAACCCTAGCAGCCTTTAATGTTTACTAAGGACCTATTGTTGCGGTTCTTACCAAAAACCACAACAATAGATAAATAAAAATAATATTTTAATCTATTACTGCGATTTTGGATGGAACCGCAGCAATAGCTCTAGTCAAATTAGTCAAACAATTTTGAAAATTTACCGTTGATATCTATTACTGCGGTTTTTTGTAAGAACCGCAGCAATAGATTGATTTTCGAATTTTCCTTTTATTTTGACGTGGTTTATTGCTGTGTATGGGTAAAACCCCAACAATTCAGCCGCAACAATAAGCAATTATTTTACTAGTGTTTCGAGCTTCGCCCGCCAAATTAAGATCCATGTTTAGCTCTTTTATTGCCCCCCAAGCTTCACTACTACAAAAACACCTTTGCGAGTCGCCTCTAAATTGTCTTTAGTGTTACCTAAGAGGCGACTCTGAAGCTAGCAACTCTAAAACTACTTGGAGTTTTAGAGTCGCCCCTTTGAGGCGACACGTATGCTATTATACAAGTCGCCTATTATCTAAGAGGCGACACGAAAGATATATTTTCGAAAAAAATAAAACTAATAAATTAACCATTAGAGTCACCTCCAACGTTTCTAGGCGACACGAAAAATATTTTTCAGATTATTTATAAAAATTTATTAATTATATCGAGTCGCCTATTATACTAAGAGGCGACACAAAAGATTTTTTTATATTATTTTTTAAATCTAACTAACCTTTATAATTAAGTCGCCTTTAAGTTTAGGAAAAATTATGAGAATAATCCAAATTATTTCAGATTAAGTCAAAATTTTTTTAATAATTATTATTCTCCAAACTTTTAATTATCCCATATATAATAACCCAAAAGGATCATTGAAGCAAAAAATAAAAGTTTGGATTATTTTAAGAATTAGTTTAGGCGATTGGGATTATTTTTTCTAATTTTTTCCAGTTTATAGGCGACACAAAATATTTTCTAAATTATTTTTAATAATTTATTAATCATTATGAGTCGCCTATTATAATGAAAGGCGACACGAAAGATACTTTTTTTAAAAAATTAATTAACCATTAGGAGTCGCCTCTTAGGCTGTATCCATTTACTCCGACCTAAGAATTGAATTTTGACAAAAAGAACTCATTAGCCAATTAGACTTTTTATATTATCATGGAGCCGTAGTCAATACAATTGAATCTAATAAGAAGATATATTATTCGTATCTAATTACAACAAACATATGCAACCTTATATTAATTACATTAAGCAAACATAGTGTAAGAGCATGGGAAGTAGGAGAGTGTGATAGCGGCAGCAGCTCGCTCGATAACAACAACCAACAACAGCTCAACAACAATAACTAGAAGCACAGCTGAGTAGAAGCAGCAACTAGCCAACAACAGCAGCATTTACCATTGACTTGATCAGGTGCTGCTTCACCTTCAAAAATAACATTTAGCAAATCAATGCCATCTACAATTAATCTCCAAATAATCATTAGATGACCACTGAGTCAGTTCCATTAATCTACTGTTTTGGTCTGTTGTTGATGTTAGTTCATCCCATAAAGTCACTTTGGTACATGATGTCTCAAACCTTACTCTATTTTTATTTTTTTATTTTAAAAAACAGGAGTATTCAATGTGAGGGCCAAAGAAGTGTTGAAAGTGAAGAAGGTAATTTTGTGAATGCAAGTTTTGCAAAAGTAAAAAAAGAAAATACCGCATTTAGCAACACCCTATGTCGGGTTAATATTGTTTTCCGGTGTATTTATGTCATTGCGGAAAATAATATGGAGCTTGACAACCATTCATATCACAGAGCAAGCACTGTGGTGTTTCCTCTGAGATATATTTTCGATGTATATATAATCCACCCTACAAAGTATCCTCCAGATCTGTAATGTCTGTACAAACCTGGCCATGCAAACATAATCCTTTAAGCAGACAAGCAATCAACACATACCCTGGATAGCACCTTGATCTCCAAAAAGGACACTTTCTGCTTGAGCTTCATTTGTAACCATTATCACAAGCACATCGACATTTGAAAATAAAAAACACCATATTGAATCAGGACAACATTTACAAAATAAAAAAGGGGTAAAGCTTGTATAATAGAAGTGATTCATGTTAAAAATGCCCAAAATGAAACAATGCTAATAGGTACCACGATTCTCAAATATAGCTCGCTATATAGACACACCTGGCTACTCGGTTTCTTTTATTTGTTTGTATTTTGGTAACTCAAAGCAGAATTTATTAACCATATCATTACAAACAATGCATGAAAATTTAAGACAACTAACTGCCAAACCACTATCTCCTTTAAAACTGCATTAATATTTCACCCCCCGACTTGTAGGAAGGATTGAGAACTATAACTCTTCATGTCCACAAAGGAGAAACAGAAAAGCTCTAAGCCATGGATTTTTGATGGACTAAAAAGAAAACGGTGCAACACTTTATGGAAGAGCAGGATTCTTTGATATGGAGACTCAATTATAATCCTTAAAGAAGGTTGGAAAACACAGAGAAGCTTGCCATATTTGAATCAGATATTTCTAATGGGTTAACATCTTTCAAAGGTTCCACGTAATATAGTATTGTAATAATGCACTTAATTCACAATCCTCATAACAAAGTTTATCTTATAGCGACAAGTTATCTTCTACGCCTTATATAGTGTGACTAGGGCATAGAAAGGAGAAGATGAGGATACAGGCACAACAACCCCTATGCAGCTAAGTTCTATGGCACTGACCAAAGTCACCAATCTAAGACCAAACTATAATCTGAATATCATAATGATGTTAACAAACAAAGGCTTTGTAGTTGAATGACTGGCTTCTAAGATAGATCACACACATAAGCTCACAGCTTATTGTTCACATAAATGTTGGATTTCACTTAATTATATTCGGACAAGTGAAATGTGAAGTCAAGGGCAGCAATACACAAATCAAGTATAATGTAAGCCCTGAGCAGGGAATTCAAATATCAATCTCTTGCTTCAACGGAGCAAGAAACCAGACGTCTCCAATTTATGTTCTCTACAACACCCAAATCGAAGCGACTCAGTTTCTCCAATTTACACCGACCCATAGACAAAATTAATAAAAGAAAAACCAATTTAAATTTCAGTGTTATGAAGGTAGGACACCTTATAATTCACTCATCTTGTTGTCACACAGACGAGCATCATACTGTGAACCTTCAGGTGCTACTCCAACCATGACTGCATTAATAATATAATCAAACTCCGTCCATATGCAATTAAAATGTACCAAACTTCCTACAACACTAAAGACACAATGACATTTCAATACCATCGACCAAAACAAGAGCACCAAAAGCATTAACTTCCAATAAAAAGATCAAGACACATACACTACTACGACCTTATAATAATATAGAGTTATAGACTAAGTCAAACTCTAATACATGGACTAAAGTGAATCAAACAAACCCCCCTAATATCATAAATATTAGAAAAAACCTGAGTAGACACTTCTACTTTTGGCTTTATATTTCTTCAAACCAACCCATTAACAACATATTCCCAAAATTGTACTCCTAGCTTAAATTTGAACAACGAAGGAGGTTTACTCAGCATTCGTAAGTTTCTCAGCAATAGTAAGTTCTAATCTTTCATCTCTAATGTTATGGAATAGAGAATTACGCCAATTTGAAGTATTACTTGGATTACAAAGAAGTTGTTGCATCGAAATTGGAGATGAGTTACTAGAGTTGTAGATCTCCGTTTCCAAGATTACACACCGAAACAATCTAATATGCTACCTAACTTCTCGCAGCAGCAAAATTCTAAGTACCATAATTTGTAAAATTTGAGTCTAGAGAGGAGAATAAATGAATCATTATTTTGGCTCAATTTTCCTATTAAAACCCTAAATTTTGAGTAGAGAAATTACCTCAACACCCCAAATCAAGCCCTAAAATCGAGTCTTAAGTAGCAATTTAAGGTAGAGATGCAAATGTAGTGAATTTGAGTGAAGATTAATAGAAGAAAACTCACCAAGATGGGTATTTACAGAGGAAGAGCACACATTTAGGTATGTTGTTCATCGATGCAACAATTGAAGGAGAGGGAAGTTGAAGAGAACACACGAATTAACTTAGTGAATCAAGTATGATGAAGAGAAGAACGTGTACCTTTAATTGCGAGCAGACTATTATAGCATCCCTAGTGAGAAACGCAGCAACACCGTCCAAATTAAGTAGCAGCAACTCGATAGCGGCAGCAGCGTGGCGGGGGCTTTGGGATCTAACCGCGGTGGCCGAAATGGCTAGTTGAGGTGAGAGAAAAAGTTATTGATCAAACAGAACCCTAAAAAATTCCCAAATCTAGGAAACCGAAAAAATGAACCTAAAATACAACAATAAAAATTTGAACGAAATTACCTGGACATGAGTTCGAAGAAGCTGATCGAGAGTGAAGAGAGGAAGAGAGAAAGAGAAGTAGTTTGATGAAGAGGGAAAGAGAAAGACAACAGAGATTAAAAGTGGAAGAGAGTTCTAATGCGTTTTTCAATGTTAAATTAGCGTATGTGAACAAAATTGAAATAAGAATTAATGAGGGATAGGTGTCATTTGTTTTAAACGTGTGACACTAAAATTTTTAGTGTCTCGGTTTACTAAATTGGTGACACAAAAAGTATTTCATTTTCTTTTTAAGAAAAAAGTTTGAAATGAAAAGTAAGGAGGGATAGGTGTCACCTGCTTTAAATGTGCGACACCAAAACTTTTAAAGTCCCGTTTTACTAAATAGGCGACATGAAAAGTATCTCATTTGATTTTTAAGAAAAATTTGAAATAAAATGTCAGGAGGAATATATGTCGCATGTTTTAAATGTGCGACACCAAAACTTTTAGAGTCCCATTTTATAAAACACACAACACGCTAGTCTTTCGGAGTATCTACTAGCAACTTTCTGTGTCGCCTCTATCATTAAATGGGACTTTAATTGTTTTAGTGTCGCACATTAAAAACAGGGGACTCTAAAAGGCCGACTTATAAAAGTGTTTTTGTAGTAGTGCTTGGTGCTCGAGCTCAACCTAAGCAAACGACAAGCTTTGCCATACACAAGGCGGTAGGGAGTGGTACCTATAAGTGTTTTGAGAGCGCGTGCGAAGAGCCCAAAAAGCATCATCAAGTTTCAAAGACCAATCCTTCCTTGTCTTATTTACCACTCTCTCAAGGACATTCTTCACCATGCGGTTGGAAACTTCAACTTGACCTTGGGTTTGGGGATGATAGGGAAGACCAACTTTGTGATTCACCCCATATTTCTTTAAAAGGGCCTCCAATTGCTTCTTGGCGAAGTGTGAACCGCCATCACTTATCAAAACTCGGGGTACTCCAAACCTTGGGAAGATGATCTTCTTAAGAAGTTTGGTGACAGCCTTGTGGTCATTGGTGGGGGAGGCGATGGCTTCAACCCACTTAGTGACATAATCAACCGCCACAAGTATGTACATGTTGCCCCAAAGAGGGGACAAAAGGACCCATAAAAATAACTCCTCATACATTAAAAACCTCAACCTCTAGAATGTTTTGTTGAGGCATCTCATGTATTTTCGTGATTCTGCCTCCTTTGACATCTATCGCAGCTCAAAACAAACTCACAGACATCTTTTTGCATTGAAGGCCAAAACATACCACACTGCAGCACCTTAGCAATAGTTTTACTTGCTCCACTATGCCCTCCACATGCCAAGGTATGACAATGATTCAACACCGAAGTCATCTCATGATTAGGCACACATCTCCTAAAAACACCGTCGACGCACTTTTTAAACAAGAGAGGGTCATCCCAATAGAACCTTGAAGCCTCCTTGAAGAACCGCTTCCTTTGTTGAGATTTGAAGCCATGAGGTTCAATCCCATAAGCTAAGTAGTTCGCAAAGTCGGTGAACCATGGAATCTTATTGTTCATAATGGCAAATAAGGCTTCTTCTCTCAAGTCTTCTTCAATAGGGGTCTCGTTAGGATCAAATACGTTCTCATCAAGAGGGAGACGAGAAAGATGATCAGCTACCACATTTTCCGTCCCCTTCTTCTCCTTCATCTCAAAGTCGAACTCTTGAAGAAGTAGCACCCACCTAATGAGCCGAGGTTTTGCATATTTCTTTCTCATCAAATAACGGACCTTGGGAATGATTCGTATACACAATAGCCTTATTGCAAGTCAAGTAAGACCGAAATTTGTCAAAAGCAAAGACTACGACCAACATATCTTTCTCCGTAGTTGCATGATTCCGTTGAGCATCATCCAAGGTCCTACTTGCATAAGCTATCACATGTAGCCTACTTTCCTTGCGTTGCCTAAGAACAATGCCCACTTGCAAATCACTAGCATCGCACATCGGTTCAAAAGGCAAGCTCTAATTTGGAGCTTGCACTATGGGGGCAGAAGTGAGGGCCTTCTTCAAAGTCTCAAAAGCCTTAATACAAGACTCATCAAACTCAAAATCTACATCCTTTTGAAGTAGATTTGTCAATGGTTTGGCTATTTAAGAAAAATCCTTGATAAAACGTCGGTAAAAACCCGCATGTCCAAGGAAAGCACGAACTCCCCGTCACCGAGTTCGGTGGCGAAGATTCCCAATAATCGAAACGTTTGCAGGATCCACTTCAATGCACTTCTTTGACACTTTACGTCCAAGGACAATGCCTTCCTCGACTATAAAGTGAGACTTCTCCCAATTCGGGACGAGGTTCGTCTCTTGACACCTTTTCAACACACACTCGAGATTAACAAGACATGTGTCAAAAGACGAACCACACACACTAAAATCGTCCACGAATACCTCAATAGAATCCTCTAGCATGTCAGAAAAGATTGTTGTCATACACCTTTGAAAAGTAGATGGGGCATTACACAAACCAAAGGGCATCATTCGATATGCGAATTACGGACTAGTAAAGGTGGTTTTCTCTTGGTCATCCGGATGAATAGGGATTTGATAGAATCTTGAATAACCATCAAGAAAACAAAAGTGTGAATGACGAGCAAGCCTTTCCAACATTTGATCAATGAAAGGGGAGAGGGAAATGGTCCTTGCGGGTGGATTTATTGAACTTCCTATAATCAATGCAAACCCTCCACCCAAGAACAATTCTAGTAGAAATTGTTTCTCCTTTCTCATTCTCAACAATAGTCATGCCTCCCTTTTTAGGAACCAAGTGAATCGGGCTCACCCACTTGCTATCTCGAGATAGGGTAGATGATTCTGCGTCACGCGGTTTCATAATCTCTTTTTCACAACCTCTTTGAGGTTGGGATTGAGCCTTCTCTAATGCTCAATGGAGGAGGCATTACTATCAGTGAGATGGATATGATGCATAGCAAGAGAAGGGCTTATCCCTTTAAGGTCATCAATCGTGTACCCAATGACATCTTTATATTTTTACAGTATCTCAATCAATTTTGATATAGAGATGTCATCAAGACTCGAGTTGACAATAACAAGATAAGTACATGCATCATCAAGAAAAACATACTTAAGAGAGGAGGGAAGGGCTTTGAACTCTACCTTGGGAAGAGGCTTAGAACTCTCCTCTTTATCAGTGGATGTAGCAAGAATCTCAAACGCTTCATCTTCTGTCTCCTTAATGGTAGTGTTGTCAAGAAGCATGGAGAATTCCTTCACCTCTTCCATGTCCAAGCTCGAGGAATCGGTAATATAAGCATACAACTCATCCCCGGTGTGAACCACTCTCTCAAAATCCTCCATCTCACTCTCCACTAGATTGACTCGACAAATTCTCTCTATCATAGGTCTCTTCAAAGTTTTAGAGAACTCAAATACAACCCGCTCATTGGCTACCTCAACCGTGATTGTATCATTTTTGCAATTTATCACGGCACCTAATGTCTTAAGAGGCTCTCTTCCAAGAATGAGAGGAGTCTCCGGATCTTCCTCCATGTCCATCACCACAAAATCGCAAGGTACCAACTTGGATTGGCACATCCTCCAACTCATCATGTGGCACTCTCATAGTTTGATCCGCCAATTGAATAGTTTTCCGTGTGGGATGAAGAGGAAAGTTAAGGTGCTTAGCTATGGATAGTGGCATCAAACTCACACTTGCTCCTAAATCGACCAATGCACCCTTAGACTCTAAATCACCTATCTTCACTGGCAAGATGAAACTTCCGAATTCTCTTTGCTTTTTGGGCATAGCATGTTGCACTAGAGCACTTACTTGGTATGGCAAAGTGATAAGCTCATCTTCAAGCTTCCGTTTGTTGGAGAGGATTTCCTTTAAAAAATTTAGCATAGGTCGGCATTTGAGACATAGCCTCAAGGAAAGAAATGTTGATGCGAAGGCCTTTCATCACATTGAGGAACTTGGTGAACTTGTCACTCAATTTTCTCTCCACCAACGATTAAGGGTAAGGAACCGGTGGCACATAGGTCTTAGTTGGTGGAGATGATGGCAATGGAGCTTTATCACTAACTTGAACTTGTGTATCCCCTTTCTCCACATTCTCTCCTTCTCACCCTCCTCAACTTCAACTTCTTTCTCAACGACATCAACTTCTCCTTCCTTCTTTACCTCCTCATTTTCCTTTTTTCACTCTCATTAGACATCTAGGACCCTCATAACTTGTGCCCGACCTCAAATAGATAGCTTTGGCTTGGTGAAGGTTGGGGTTAGGAATGAGTTGGCCCGAAAGTTGATTTGTAGGAGTAGAGGGGAGGGGTTTTTTCTCGACTACTTGGGCAATTTGGGTTTCAAGCATTTTGTTATGGGATTTGGATCTCTTGAAACCTTTGCTCGGAGGTCTTGGAGAATTTGGTTCATGGATTGGAGTTGTTGGAGAATTTGGAGAGAGGTTGGCTCTGAAGATGGAGTAGGTTCGGTATTTTGTTTGGGGAACGGAGGATTAGGAGGAGCCTTTTGAAAATTAGCTCTTTGATGTAGAGTTTGGTAGACATTAGACCCTTGAGAGGATGAACCACCTTCGTTATAGTTTTGGTTATACCCTTGCACATACCCTTGGTTTTGAGCTTGGTTGTACCCTTGTTGAGGTTGATTCCATCCTTGTTGAGGTTGGTGGAAACCTTGATTGTAGCCTTATTAAGGTTGTTTCCAACCTCCTTGTTGATTGCTTCTATACCCTTGGTTTCCATGATAGCCATCTCCCCTAGAATTTATTGCCGCCACATGCTCCGAATTAGTACCTCCACAATAAGAAGTATCATGGTTAGTACCTCCAAATATCACGAGAAAAAGAATTTACCTGTGATGGATTAGATGATGCGAGGTTGATCTTGGAGAGCTTCTTATCAAGTTGATCCATCTTAGCTTGAATTTGATCCATGTGATTCAATTCAAACTTACCACTCTTCTTAGGTTGAGCACCTCTTCTTCTTCCACCCCATGAACAATTCTTAATCACTTCTTCAATTAAGGACTCAAGTTGGTCTTGCGGGATCTTTGAAAGTTGACCTCCCGCTCAGGCATCAAGGTTGGCACGTGACATAGGATCAAGGCCATCATAGAAGAACCGCATGAGTAGATTTTTGTTGAACTCATGGTGAGGGCATAAACGGATCATCTTCTTGAACCGTTCCCAAGCTTCTGCAAGTGTCTCATCGTTCTCTTGCTCAAATGAGGAGATCTTCTTCCTTATGTCTGCTGTCTTTCACTCTGGAAAGTATTTCTTCAGAAAAGCCAATGTGACTTCCCCCCCAAGTAGTTAGGGAATTAGCAGGTAAGCTCTTCAGCCATGATTTTGCTTTTCCGGTAAGAGAAGACCGAAACGGATGCATCTTCATGTAGTTTGGAGAGACGTCATTTGTAGTTATCATGGAACAAATCTCAAGAAACCTATTAAGATGGTCAAGAGGATCTTCATATGACCCCCCACAAAATTGTTCTGCTTTCACCATCCAAGTGAACTGAGGATGAATGCTAAAATTAGTAGTAGTGATGGGGAGTCGAATACCACTGGTAGAACATAGGAACCCGAATTTCCGAAATCCTTAAAGAGTTGTGCATTTGCTTCACCCATATTTGATTCAACTTCACTTGTTGTACTTGAGATTGGTGAAGATGGTTCGGAACCCAAAGACAATTGTTCTAAATTTCTCTGAAGCTTTCGCAAGGTACGATCGATTTATGGATCTAGAGGCAAAGTGGGTGAACCGTGAGCTCTTCTTCTCATGTAACACAACAAAGCTAAGCAGAGGATTAGCAAATAACAACCACAATCAAAAATAAAATAAAAGAAAAATCAACTAAGCAGCACAAAACTTAAATAAACTTCAATCAATAGCACAAGTTCCCCGGCAACGGCGCCATTTTAATAAGAGATTTTTAGTGTGTCGTTAAGGCACCAAAAATTACTTTTCAAACAACATTTGTAACAACTAACAAGTAATTACTAAGAGCGTAGCAAAGGCATGTCAAGGGTCGATCCACATGGAAATTGGGATTAATCAAAGTCTATCAAGTCTAAATTACCTAATAGAGGGATTTTTGGGGGTTATGAATGATTTTTGTAACAGTTAAAACTAACTATTATCAAAGAACTAGCAAATAATACGAGATGAAATATCAATAAGGAAGACACTAGAGTTAAGGTTACTAGTATGAATCAAAGCGGAACAACGATCATTAATGCAATTGTGATTCAAAGGCGACAATTATGCGGGTTTAGTTTTCCTCTAAAATACCCGAGTCTTCTCTCAAATGGTCCTCAAGAATAACCGTTTAATCAATCAACTAAATCCTCTCTCAAATGGTCTTTATTCAATTGATTAAGAGATCCAATAAATACGGATCACCCCATAAAAAGAGTCTAAAATTCGATTAAGAACATTTGAAATCAAAATACCCAAGCATAAATGTGATCAATATCTATCATAAGTAGGCCTCAATGCATAATCATCTTTAGATCATCACAATCATATTAACAATACATGAAAACCATAATTCATGCTTTCACCCTAACCCTAGATACGAGACTACTCACTAATCATGGATTTAGACATAAAAATGTGAAATTTATAACTAACCTAGGGCTAAACATGATTAATCTAATAGTAATAAGCAATTATGAAATTATAATAAAGGAGATCTAATACTTTGGAAGAATATAGAATAACAATGAAAAGGAAGAATAAAAACTAAAACTTTGCAATTTGATTGAATAGAAAGTTTCTTGGAAGTGTAGAAATCACCAACTTTAATATCAAAATCTCAAATCTAAGACAAACCAATGTGTCTTTCTCTCTAATATGACCTATAGAATCATTCTATAGTCTATAGAATAAAGCATAGTCGAAAAATGATAACCTTATATTATTTTTTAATAGGCACGAGCCTTACAATTTTTCGACGGAATTAAATGGTCGTCGGCGCACCATAGTAACAGTGCGGGCGCACCATTCATTCCCGATCTCAGAGTAGCACTACGCGTCGAAAGGTGCCGACGCACCAAATAGGTGCGGGCGCACCTCAATGGCTCAGTCTGGCGCACCAATCATGTCGATATTGGAACTCGCGAAATTGAGGTTGGTGCGAGCGCACCAATATGGTGCGGGCACCTATAGGGTTGTGCGAGAGCACCCATAGGCCTGCTTTCAAAATTCCCTTTTTCTCTTTCGTGCGGGCAAGCTCCTCAAAACTCTCGCCTTAAGCCGTATCTCCCAACTTTCAACCTCGGAAAAAGGTCACACACCGCAATTAAAGTACGGGAAAACATGGTGAAAGCAAATGTACTAGAAATCCGAGTCAAAATTGACCGAAAATCTAGCAAAATGTCACTATGATAAAAAATGATCGAGTGAATGAAATAGAAAAAAGAAATGAAGAAGATATAGGGAAGAAAGGGGGAGAAAGAGGATTAAACCTAACTAAAAGGAGCCCGTAAAGTGCGCTAGAAACGCACTTATCACCCGAACCCACAAGAGACCTAGGTTCAAAATTGGCCCGAGAACAACCAAAGTGACCGAGTTTCGGTGGTTCGAAAGGTTAATGGAGAAAACCGGACCCGGACCCCCTACAACCCGCAATGTAAACCCCTAAGGAGCGTAGGGGCGACCCGCTTGCAAACCGAGGTTTGAACCGCCCTTTGGAACATGACTAACCCACCCTTACACCGATGAAGATCACCCACGAAACGCCCATGGAACCGGAACATAAGCAACGTACCCACCGTGTGGAACCGCCCCACGATACCGCCAATGAACAATCCACAACCCGACCCGTGCCAAGATAGTCCTTGAACCATGAGGTGGAGTGTGGACTAACTGCAGGTTTGCAGTCTGCAGCAGTGCAGGTTCGCGCCTTACCGCTAGCGTGGTTCTCCTTAAGTCGGTGTTATTGTTACTCTGTTCATGGAGCCTTTTTTTTTGAAGAAAGAGACATGGAGAGTTGAGTATTGAGTTGAGAATTGCGATGTCGATGAGTTGATCTATCTTCTTGATCAACATGAACAATAGCTTTACAATTGTTCTTGTTGGGGTAACTATTGGGAATGGGTAGTGAATAGTAATTGATTTTGCAACTTTACTATTCTATCTTCTATTATTGCACTTGAATGGTAGAATCAAGAATGAGTAGTGCTGAAATTTGCAGCTTTTACTCCTCAATTATCTCTCCCAACAAATTAATTATCACTAACTCACCCCAATTCGTCAATTATTAACAATCTCCCAACAAACTTCATCATTTTTCCACCCCAATTCAACTTCAAAATATAAATTTTCCCTCCTAAAAAATCCTATAAATACCCCCTTCGTATACTCTCATTGTTCATAATTCTCATCATCTCTCAATATCATACTCTCAAATTCTCTAAAGTTCTTTCAATCTTTCATACTCAAACTTCTCTCTATACTTCTCTTAGTTTTAACTTAATGATCCTAATTTTTTTAATTGAGAAAATATCTTAATTTCTTGTTTGGTTTTTTATTGTCTACTTACCAAACTTTTACTTCTTAAATCTATCACTTTACTATTTTTTTTACTTTATTAGTTCTAATATTATCATATTACTTTAATTTCATTAGATTCTATTTCAAAAAAAATGTCTAAATTTTTCAAAAGATAACCGGAAGGTAAGAGCGATGGTTCAAGTAGTCGGAGGGATGGTTCTTCTAATTCACCATCCGTCGACAATAGCGATTTCATCGAAGAATTAGAACATGAGTTGTTAGGTGATATAAAAATTCCCATGCAGCCACCCAACCGACAACCACCGGCTTCAAACATGCAACAACTGCAGTAGTGTTAAATAATTAGTAAATGAACTATCACTTAGCTAATTATTAGTGATTATATAAATAAACAATGACTAAGAGAATTGATCATGATTATGTTAAATTAGCGGTGTTTAGCAATAATAATTATGTATAGTATATAATTATGTAAATCAACTATCAGTTAGCTCGTTAATTGTAATTATTTTAATAGACAATGACTAAGATAATTAATCATGATTATGTTAAATTAATATTATTTTAGCAATAATAACAATGTAAATAAACTATCACTTAGCTAATTAATGGTAATTATGTTAACCGATAATGATAAGATAATTATTCATGATTATGTTAAATTAATATTATTTTAGCAATAATCATTATGTATAATAATTATGTAAATCAAATAACACTTAGGTAATTAATTGTGATTATGTTAATCGAATGTAGATAATTAATATGTTAAACTAATCCAATGTAAATAAATTATCAATTAGCTAAGTAATGGTAATTATGTTAATCGACAATGACTAATATATGTTTACTTAAATATAGTGATTAAAGAGTAACTTCAGGAGAGGATTAAATTTGTTGTGATTTGTGAGGGTAGTTCCAACATCACTACAAATAAAAGAAACAATATCATCATTTGCGGCCTCCCCAATTTGCATATTGTAATTTCCCTTAAAATGTAAATCAAACCCTTCATTTGGCACTTCAAACAGATTTGCCAAATAAGCGCATCAAAAGAAATTGAAACCCCATTAACAAGTACTAGAACAAACTCCATTATCATTTTTAAAGTTCCTAGTGAATTCTTTCATAGCATCGGGAACTAGTGGATTTTTTTCGCACATTCCCCCATTAAATTTTCTCATTTTTGATATTCGATTAAAAAAAGAAACTCTGAAAACTTACACGACTTGCACAACACCAAATTAACTCCAAAACTAGGCACCAAATTCTTCGCCTTTTGCTCCAGTTCATTCACCTTCTTTAAATCTTCCCCCGAGTTTGAGACTCATTTTTTTTTCAAGTGTATGTCGCTTCAAGTTCCTTTGTGGTGGAGAAGCAAGATGTTGAGGCGAGAGAATCTTGCATGTTCGATTTTTTATCTAGTTACGAAGAGTCGGGCTCAAGGGTAAGGGTGAGAGGAACAACAAATGAGTTTTGAACGTTGAGAGGAATTGGAGAATGAATTGGTGAGGTATTAATTGGAGTTGGTGAAGGTAAGTTTCTTTTTGGTTTCGGGTGAGGGAGTGGAGTATTATCACTTGGTTTTCATGGTTTTATAAGGGTTAGAGTTTGAAGGATTAAACGAATTTGGGGAAGAAGATGAACGATTAAAGGTGGAGAAAGGATGAACGAATTTATTATGGTAAAAGGGGATGATCATTATTAAGTTGGAACTTAAGAAAATAAAATATAATAGAATAATTTACGGAAAATCCTAACTAAATGATATTGATGTTATCTTTGAGAATAATCCGGAAAAAGATAAAACATGGAAAAGAAAAAATCCTAGGGGAAAAATAAAATAAAAATTGAAGCAAATATTAATGTAATTTTAGAGAAAGAAAAAAACTCTTGCTAATTATTATTAAGAAGGAACTTCTAGAATAAAATTGCTTAATAACTCAAAATCTTAAGACATTTAAACATTATACACAATTTATTCACAAATGTGTCATTTACATGAACTCACATATTTGCATACTTACTATGTTTTTCACATGAGACTTTGTTGTGATGGAAGTTCCCACTCTTTAGACATATTACTTCAAATAGTTTCCTTGTGGGGAAAGTTTCCATGCTTTGAATTGAGTTTGATCATACCTAGTTCCAGTCACATCTTCTCATGTTTCTCCATGCTTAAATGTTTTATCAAGATATACGCAATCTAATTATCGGTTTGACAAAAAGTTAACTTCATTAAACCTTTTTCCACATTACCTTTCAAAAAGTGATGCCTTATATGAATATGCTTGACTCTTAAATGATCAACTGGATCTTTGGAAATACAAATAGCACTTGTATTATCACAATATATAGGAACAAAGTCATAAACAATTCCAAAGTCTCTTAATTGTTATTTTATCCACAACATTTGTGAACAACATGATGCACCAACTACATATTCAGCTTCAGTTGTAGATAAAGCAACATTATTCTATTTCTTGGAACCCCAAGAAACTAAACAGGAACCAAGGAATTGAGGCATGCTTAAAGTACTTGTCTGTTTACCAAATCTCTAGCATAGTCGACATCGGTGTACCCTTTGAGTTCAAAGGTATCACTTCTTGGATAAACAAACATATATGATCTGTACCTTTAAGATACCTAAGTATCCTCTTCACATTCGTCGAGATGAGATTCTTTGGGATTGGGTGGGAACCGCGCACATAAACAACCACCGAAGGAGATATTTGGCCTACTAGCGGTTAAGTATAGTAAGGAACCAATCATTCCTCTACACTTAGTTTGATCCACACTTTTGTCATTTGAATCTTCATCAAGTCTAATAGCGGTTCCCATTGGTGGATGATTTACTTTTGTTTACTCTAATGCATATTTCTTGAGAAGTTTCTTTATGTATTTATGTTGGTGGACCCTCGTTCCTTTTCCGGTTGCTTTATTTGCAAACCTAAAAGAAATTCGGTTCCCCTATCATACTCATTTCAAAGTCACTACTCATCAAGTCGGTGAACTCCTTGCATAAAACTTCATTAGTTGCATCAAATAAACTAGGGAAATTCTATATGGTAGCCCTTAATTTTTAAAAATTACATATGGTAGCTTTTTTTAATTTTATTACATATGATAATCATCAATTACCGTTCATCTAACCAAAGTAACCTTAATGATTAAAATGTTCAATATTGTTGTAAGGTTAGAAAATAGGTTATATTTTTTTTAAAAAAAAGCCCATTAATCAAACCTACGAACAATTACTCCCTTGTTAATTCATGCTAACTCTTTCATCTTCTCCATCTCTTTCTTATTCTTCTCCATGTACTCCCCATGATCAAATGTTGTTCGACATTGTCTAACTTCATCTCTTCAAAATCAAAACTTATCTTTCATTGATTTCTTTAGCAATTAGATCGTGGTTCTCACAATGGTTTATTGGACGTGAGTGCTTCTAAAGACAAAGCGACCTCGAATTTCAACTTAGGGATTATAAATCTTCAATCTTTCACTTCATTGAGGTAAGGAGAAGACTTGTTGCAAATTTGGTATGTGGAATTTAAAGTTTTTTGAGATTTATTCGATCATATTCATGCTACAAAAATTAATCTGTTATGGCCTATAAATTAATCGTGAAAATGCCCATTCTTATCTAGCCGAGTAGAATTGGACAATCATATGACAATCGCACCGCCAAATTCTTACTAATCAGTAGATTATTAATTAAGTAGGGAAAGGAATCAATTTTATTAATTAACTAAATATGGATAAGTACAAAATAAGTATGAGGAAGTGAGATGGGTTGAAGATTATTGTTTGGTCAACGTATAGATTGGCAATTTGCATATCCATGGTTTGAATTAGAGTGTAGCTACTATCATTCAATCACATGATCCTTTCTTACATTGAATATGGCCCCGATTGTGATATATCAATTGATTTACTTCTTTTTTTTATCATTTTTTTATCTTGTTGGCTTTGTGTTGCACAAGAAGAATGGGTGAAGCTATGATGTTGAGATTTCAATATAGAGGCTTAGATGTAGAAGTAGTTGTGGGTGATATTGATAAAGTCAACTTTGATTGATCTTGTGATTGATTATCAAGATGAAGCCCCAAAAAAAAAAATCCGAGTACCTTGGTATCCTAATCCTATTATGTGTACAAGATGAAACATTATGAACTTCTTGCGACCAAGATTTAATGAAAATGTTTGGCAATTTACCTAATTGTAAGCTAATACACATATGGATTGGGGAGGCAGAGTGAATCATCGAACTTATGAAGGTTGTTAAGTCATTGAGGTCTAGAAAGAACACTTATTGAGAATGTTGAACCTAATCCATGTACTTTGACACCAAACATTAACATTAATACCCCTAAGAGGAGCCAAAGTTTGGAAGGTGGTCAATTGGGTTCTAGTGATGACTTTGTGGATACAATTACCGCTTCACTTCCATATTCATGGAATAATGATGATGGAATTACCCTCGCAATAGAGGAGTATTGGCCCCGATCTTATCATTGAGGGTGTTTTCACCAACCTTATTAGAGGAAGGGGAAGGGGGCGAGTGAGTTTAAGGGGGAGGGGAAGAGGGAGAGGGAGAAATGTTGTAACCCTTTATTTGAACATACACAACCTACATAACCAAGAGCGAAGAGTTCTAGTAGAAGCCCTAAGATAATCAAATCTGCAGTCATTAGGGTAGTAGATGACATGCATTTGGTTCTTGAGAACCCTGAACCTACACAACACATAGAACCTACACAATCTGTCACTAATGAGGGTTCATCTAAGGCTTCTAAGATAACATCAATAGGTCTAAAAAAATTCCAAAGACATCTCATTGTTAGGAAAGGGTTACTAGTCAAGAATGGGAATGCAGCGAGATTAGTTTTGGTGAGGGCGGTGCATGCGGGAGGAATTTATCTCAAAGTTTTGAAAATGAGGTGAGTATTAATCTATATGATGATGAAGTGTACATTCTAAGCGCACATGACAATGAGAGTGATGACAATTTAGACCCTGAAGATGATGAGTCTGATCATGAACCTTTGCTAGACATGCATGATGAGTTTGATCCTTATGCTGGGACTAGATTTGAAGAATATGATGGTGAGGATGATGACAATACCTACTTGAACAAGCTTTACAATAATGGAGAATTGTATAATGATGAGGAGTTTGGGAAGATTACTTTGGGACCTAGGATGTAATTTTTAGACGAAGCATCACTTGAGAAGTGTAGTTAGGGACTATTGTATACAATCTGGATTCTTCGTGATTGTTGAGAGGGCCAATAACAGTAAGTACACTGCGATATGTTCAGCACAAAACTATAGTTGAAGGATACATGGATCTAGGTTGACAGATGGCATTACTTGGGCCATCAAATCAATTAAAGATCCTGAACACACATGTATGGGGTTAGAAGTGAGTAATCCTATGGTGAACTGTAAGTGGGCTAGGGACAAGCTCATAGACGACATTAGAGCTAACAATGATATTAGTGCTAAGTTACTAAATGAATTATTGTGGCAAAGGTATGTAGTTCAAATGAAGCAAAGCACAATCTACAAAATGAGAGGAGATGCACAAATGGAAATCCATGGAGGGCATGATGTGTCCTATATATATTTTGTTGCCTAAATATTGTGAAGTTGTGAGGATTACCAATGTATAATCCATAGCAAATTGTGCATGGACATCATCTAATCATCCTAAAAAGCCTTTGGCATTTTCCTCCATTTTCATCGCATTAAATGGCCCTTTGGATGGATTAGTTCTTTGGATGCGAAGCCTAATTGGTGTCGATGGTGCTCACCTAAAGGGCAATTACGGGGGCATCCTTCTTTCTGCAGTTGTACTTGATGGCAACAATGAATTGTACCCCTTTGCATGGGCAATTGTGCCAGGAGAGGATGGTGATAGTTGGAAATTTTTTATTTGGCATTTAAAAAATGCTTTGAAAGACAGTGGTAGAGGGGACAACTGGTGTATTATTAGTGATAGACAGAAGGTAAATCCCTACTTCTTTCTTCACTTCTATTTTTCAACTTATATCAGCAAATTTCTCAACTTACTTGTTTATTTGTTCTCTCTTAGGGTATTGTAGAGGCCTTAAGCGAGTTGTGGCCTAAAGCCGGGAGGGAATATTGTTGCAAGCACTTGAGCCAAAAACGGAAAAAGGTTTTGGAGGTCCATTAATGTACAATTTATTTTGGAGAGCTCGTGGGGCCACATCACGGTTTACTTTCAAGACGCCTATGGAAGCTATTGACAAAGTCGACCCCCTTGCAAGGGTGTGGCTTTCAAAGCTTGGAGATCAAGAGAGATGGAGTAAATACAAGTTCAATATTGATATTAGATGTGATGTAACCAAGATAAACTTTTGTAGAAAGCTTCAATGCCACACTTGGCATTGATAGATGCTGAGCTGTGCTCACATTGTTAGAAGGTAAATGTCTTGTCTCATGTTGTTGTTGAAGTGTTGTTTATGTGATTAAAATTGACTACTTTCTTTGATATTGTGCAGGTATACGACGGGTTACAATGGTCAGGCTAGCAACTAGAAGAGAGGTATGTGAAGGGTGGGAAATGGATGATATATGCCCTAATATTGCAAAGAGGGTTAAATCCTGTGCCAATAGTCAAGAACATGTAAAGCCTATTAGTCGCTAAAGGGGAATTTGAGGGTGCAAGATGGAAAGTCGGTACTACATGTGAGCTTGAATAATAGGACTTGTGCTTGCAATTTGTGGCAAATAAGTGGAATACCATACAAGCATGGTATGAGAGCAATATTACATGCTAAAGAAGATCCTCACAAATTTGTGAGCAGCGGTAAAGTGCGTGTTGAAGTTTACAAGAGAGCATACTCCTATAACATTAAGTCCATACCGGACAAAGAACAGTGTCCTGAGCTTCGATATCACTTTGCCTAAGATAGCACCACACTGTAATAAAGAGAGGGTAGGAAGACCTTCTAGAAATAGGAAAAGAGCGAGGAAGATGACCAACATAAAGGGAATAGGTCAAAGACAATAAGGTGTAGTAATTGTCAAGTATTAGGACACAATGCACTAACATGCAAGGGTGGTCCAACAGCAAAGCAAAAAGAAGGAAAGCAACAAAAACAAAACTAAAGTCTCCCTCATCCTGACCTACACCTAATGCCCAAGTTGAAGATTGCGGACTAAAAGGTTTATTAGGTTCTTTGGATTGTTAATACGATGGTGTTTAGATGTTGAACCTATTTGGAGGTTGAATATGATGGATGTCGTATTTTGATGTATTTTTGGATTGAATTTCTGGTCTTGAACAAGCTTTAACAAATTCTAGTCTGTTCCACTTTATGGTAATCTTGTCAACATTTTTCATGGTTTCGATGTGCAGATTTTTATGGGTATTATAAATTTATAGTTAACCATAATGAGTAGATTGATGCTTATATGTTGACAATGTCGGCTTAAAACCAAGCAAGAAAATAAAGTGGAAGTGAAATATGTTACAAGAAAGATACCACACTCCTAGTAATTCATCTAGCTTTATATTTCACGTTGTCCAAGACTCCAACTCTCCAAGTAGATAAAACAAGAGAAGTTAGTACTTTTATAAAAGAGATATTATCTCGAGATAACCACGACTTTTAGGCCTTTTTCCAATATAACCACGACTTTGGCGAGGCATGTCTCCAATAACCCCGAACTTGATTTTTATCATTAAAGCTGGGCCCGAATTTGTCACGCCGTTAACTAGACCCTAACTGGGTTTGACTTTTACTGAATATATCTCTTTCTTTTGTTCTTCATCTCTTTCTCTCTCTTGTTCTTCATCTCTTCTCTCTCTTGTTCTTCATCTCTTCTAGATCAATCAATTCTTTCCGAATTCTTGGCTTCTAAATGAATCAAACTCGATGAAGTAAACAGTGAGGTTTAAATTGCCTCAAAATTTCAATCAAAATTTCCGAATTCAAGTCTTGCGTTGCGATCTCCAAAAGGGGTTTTTTCCTTGTAAATTTGAACTTGGGTTTTTCTTGTAAAATTGTTGAATTACAGCGACGGCGGGAGGAGAGAGGGAAAGAAGTGGAAATTCAATGGCGACACTACCAAATTCAATGGAAAATAAAGCAAGTCCACCTCCAAGATTTCCTCCGGCACTAATTGTGTAGCAGCAGCAGCAAATGGGTGGTGGTTCATCGCCTTCAAGTGGTGGTGGTGCAACGCCGAGTCGAGTCGAATTCTCCGCAAATGGTGGTGCAACCAAACCGGATCTTGTCGTCCTTGTTGTAGATAGTAGTATTGGTCAAGTCGCTTTCAATCAAGTTCAAGCTTTTAAGGAAAATATTCTGTTTGGGGAGTAATTGTTGGTAGAATGCATGGTCACGCGCAAGAAGGCGCCGCCCTTAGTCTTTGCGATTGAGGAAAGAATATCATACGAGAGACGGAGAAGGGTACGAAAGAAAAATAATCCATAGCTGCTAGCTTGCTTGTTCATCAATGGCAACACGGGAAGAAAATACTAGAATGATTGAGAGAGAGAAGAGCTCATGATTCCCTCAAATGGTGGTAAAATTCCGAACTAAAATGGCCCATTTCCTTAAATCAACTTTAGACCCCATAAATCAAATTCTTCCCAAACACCCATTTCAGTCTCTCTCCTCAAAACTCAACATCAAACACTTCAAAAAGAGGGTTGCTTTCAAAGGAAGGCTAATACCCCAAGAAAATTGGCACTTATGGGTTGGTAATTTACAGCAAATCCATGAATCTACTTGGAAAAAAGTTGGGATTTTTGATGCAATTAAAGCCTCAACTTACTGTTTAATGAGGGATAATGAGTTAATTATGGGTTTAGCTGAAAAATGGCGGACTGAAACTAACACATTTGTGTTTACATGGGGGAACGTACCATTACTTTGGAAGATGTGATGATCTGGAAGAGATGAAGAACAAGAGAGAGAAGAGATGAAGAACAAGAGAGAGAAATAGATGAATTCAGCAAAAGTCAAACCCAGTTAGGGTCTAGTTAACGGAGTGACAAATTCCGTCCAGTTTAATGACAAAAATCAAGTTCAGGGTTATCGGAGACAGGCCTGCCAAAGTCGGGGTTATATTGGAAAAAGGCCTATAAGTCAGGGTTATCTGAGATAATATCCCTTTATAAAAAAAGTTGAAGGAGTGTGTTTTCCCTCCAAAATATGCCACACTCCTTCAACTTTTTGAAAAAGCATGACAAGTAGATAAAACAATCACACGTGTCAGGCGCACATTGGCCCGCCTGTCGCGACATGACTAAATAAACAGCGTACCCGTGGTACGCGCTTTTTTTTAAAAAAAAGGAAAGACAGGTTGCGTATCGCACAGAGTGTGCGCTAGGCGCAGGACTCTGTGTGACACACAGATCCACGTGTCATGCTTGTGCGCTTGGCGCACGACAGTGCACTCGGCGCACGTTGGTGTGCTCAGCGCATCGCCTTGCTTTTGACATGTTTTGACAGGTTTTTTATGAAACGCGTTTTAACGATTTTTTTTTCTTTTAACTCCGGAAATCTGATTCTACGGTATAAAATCCAATTTTAATTATAAAAATATCTTTGAAAATATTTATTTTATTTAAATAAAACAATTAATCTTATTAAACAATTAATTGGGCTTTTTCAAAGAGTAGGGCTCAAAATACAATTAATTATCGTGAATAATGAAGTGGGCTTTGAAATACGATTTTGGATCATTAAAACAAGCTTTAACACTTTTAAAATAGTTTTGGCTCTTCGGACTGCTCTGCCCTTGAGTCGGACCAATTGAGACCGCAGTATGTTTCATCATTGGGCCCTTAAATAGGGAGACCCGATTATGTGTCTACACCATAAAAGAAGCAAAAGTAATTAAGATTCTTAAGGCTTCAAGCCTAGCAATAGGAGCAAAAGTTTCTTCAAAGTCTATACCTTCTTGTTGGTTATAGCCTTTGACAACTAACTTTGATATGTTCGTGACAATTGTTCCATATTCATCAAGCTTGTTCCGGAACATCCACTTTAAACCAATTAATTACCTTTTGATGCTTGGGCTTTGGTTCCAGATGCCATACTTTGTTCATTTTGAACTCATTGAGTTCACTTTGCATTGCAACAATCTAGTCATCATCTTGGAGTGCTTACATGTGATTTCTTGGTTCTATAAGGGACATGAACTCATGAAATGCACAAAAGTTCTTCAATTGTGATCTCGTCCGAGTTCCTCTTTCAATGTCACTTATAATAAGATCCAAAGGATGTGACATTTGATATTTCCAAGGTGTAGGAGGGAATTGAGTTGCCAGGACATTCTCAAGTTCCTCTAGATTATCGTTTTTCTCATTTCTTTGCATGTCTTGTTGTTCCTATTCTGTAGGAACTTCATCATTTCCTTCATTTTCATGAACCCTTGGCATAAGAATCTCATCATATTGCTTCCTAGTTATGCTTTCTTCATCATGAGCTGCATACTTGGTTAGTCCAATTTTAAAATCATCTGATTCCACAACATCCAAAGAATTGTTAGGTTCATCAAAAATAATATGGACACTATCTTCTACACACATAGTCTTTCTATTGTAAACTCTGTAAGTTTTGCTACTTGAGGCATGTCCCAAGAATATTGCCTCATCACTTCTTGCATCTTCCCAAAGTTCCTCTTTCCATTATCATGTACAAAACACTTACATATAAAAATCCGAAAGTCGGAGATGTTAGGCTTTGTTCCTTTGAGTAGCTCATAGGGAGTTTTATTCAAGAAAGGTCTAACCATTACTCTTTTGATGATGTAGCATGCTGTATTAACTACTTCTGCCCAAAAGTTCGTTGGTAAGAACTTGCTAATAGCATGGTCTTTGCCATTTCTTCCAAAGTTCGATTTTTCTCGCAACAACTCCATTTTGTTGAGGAGTCTTTGGAGCTGAAAAATTGTGATCCATGCCTTGTTCCTTGCAACACTTATCAAACTTGTTATTTTCAAATTCAGTTCCATGGTTTGACCTAATCTGAATTATTTGATGACTAGTTGTTCTTTGAATTTTCTTAGCAAATTCTACAAATTACTAAAATGTTTCATCTTTCCTAGTTAAGAAAATCACCCAAGTAAAACGTGAAAAATCACCAACTATATCTAGTACATACCTTTTCCACTTCTACTTTGGATCCTGATTGGTCCACATAAATCCATATGGAGAAGTTCCAATGCATTTGTAGAACTTACCATTTTCTTATGCTTGAATGAGCTTCAAACATGCTTTCCTTTTGCACAAGCCTCACAAACTCCTATTATTTGATATTTCATTGAGGGAAGTTCCCTTATAAGATCTTTTGATCTAAGTTTGTCAAGAAGTGAAAGACTAGCATGTCCAAAGTGTTTATGCCAAAGTAGTGGATCTTCCTCAACAACACTTAGGCATGTTAAATTGTTCCTAGAAACTGAATTGAGATCCAAATTATATGTATTCCCTTTTTAAGTTCCTTCCAAAATAACCTTCCCACTGTTATTCTTGATATTTTACATTTTTTTCAGAAGTAAAGTTTACATTGTTACCTTTGTCACAAAACTGAGAAGTACTCAGTAGACTATACATCAAACCTTCAACTAGGAACACGTTATTAATTGAATGGGAACTAGACCTTCCAACTTTACCAACAACGATTATTTCACTTTTCTTGTTCTATCCGAAGGTCGCACTCCTTGGTCAGTTTTTAGTGACATAAATCTTGATTTATCTCCAGTAATGTGCCTTGAACAACCACTATCCAAGTACCACGAGTTGTCCCCTCTCACTAAAACCTGCAACAACATCAATTATTTGTAACAGGAACCCTTATTTCTTCGGGTTCTTTTCCAATCACTATAGCATTCTTCTTTACCCAAACCTGCTTAGCCACTTTCTCATTTTTAAGCAGTTGTTTTTTCTTGTTAATACACTCATTTTGTTCATGAGTTCCACTGCCATAGTAGGAACATGTTTTAACACTTGGAAGTTCCACATACTTCTTTTTCTTAGTGCCCTTCTTTTATAGGTAAAGCCTAGACCTTCAGTCCTTTTGGTTTAGCATTAAGATTCTATTCAGGTTTTTTCATTGGACTAACTTGTCTCTTAATTAGTTTTTACTAAAGCAAGTTCATGTTCTATTTTTTCCTTCTGTTCCTTTATTATAATGAGATTACTAGTTAACCTTTCTAAGTCAATGTTAAAAATACCCATACTCATCTCGATGTACTTTGTAGGATCATGACTTAGGCTAAATAATTTATACTGATAATGTTCCACTTGTAACATTACATTTTTCATTTTTAACTCTTTTAAAAGAATCTTTTAAGATAGTGTTCCTATCAATACGATCAAAGAATCTTTCTTGAACATTTGACCTAGCAGCTTTTAGATAGATCATATGATTTTTAATCACCTCAAGAGCCTTATCACTTTGTTCCTTTAGTACTTTTAACTTCTTATATTCACTTAAAAGTTTTCAACTACTAACTCTACTAATAATTGCCTCTTGGTTAATTAGAGAATGTAGTGTTTTAAAATTTACCTCTTATGGAGCTTCATCATCAAGCTTGGCCATTAAACACAAGTTGGCAGTTTCTTCACTTGGTTGAGGTTCCTCATCTTCGGAGTCAGATTATCCCCATGCAGCTATTATTGCTTTGCGAATGACAAAGGTTGATTTGTTGAATTTATCCTTGTTTGGAGTTTTCCCTTTGCTTTTCTCTCTATCCCATTAAGGACATTCTCTTATGATGTAGTCAGTGCTCCCACATTTGAAACAACTAGGGTCAGGCTTGGAACTTGGGTTTTTCTTTGCAAAGTTCCTTCCTTTACCTTTTCTTGCATTGTTGTAGAATCTCTCGAACCTTCTCACTAACATGGCTGCTTCTTCTTTATCTGCTTCCGAGTCATCCTCCTCTTCAGCTCTTAGCGCAAGTCCCTTGTTCCTAGAGCTTTCAGGAACATTAGTTCCTAAATGTAGCTCATGGGTCATAAGGGAACCCGCAAGTTGTTCAATATTCAACTTAGTGAAATCCTTAGTTTCTTGTAGAGTTGTGACCTTGGCTCTCCACCTTTCATCTTGAGAAAGAATTCTCAATACCTTCCTTACCTGCTCATCAATAGGAATTTCTCTTCCAAGGGAAACTAGCTCATTTGTTATGTTAGTAAATCTTGTAAACATCTCCTGAATTTACTCTTTAGAACCCATTTTAAAACGTTCATATTTTGACATTAACAAATCAATTTTGATACGCTTAACTTTGTTAGTTCCTTCATGGGTGAATTAAAGAAGTTCCCATATTTATTTTGCGTTCTTACACCCCATGACCCTATTATGTTCATGAGTTCCAAGACCACAATGGAGGAGCTTTACTGCCATATCATTAGTTTCCATTTTTCAAAGTTCTGCTTTTCATATTCAGAGAGTTGTTTAAGAATTACCTAATTTTGAGCATTTATCTTTTTTACCTCGAAGTCTCCTGCTTCAATAACTCGCCGTGTGCTGGTTGTTTGCGAAGTACCAAAGGTACTATTCCCTTGTGTTGAGAGGAATTGTTGTTGGTTGTTGTTATACTGTTGTTGTTACTATTGTTGTTGTTGCTCATCTGGTTGTGTGAGTTGTGTTGGTATGATAATGCTGCTATGATTGTACTCTACTAATTTAATTCCTTTCTTTTATTCTGTAAACCAGATGGAATTGATCTAGCTACTAAAGTGAATCTATAATTTCAATATTCTTATGAACTTAAACTTGCTAGAGTAATTTAGTTTTCAATATTTAAGTCGCTTTTATTTGTAATTAGGGTTTGTAATTAGGCAATAATTATGCTTTTTTTCGTCTTTTTAAATTAGTTGTTTTTATATTGTCCTCCGTAATTAGTTTGTTTTTAATTTCGTTTGTTTTAATTTTGTTTGTTGTAATTTCGATTTTTGTAATTAGGGTTTTTTTCCTTCTTTTTAACTAGTTTTTTATGTTTTCGTCCTCTGTAATTAATTGTTGTAATTTTGTTTATTTTATTGGTTTAATTTTGTTTATTTTATCGTCCTCTGTGCATTTTAGTTTGTTTTTAATTTCGTTTGTTTGACTGTGTTTCACTAATGTAAATATCTCCATCCTATAGAATAGAATTTGCCATTTAACATAGGAGGTCTCTGCGTTGAGTGTCCTTCTTCCAGTTTCTCTTGCGTGTTCATGATGTTCTAGGAACTTTGCCTCAATAGAACTGCCTGACTTCTTTGAGTTCCTGCTCTAATACCAATTGTTACTCTAGGGGAACACTACAAGAGGGCGATTAAGAATTTTCGACTTTGATTGCGGAATTCAGAACTTTAAAAGCAATAGGAACTTTAAGTATGCAAGAGAGATTTAGTGAGGAAACTCCTTATCTCAATATAAGGAGAAAAACCTCGACCCACACACTAGGGATTTTCAACACTTTCACTATAATAGAGGAATACATAGTTACAATCTATTATAGACTCCATAACTCAGGTTCCACTAGGAACTTAGCTATCCCACAATGATAACTCTATCATTGTGCTACTCTCTCTCTCTCTCTCTCTCTCTCTCTCTCTCTCTCTCTATCTCTCTCTATCTCATTACCCGACTTTACTCAAAGTCTTACAAGAGTTCCCACAACTCTTTCCCCACAATACAACTTTGTAGAAAGATAAACTCTAGTATTTAGAAGATCAAGTAGAGTACTAGGAACTTGGAACTGACAGCTCAAGAATGCTTTTGGAAATAGTCAGTTGTTGTATCTCAAAGCAAAACATCCATTTCTATTTATAGAGAAGGTGAGAATACCATGTTCCAATGTTCTTCCATGGTCTCCACTACTAACTGACCTCGTGATTTAATTCTAGTCTAAGCCGGTTAGTATTTGAACGATAAAATAAGCCAACTCCTGAAATTTCACATATAACTCATGAACAGTCATATCTCCCAGCACAAGATCATTAAACTCCGTCCTCTTCCTCTTCCTCCAATGGGTTGAAAAGAACTCATCACGAATCGCCTTCTTGAACTCGGTCCAACCAAACACTCTCTCCTCCATGAGCTCCTCCCTTTCCTCATCCACAGTCACCGCAGTATTCAGGTCAAACTTGTTGTGAGTCCACCAAATATCAGCATCCTCAACCAGATAGTAGGCAGCAGCATCAAGCATCATCTCATCAGGGACTTAGAGAGCGGTAAAGATTTTGTCAAACTCTCTAATCACGTTCTCCATCTTGGTGGGGTCACCCTTACCATCAAAAGAAGAAGGTTTCTTTTGGTCAATTGCTTTAGAAATCACAGTAGTTTTGGAACTAATATTTCCAGAAATAGGAGTAGTAAGAGTAGCAGCTTGAGCCTCAGCAAGTTTGTCCATATCATCAGTTAAGGCTCGGGTGGATAGAGCTATCTCGCGCATCATACGATTCAAACTTGAGCTTCGAGCATGCGCGTGTCTACGCATTATCTTAAAATCACAATAGAAACAAAGATAAACCAAAAATGATTCACCCTTAGCAAATAATTCTTAAAGAAAAATGAGAGAAAAAAATGTAAGAACTCAAATAGTTCACAATCTTATTACTTCCTAAACTCCAATAAATCAAGCAATCACTACTACATAAATGAGCTATTGCAACCCCTAAAAACCATTGCAATAGACTCGATAACCGTTGCAATAGAGCTATTGCAACCGGCCAAAGCAATCGTTGTTCGTTGCGCCTTGCATTAGCTCTAATGCAACGGTCTTGGACACCTAATGCAACGGGCAGTTGCAACACCAAATAACCGTTGCAATAGTTCTAATGCAACTCATGTTTATTGTCTAATGCAACGCCTCTATGGTATCGCATGAACCGTTGCATTACATATGATGCAACACATTTCATAGTCTAATGCAACACCTCTATGGTATCCCATGAACCGTTGCATTACATATGATGCAACACATTTCAAAGTCTAAGGCAACGCCTCTATGGTATCCCATGAACCATTGCAATTTTTTTTTCCATATTGTGGCTACTGCAACGACGGATCTATAAATATGTATATATTAACCTGTTAACTTGATGTTGATGCAAAGCTGAAATAATTCAAAAAAAATTCCAAATAAACATAATGATAAAAATTCTGATTTCCAAAAAGACCCATAAATATATTCAGGTCATCCAATCGTTCGACAATTTCCAACACCAAGTACTTAATATAGTACTATCGTATATATATCAAATCCCAAGAGAAGTTTGATCACCTAATATATTTACTTCCAACCTAATATATATGCACCAAAAATATCTACTTCTAGCGTAAATATATTCCCCAAAAAATAAGATTACTAGCTAGTTGCCTAATTAATTCCGAAACCATGCTCCACTTTTTAGCGAGATCCACCGCCCAAAAATTGTCATTCGTGCGACTGGAATTGTTCTTCATGTCATACATTTTCCTCTCCTTGATGTACCTATAGAATTATACAAAAGTTTAATAAAGCATGACATATGGTTATAATAATATAAATAGAGACAAGGGACTAATCTATCATCACGGGACAGAACCAAGGTTAGAAGTAAGCTCTCAATGGAGTTCCTTCGTGCAAGAGATAACAAGCTAGCAACAACAAGTATAATAACAAAAAGATGATAAAAATACTTCATCATTCGCGCAGGAGTTCCTTCTAAGTTGCGGCCCTATTAAAACTTCGGTAAATTGGCTTAGGTTTGTCACTTAAAAGCTCCGACATTGTGTTTCGAGAATTTCTTATTTCAACATTGTCACTTTAAGAGATTGTCTTACTTACATTGTCAATTAGTGCGGGGAGTTTTGAATGAACTTTAAGAATCAACATTTTCCACCCCTCGCATCCCAACCACCCCCACCCCACCCCCCGCCCCTCCATCCCCACCACCAAAGATCCCCCCACCCCCACCCCCGCTGCATTCCCACCAGCAGCACCCCCACCCCACCCCTCCCTGCCCCTGCCGTGTTCCCATCGCCTGACACCCCCTACGTGCGTTCACACCCAAAGACCACCCCCATTGCTGTGTTCCCACCAAAGAACACCTCTCGTCTAAGCAAAATTTTCCAAATGAGCACATCCATATCTTTCTCGTTGGAGGAAGTCCTGTTCGTATGCAAGTTACAATTCACTTATTATAAGAAGCCAAACATAATAGCCTTAAACGAAATGGCGATCGCATGATTGAATCGGTCATTAAGTAGTCTGGGAAGTCGGGATGTATGTTATAAGCGACCTAATACTAGAAATGCATTATTAATGATATAGAGTAATTAACAAGAAATTTACATAGAAGTTCACTTACCACCACATCAAATTGTGTGCCCTTCGTAAACGCTACAAGCTTCGACGACTCCTTCCCCGACATTAAATAGCTAGCATGGCTTTCCAAAGTATTTCTAACGTAAGCAACATGAGCACTCTGCTCTTTATGAGAGCTGCTGCACCAAAGACAATATGGTCTTGTTACCATCACTTAGAATTTCGGAAGGCTCAAGAAGAAACACTAAAACTCGCAAGGAAGCGAGGATAAGTACATTACCTCTTCGAATCAAAAGGGCTTCTTTCAAGAGAACAAAAATTAACTTAAAAATCTAGGTGAAATTCCATTCGATTCTGTCGGTGCTCGCTATACTCTTCCATATCTCGGCAGACACCTCACCGAAATGCGGTTTTTTCGTGTATGTGAAAATGGGTAAAAGGCGAGATTAACCCACCGAAAGTAACACCTAATCTAAACTACTTACTAGTTCCCCGACAAGTTCATACAAAGAATCATCAAGAGTTGCACGTAAAACGTAGAGGCTCCGGTGAGTCGAGGGATGACAAGAAATTGAAGATATAAAATTAGCATAGCGACAGACCATTTCAAATACCTGAATAAGCGCAAAGCACGATCGGGCGATCATAGACCTTCAAGTTTGGCAATAACCGGGAACAAACATGCAACACGAATAATTGCAGTAGCATCCATGTAACAAAGGTATATTTTAATAAATTGATTTAGTCACACAGACTAGATTTCTCCACATAGTGACAATTTGAACCATATTGAACATGGACGTAAAATAGAAAACATTCACATTGCAAACATCCAAATACAATGAGAAGCATTTTTAAGTACTCAACCGCATTTTTCTCAGCCCTAAGAATATAAAATTCAGCACCAAATCAGCTAACGGCAAAATAAACTCAAAATTCGTCAAGATTGAATCTAATATGGAAAAGAAACTAACTCGTATTCTTTTCCCACCTCTTCTCTCTTCTCTTAGTTGTTCCGGCGAGGTTTAAGAGAAGTCGACGAGCAATTAAACCGCCTTCCTCTTTGCAATTGTTCCGGCGACAGTTAGGAGAAGCCGACGGAGCAAGACACCGATTCCCCTTCGCGGAGTTATCCCGGCGAGGAATAAGAGAAGCCGACGAGTATGAGGAGTTCGGGACCGAATTAGGGATTCCCCTTCGTCTTTGATTGTTCGTGTTGTGGGTTTGTGTGGCTATGTGCCTCGTGTCAAAGACGGGAGGAAAAAAAAGTATTCGGGATAAGGGAGGGAAATCAATAGTCGGCGCGGGTATGGGCCGTATGGCCAAAATTTTTAGACTTTAGCTATTGGATCGACCGTTGTAATAGATTAAAATGATGTTGCATTTAACCCTTTAATGCAACAGTTCACTTTAACCGTTGCAATAAGTCGTTGCAATAGCACTACTTGTTGCTATAGTCGTTGCAATAGCACTGTCCGTTGCAAAAAGGTGTTGCATTAGCACATGTCGTTGCAATGTAACCGTTGCTTTATGGTCAATTGTTGCATTAGACCGTTGCAATTGCTTCAAAATGTAGTAGTGAATCAAATTAAAAGTGAAGTATATATATCATCAACACCTAATACAAAATATTAAAACCTTGTTTTCCCATATCTCTTCGCCACCACGACTTTTCAATTTTAACAAATTTATTTATCTATTCTTGTTTAAGATCATCTTAAAGAAGTCTTAGTAACCTAAAGCTCTGAATACCAACTGTAACACCTCTTAATTTCCAATACTTCTAAAAACATCTTATAATAAATAATCTCGAAAATTTCAGATGTGCTACACCGCGATAATTAATAATAATAACAAACAATAAATTTTAAGTAGTTATTACAGACCAACTAAATAGAATGTAAATAATTATTACAAACCAATGTGCATGCATGACAGTATATGTTTGTTGAGTCCCCTAGGTTTTGAATGATGACAAACAGCTGCTGGGAACAGTTGTTATTACATGTGGTTCTAGGCTGTTAGGAAACAGCTAAGTATCTAACTGTTCCTGACGGTTTAAATGAAACAGTCAAAAAACATTTGCTATGCTATAATGTGACTTGTGTAGCAAAAAAGTTATTCTAAGATTTGAAGCTAAGAAGCCCTCTCGAAGTTGTTTGAAGAAAAGATAAAGTTCTTCATTGTTGATCCAAGGGAAGCTTCAAGGATTGAAGTGCATAAACATAGTTTAGGATTCTTTAAATGATTCATCTTAGGTATTCATGTAATATTTGCGTATGATATTTCCAGTGGAATTGTTTGTGTTGTTCTTAAGTGTGAAACAGATAGTTTTGAATATGGAACCGAGTTGGTTACATATTCGGAACACAACTAAGTAGGGTAACATGTCCGGGTACAAGTTACTTTACTCGGGTTATTGAAATGGTTTGTTTTAGAAAAGATTTTTGGAAAAATATTTTCTCAAATACTTTCCATTAGAAATATTTGCCAGCCTTTAGAATCATTATTAAGTATTTACTTGCCTTAAAGCGTGTGTATATCTTGGATAATATCTTTCCTCCAAGAAAGATATTGTTCAAGATATAATTTCCATAACTTAGGATTATCATATCTTTGATATCTTGAGTTAGGGGAAAGCTCAAAGGTTAGACCTATGTCTATAAATATGGAATCATGATTCTCCCGCACCCTCGATGCTCTCCCGGATTTTTTTGAGTATTTTTGAGAGCCTTCACAAAGAGAACAAGCCTAAACGAGTTTCCTAAAATAAAGTAAGCATTTCATAGAGCTTCATATTACTCTTTGTTTGCTTTGTAAGAAAGCGCGAGTTAAAAGAAACTGAATGTATTGTATTTAGAGATTGGGTAGCGTTTGTGAGTTCATTCGCGAGTGCTTGTGAGTTCAAGTGTAAAGTAGCAGTCTAGAGTTAGAGTGGGGTGTGCTGTTTCCATTGAGTAAGGAAAACAGGAGAGTGCGCGAGTATTCTTGTTTTTCTCACTTGATTAATAAGAAAACTAGCGTAGGAGGACGTACACCCTTGTTTGGTTGAACCTCATTAAATTTGGTTTCATTACGCTTTTTAAGTTCTAGTGTTTCGGTGTTAGGAACCCAGCCCAACCGGTTCCCCCTTAAATCGAAAGAATTTGAATATGTCACCAGATTATTTAAGTACTCAATTCACCGCCCTCTTGATTACTTCCGAATTTGAATTTTCAGCAGTTGAGATATTTATGGGAAGTTATGATTACTTTCGAAAATTTGAATTGCTTTTGAGATCTCAACTATTTCTCTTCCTCTACTTATTCTCTCATGCATATATATTATATTTGTCCCCATTTTCTATACAATCACTTCAAGTCATACTGGAACAATTTCTCTCTCTTTTTCTCTCTTAAAGCGGTTTCCTCTAAGTTCTCTGTTTTCTCTACAATGGGGAAGAAATCTTCGGTTAGTTCAAGGAAGAAGGGTGCAAAATGGAAGAGCTCTTCTGAAATGCCTCCATCTCCAAAGAAAACCTCGTCTGTCACTGTAGACACATAATCGTGTCTCCCTATTTAAGGATCCAATGATGAAATGTACCGCGACATTAGTTGGCCCGACCCAAAGGAATAGCAATCTAAAGAACCAATCCAAAATGTGTTTTGAAATAATATTCTAAAGCCGTGAAATGTTTTAAGTCCATTTTAAAAGCTCAATTGAATATTTATTGTTTTAATAGATATTTTCTTAATATTTATTGTTTTAATAAATATTTTCTTAAAAGCTTTTATTATTATCTTTAGAGCATAAATCAGATTTTTGACCCGTAAAATTCGATCTCCGAATTTTTAGGGATAAAAATAGCATCTTGAAAGCACGCGTAGAATAAAAAATAAATATTCTGGAATATGCGCCGGACGCGGCGGCTGCGCTCAGTGCGCCACGTGCGTCCAGCACATTGGCCAGATCGCGTTAGGCGCGCCAATGAGCATCTGACACGTGTACTTGTGACTCACACAGAGTCCTGCGCCTGGCGCAAGTCCTGTGTGAGACGCAAGATAAACTTTTATCTTTTCGAAAATGCGTTTACACGTGTGAGTTTTTAACTGGACGGACCACGTCAGGCAGGCCAATCTACGCCTGACGTGTGTTCTCGCGCCTGCCACGTAGGCCTGCGCCTGGCGCAGGGCTTGTGTGGAGTGCAAGTTTTGGTTTGCCTATAAATACGGGCTGATTTCCCGAATCATAGACGGCTTCGAATTATTATTTTTACACACAAAAAATTCTCTCGAATACTCCGAAATACACTTTGAATACTAAAACACTCAAACACTTTCAAATCAATTCCTGTTTCTGATCATATTATACTCTTGGTTCCACGATTGCTCCGCCTAAAGATCGTTGCGTTCTTCAATCTAAGTCGCATAGGTATAATCCCTGAGGATCCTTGAATAAGCAATTATATTTATTGCTTTGAAGTTACTAACAATTTATTTCATGATGTAGATCTTCTAGTAATAATCGCTCTACTGAATATTCTAACCTCTTTTCTATACTTTATTTTATGTTTATATTATTCTTGCCTTTGTATATTATATGCTTGCCTGATCACTCTGTGCATATTATATGATTGTCCCTGCTTTATTGTTTTTATCACCCACATGTTATTTTTGCTAATCAAAGACCTAAAGAACTGTTCTAACATTAATCAGATTAATTTGGACAACCTGTTAGGTTCCCTGTAATATTGATTGCCTAATAACTTGTCACTAAAAATGGTCTTTTATGTGTTTCCTGAACCAATCTAGACTAATTATTTTTTAGGGTGTTGAAAACATTATATGATTATTCTTTGGCATAAAATCTCGTAATGAATCGATATTTAGTAGAGGCCAAGTAAATGGGCAATATGGTTCATGATGACCATATTTGTACCCCTCACCCCCGAGCTCAATCTTTGGTTCATTTTGACCATCTATGGAGTCATGACGGAAATCTACATTGGATAATTTGTCCCTACGGTTTCCCATATCCAATTAGGTTTATAATTCTTCCTAAAAAGAATTGTTGGCGACTTCCAAACAATTTTCAATAAAACCTTAACAGTGGGGTAATCAAATCTAATACGCGCTAACACCGCGTAGGCGAAATAAAAACACGCCTACAGTCACTCAACCCTAAAAACCTCCATTTACCACCAGTGTCTCCGATAATCCTCCCTCCATCACTCAAACTCCAACCTCTACTACACTACAAAATCAACCTCCACCACCACAAAATCATCCACCTCCATCACAACCACCTCCATCCGTAACTTTATCTCCTACCCATCCTCCCACTCATGAACCCATTCCCACTCCTTCAACTGCCAAACCTTTAACCGCCTCCTCGACCGAAAACCCAGCCACCTCTGATGTTTCCCATAACCTAATTTCCACTGAGAAGGGATAAGCTCTTCCTGAGGGGGAACATCCAAAGGATTCTGTCACTGGTACTATTGAAAGGGTTTTGGATCAGTTGCCAACTGAAGTTCCTGTTGAGAAGGAACAAAAGGATAAAGAAGATATGGTGGTCACTTGCCACAAGGAAGGGTCTCCATCTGCCTCTACTAGGGCTAGAGGAAGGAGAGTGACCAGATCTGCCATGAAGAAGGAAAAAGAAAAAGTTTATGAGGATCGCCATTGGTTCCGCTAGGGGAACCAAGAGGGAAAGGGTACGGCTCGACCCTCTCGCGCTAAAAAGGTAAATATGTTGAAACTCCTGTTTCTACTGGCTCTACTCCTCTTGTGGAAAGAAGTGTGTTATCTGGTTGGAATTTCACGGCTGGATTCCTTTGTTTAAGGATGTTAAGAATGCTTTTGTGGATGTTGTTACAGAATTTTATGTGAATTTGAAGCAATTATCTGATATGTCTTTGGGATCTACTCTTTCTGGAAGTGAGATCTTCATGTCTGTTTCTTCAGTTGCTTCTCTACTTAATGTTCCTAGAGATGGGTTTGATAAGTATGCTGGGGATGGTTGGCCTACTATTTTTGGGGTAACAGCTTAGGAAATTTATAAGTTTTTGTTTGCTGCTCCCAATTCTAAGAAGGCTATTTACCAATCTGCTAATTTACGTGAACCCATTATGCTGGTCCTCCACTCGTTTCCATCAAAGTGTTAATCCCTAGGGCTCAGGGCAGGGGAACAGTTCGTATAATGGAGAAGGTGTTGATTTACTTAATGATGAAAAAGATTAAGATCAATCTCCCTGTCATAATCATTGATCATATCATGAATTATTGTTCCTCCTTTCACCATGCCCTAACCTATGGTTCAATCATCACCCTCTTGCTCAAGAAGCAAAAGATACCTCTCAATGGGGAAACAATTCCTATTTAAGTGTTTACAAATGAAATCTTGGGGCAAAAAGGGTTGAATGTTTCCTCAGATATGCTGAGGTTCAAGGAGTTAGAAGTGCCAGTTGAGAAGAAGAAGCCGGGGAAGAAGAAGAGAAAGATAGGGGGAACCAGCACAGATGTTGTTATGTTTAAAAGGTTGGACAACCAGGAGAAGACTTTGGATAAAATATATAAGCTGATTGAGGGTATGTCTAAGTCCTACACGTCTAAGGTTACAAGCTTGAGAAGACGCTGGCCGAGACTGAGTTGTTAGTTCTCTCTCTTCTATAAGTAAAGGCTCAACTTCCTGCTGTTACGGGTGCCACTGGTTATGCTGATCCTCGTCTTCCAGATGATCCTCGTCTTCCTGCTAATCCTATGGCTGAGGATTAAGATGATGATGATAAAGAAGATGAAGAAGGTGCTGGATCCTCACATTCCTTCTCCAACCAAGAAGATGATGATGATGATACCTCTAATGGAGAGGAAGAAGGACAGGAGGAAGAGGATGACGAGGAGTGATTGCTATTTCCAGCTGTTTTCCCTCACCCCTTTCTGATAAAATGCTTTTGCATTACTGTTTCCACCCCCCCTTATTACAAAACATTCTCTTATGTAATTTGCGTTCTCGTTTAACTTTGTTGCTTTGTATTTAGATACTTTGTGTTTAGTTATGGATTTTGAGTTGTGTGACTAACTTAATTTCTTACAGCATGATGACTTGATTGGTAGTTGATGCTACTTTTTTTAATTAGGTGATAACTTATGTGCAATGGATCTGTTTCCGAGTACTTTTTAATGCCAAAAGGGGGGGAAATGAGTTTGAAGTTGAAGCGGCTAAGTCTAGTATAGATTGAGTCGATCTCCGGCGTTTTGTAGTTAATTAAAAAAAGATTCTTAGGAAACAGTTGAAATAGTTAACTGTTTCACCCTGTGAGTCTTGTGTCAAGTGAGCTCCTTTAATGAGTTATTTCAGCTTTGATTGAAGTTATATGTGTTTACTAACTTGCTGATTGCAGGAAACTTTGAAGAGTTTGTCATCATAAAAAAGGAGAATTTGTTGAGTCTCCTAGGTTTTGAATGATGACAAACAGCTGCTAGGACATGTTGTTATTACAAGTGGTTCTAGGCCGTTAGGAAATAGTCAAGTATCCAACTATTCCTGATTGCTTAAATGAAACACTCAAAAGAATATTTGCTATGTTATGATGTGTTCTTTTGTAGCAAACATGTTATTCCAAGACTTGAAGCAAAGAAGCCCTCCCGAAGTTGTTCGACGAAAAGACAAAGTTCTTCATTGTTGATCCAAGGGAAGCTTCAGGAATTGAAGAGCATGAAGATATTTTAGGATTCTTTGAATGATTCATCTTAGGTCTTCATGTAATATTTGCGTATGATATTTCTAGTGGAATTGTTTGTGTTGTTCTTAAGTGTGAAATAGTAGGGTTTTGAATATGGAACCAGTTGGTTACATATTCAGAACACTACTAAGTAAGGTAACAGGTTTGGTTACCAGTTGCTTTTACGGTGATTGAACCTGTCTATTTTAGAAAAGATTTTCATAAAAAAATTCTCAAATACTTTCCATGAGAAATGTTTGCCAACCTTTAGAATCATTATTCAGTATTTACTTGCCTTAAAGCGTGTGTATATCTTGGATAATATCTTTCCTCCGAGAAAGATATTGTTTAAAATATACTTTCCATAACTTAGGATTATTATATCTTTGATATCTTGAGTTAGAGCACCCTCAAAGGTTAGACCTAGGTCTATAAATAATGAATCATGATTCTCCTTCACCCTTGATGCTCTCCCGGATTCTATTGAGTATTTTTGATAGCCTTCACAAAGAGAACAGCTAAACAGTTTCCTAAAATAAAGAACGCATCACCAGTGGAAAAAACGACAAGGGCTGCGGTGCAACAACTGTGGTTCATTGCAAAACGCAGCCCTTAATAGTGAAGGGCTGCGGTTAGCCCAATACCGCAACCATTTAGTAATTAAGGGCTGCGGTTTTGGGCTAACCGCAACCATTAATAGTGAAGAGTTGCGGTTAGCCCAAAATCGTAGCCCTTTAGTAATTAAGGGTTGCGGTTTTGGGCCAACCGCAGCCCTTTATAATTAATTCTCAGTGGGTTGGGCCACTTTTAAATGAATTGGCATGCACCAAAGTGAGCAAACCTCACGCTTATCTTTCTCTCTCATTCGTCTCTCATTCTCGGTGGCTAGGGTTTCCATCCTCTCACAAATCTTCACACCACCACACCCCCTCGTCTGTCCTCTTCACGCCACCACAGCCCCTCTCCCCTCTCCTCCTTCGTCTCTCGTCTCTCCTCTCGGGCTCTCGTATCGCCACCACGAACAGCCGTCGATCACACCACCACACCCCCTTTCCTCGCGCGCATAAACATTCGTCGCTCACACCAACACACCCCCTTTCCTCACGCGCATGAACAGTCATCGTTGTTCACACCGCTCGTGTCTTCTCTCGCCTCTCGTCGAGCACATCAACTCTCCTCTTGTCGTCGCCTTCGCTGCATCTAGATCTAGGGTTGGTCCGTGTTTGTTGGCTCGTGATTCTATTTGTCATTTTTAATTTTTTTTTGTATTTGTTGGTTCGCTGCATTAAATTAGTTTTTGTCATTTTTAGTTTTTTTTTTTTGTATTTGTTGGTTCGTGATTGTCGTCGCTCTTTCTCCTCTTGTTGTCGCCGGTGCACATTAATTTTTTTTAGTATTTTAGGTTTTTTATTTTATTTTATTTTGTGGAATTAAATTGATGTTTTGTTTTGAGAGAATGTACCCTGTTGTATGTTGTTGATTTTGTGGAATTAATTTCTAGGTTGTTTGTAGAGTAATGAGTTGTTCTTTGGTTCATTTTGGTATGTTCAAATCGAAAAATTTATATACATAGGTAACTGTTCTTTTTGGTATATTTAGGACTCAAAAATGCAAAAAAAACAAAAAAGAAAATTTGGGTCATTAAGGGCTGCGGTTTTGACCATTAACAGTAGCCCTTTATCATTTAAGGGCTGCAGTTAATGGTCAAAACCGCAGCCCTTAATTGATAAAGGGTTGCGGTTTTGACCATTAACCGCAACCCTTAATTGTTAAGGGCTGCTAAGCCAAGGGCAGCGGTCAAAAAATGCAGCCCTTAAGCCATATTTGATCGCAGCCCTTGGCCATTTTTCCTCTAGTGCATCTCATAGAGTTTCATATTACTCTTTGTTTGCTTTGTAAGAAACCGTGAGTTAAGAGAAACTAATCGTATTGAATCTCTAATAAAGGGGTTAGAGATTGGGTAGCGTTTCGAGTTCTTTTCGCGATTCGCTCATGAGTTCAAGTGCGAAGTAGCACACTAGAGTTAGTATGGGTTATACTTGTTTCCGGGTTTTCTAAGTTGATTAATAAGAAAACTAGCATAGGAGGACGTCGGCCCTTGTTTGGCTGAACCTCGTTAAATTTGGCGTGTTCATTATCGCTTTCAAGTTCTAAGTGTTTCATTGTCAGGAACCAGCCCAACTGGTTCTCTCTTAAACCGAAAGAATTTAAATTTGTCACCAGATCGTTTAAGGGCTCAATTCACCCCCCTCCTCTTGAGTACTGATAAGTGCATATTCTAACATCATTTAGTTGCATATTAGGGTGCATTTTCATGTAGTATTAGAGCATTTATATTACATTTATGCATATTTAGGTCCCTTTTATAAACTACAGTGCTTTCACGGGTTATTTGGTCTTTTGATGTAATCTTAGGTACTTTAGACTCCTTTTTAAGGACATGATGATTAAGGCACTTGTACGACCTTCAAAACGATATATCATGTGCCCAAAACGGATTGGAATTGAAGAAGATACAAACGACTTTGTGTACTTATGCGAAATATGACACCTCTGCACCATTTTACCCATAACTTTTGACCAAAAAAGATAATGACGTGATTCCAACTGGGTTGGAAACTAGACTTGAAGGGCTTTCCAACGATATATTACATGCGCCAAACAAAACTCTGGATCAAAAGTTATAGCTATTCGAAATTGAGCTGAAAATCGAGGCACAGGGACAACACGTCCGTGTCACTTTTGACATGTCTCGCGTCTCTCGATTTCTTCGAGGCAGTAGCTTATATTCGTATAATAGTTTATATGGTAGCAGGTCAACACGACCGTGTCAATAATGACACGTCCGTGTTGGTCAGCTCCATGACGTTGTTATGTCGGATTAATTATTTTAGGAAGCTATAAATACTCTTTTATAAAACAACATTGGGCGTCGAAATTTAAAATAGAGGGCGACGAAAATAAAATCCGTCGCACAATCCAACATTTAGGTGACAAAATTTTGTTGTTGCACATAATTAATATTTGGGCGACGGAATGAGTATTTTGTCGCACATAATATATTCTTGGGCTACGAGAGACTATTTTGTCGCACATAATATATTCTTGGGCCACGAGAGACTATTTTGTCGCACATAATATATTCTTGGGCTACGAGAGACTATTTTGACGCGAAATAATATATTATGTGCTAGGAAAGTGCAGTTTTGTCGCCCATATAACTTAATGGGCCACAATTTTTTAGTAATCATCACCCATATTCAACGCGGGTCTTTTTTCACAATCCCAAGTTTTTGGCGCTCCATTTCAGATTACATGACTAAAAGTCTAAAACCCTAACTCCTTACTTCCTTCAACTTCTCATCACTCACTTGAAAATCTTCATCAGTCACTTGGAATTCAACCACCAGCGATGGAGCGACGGAGCCACCGCTGACTCGAACACCTTCTCACGGAGCCTGTCTCGCTAACTCGTCAACCACCAGCCACGGAGCCACCCGCATCCTCGAACACCTTCTCACGGAGCCACCGCTTACTCGAAATTCAGGCAAATCTCCAATTCAGGTAATTTTCGTTCTTCAATTATATGAATATATTTCGGTGGATTAAGATGATAATTCATAATATTGTTTCGATTTTTGCAAAGTAAATGGTAGCATAGAGAGCCTCAATCTCACGAGCATAGTTTATCGGTGTGGAGATTTTCGTAAAAAGTAAATGATAATTCATAATATTGTTTTAGATTTTCGCAAAGTAATTATAAGTTTCATGGTTAAATTTACAGTTTTTTGTCAGTCAAATAAAAAACTTTTTGCAAGAACAAAAAAAAGAGAACTATAGAGCAACGTTAGATCTTCTAGTTGAATTTCTGGATTTCTTTTTGTTCTTTTATGTGGACTTTTGGTTGAATTTTCTTATTCTTTTAGGTGGAATTTTCTTTTTGAATATTTTTTCGGTACTTGGTAAATTTGCAGTTTATGGACTTGGTAAATTTATAGAGTTTTCTTGTTCTTTAGTTTTAGGCGAAATTTTCTTTTTGAATATTTTAGGTAAATCAACAAGCTTTTTTCAAATGATGATCATTTTCGAACCTCGAAATGGACTGTTACGAACCATTGTACTTCAAAATAGTGGAGGATTATTGGAGTAACTTTAGCCTAAATACTGTAAATGACTCACAAACTGAACAAAAATTACGATACTATTAAAGTAGATTGTTACTCGTAAAGTGGCTTTTTGTAGAACAACTATCTCTTTAATTATATGAATTGGGTTTGCTCTACTTTTGTTCTATGGGATTTATATTTACCTGTGTTTTATGATTGAGTTTTTTATGAATTTTGAAATGGAAATTTGCGTTAGTTTTAAGAAAGTTGAGTTAATTAAAGGAATGATAGGAGTGATTTTTTTTTCTCTATTCTCTCTTTTATTGTAACCTTTTGTGAATTGGGTTTTCTTTACTTTGTTCTATGAAAAATCTTTTCATTTGGGTTCTTGTTGGAACTTTGTTAATGTTTGGAAAATTTGCATTCATATTAAGAAATTTTGAGTTAGAATTGTGGACGGAGAATACATATATGCATTAGGATCAAGAAATAGTCACTTCACCTTAGAAATGATTCACAAACAAAACAAGATTGCTCAATTGCTAGAGTCTCCAAGACATTACCTTTGACTAATTAAAAACTCATTGACGTTTCATACACAAAGATATTAGTGCTTTTTGCAAGTAAGAATTGGGTTACTGTTGTAGTGTTGTTCATCTCTTTGAGTATATTAGTTATCTATTATTCATGTATATTAGTTATTTTTGGCGCTAATCTTCTCTCCGCTAGTCCCCTAACAATGGTTATTTGCTTGTATTTTTGTACCTACAATGTGAAACTATAGCTTGAAGAAATACAAGTTAGAAGTTTGAGGTGTGCAGCTAGCCAGCTACCCAAAATGGCGCCAACTAGTCAGCCAAATTCTGAAAGAAGGTTTGCCATCTATAATTCTCTAGAGCTTTTTAATATATGTTGCTCCCGTTGTTTAAGTTTTATGTCATTTGCATTTATTATGGTTTATGTATTTGATTCCCTCATATTTGCTATTTGCAATATGTCATTCTTACAATGTGAGTATTCTAAATTGATAAAATTAAGTTATTAGTGAATGTTTACGATCTTTAGGTGAAACTTGACATTGTTTATCACTTAAATGAAATTGATTAACAAATGATATGTTTTAAGTATGTCGTATTGTTCTTGTTTAAGTATGTCGTATTGTTCTTGTTTAAGTATGTCATATTGCTCTTGACAATATTTTTTTAATTTTAAGGATGAATACTGATCGGAGTTAGATGAATCACCAAGGAATTGATGATAGGAGAAAACCTTCATATATTGCGGGGGTTAATGATTTTTTAGAGTTCGCTTTTAATGGTAGAGAAGATGCTGCCAAATTGAGATGTCCTTGTTTGAGTTGTAACTTTCAACTTGCTTTTGATAAAGCTACTATGAAATGTCATCTAATAACTCTTGGCATTGTTTGAGACTATGATCCTTGGGTTTACCATGGGGAAAGTATAGAAGTAAGTGCTAGTAGCGATGATGATTTTGAAAGCGACCACATTGCTTGTGAGGATGATCTTAGTGAGGATGATTTCGTGATTGGCGATGATTTGACTTCATTGATTGTTGATGCAACAAGGACACATAGTGATTGTAATATGCCTGGGATTTCTTAAGATGATGAACCAAATTTGGAATCTAGAAATGGTGTAACCAATGAGATGCCAAAAGACTTCTATAAGTTGATGGAAGATATGGAAGCAAAGTTATATCCAGAGTGTAGGACATTTAATAGATTAGAGTTTCTCGTAACATTACTTCACATCAAAGTGAGCCATAAATGGTCGGACAAATCATTCTCATTGTTACTTGAAGCATTACATAAGGCATTTAATTATGACAAATCCTTCCCTAAAAGTTCTTATGAAGCGAAAAAATACACAAAAGCTCTAGGGTTGGATTATGTGAAGATTGACGCTTGTATTAATCATTGTGTTCTGTATAGGAAAGAAAATGAGGGAAAAGATGAATGTCCTAAATGTGGAGTCTCTAGGTGGAAAGAGAAATCTCGTCAACAATGTGATAGTGAGTCCAGCTTGGATAATGATAGTCCACGACAAGTTGGGCGAGTGCCACAATTGGTCTTGCGTCATTTTCCTTTGATTCCTAGGCTTCAAAGAATGTTTGCATGCTCCAAATTAGCTCGTCATATGCAATGGCATAAAAAAGGTTGTTCTTCTGAAAATAATGATAATGGTAATATTATGAGACATCCTGGTGATTCTAAAGCATGGAAGTCATTTGATGAGACACACCATCAGTTTGCTAGAGAAGCATGTAATGTCAGGTTGGGGTTAGCATCAGATGGGTTTAATCCTGGTGGGAACATGAGTAGTAGATATAGCATATGGCCTGTTTTTGTTGTTGTATACAATTTGCCTCCATGGATGTGCATGAAGAGTTATAATATGATAATGCCTTTACTAATTCCTGGTCCAAAATCTCCTGGGAATGACATTGATGTATTTCTTCAACCCTTAATAGATGAACTAAAACAACTTTGGGATGTTGAGATTAAAACATATGATGCATATAGTGGGGAAACATTTAATTTACATGGTGCATTACTTTGGACAATTCAAGACTTTCCTGCTTATGCCAATTTGTCTGGTTGGAGCACCAAAGGGAAGCTTGCTTGTCCTAATTGCCATAAAAACACAGAATCTCAATATTTGCATCATGGCCACAAGTATTGCTACATGGTCCATCGTATGTTTTTGGAGCCTGATCCTAAATGAAGAACGAATAGAAATTCTTTTAATGGCAAGACAGAAAGACGTCCCCCTCCTAAACCACTAAGTGGGATTGATGTTTTAGAGCAATTAAGGGGAGTTGAAAATGTGGAGTTTGGAAAGAGTGAAAAGAATAAACGTAAGAGAGGTGAACGTTATTTAGTGCATCAGTGGAAAAAAATAAGCATTTTTAATGAGTTGCCTTATTGGAAATATCTTTTGATCCGCCATAATTTGGATGTAATGCATGTTGAAAAAAAATGTATGTGACAATATAATAGGGACACTCCTTGATTTGACGGGAAAAAATAAGGATTCATTAGGAGCTCGGTTGGATCTTGAGAAAATGAACATGCATGAGAAATTAAGAGCTAAGTTGGTAGGAGACAAATATCTTATCCCTCCGGCATCATATAACTTGACGCTAAGTGAAAGAAGAAAAGTTGTGACTTTGTTGTCATTGTTGTCTGTTCCGGATGGATACTCATCTAATATTACAAGGTGTGCCTCAATTCATGATGGAAAGATATTGGGTATGAAGAGTCATGATTGCCATGTTTTGATGCAAGATTTGCTTATACCTGTATTTCGAGATGTATTAGATGATAAGGTATTGGAACCTCTTAGTGAGCTTACATCGTATTTCAAGCAATTATGCTCTAAGACTTTGAAAGTTGATCTATTGGAGCAAATGGAGAAAGACATAGCAGTGACCCTTTGTAAGCTTGAGCAAATTTTCGTTCCAGCCTTTTTTGATGTTATGGTGCATCTTTGTGTTCATTTAGCTACGGAAGCTAAATTGGGAGGACCTGTGCATTATCGTTGGATGTACGCCTTTGAGCGGTGAGGTTAACTAAATCTCTCTATTTATATATTACTTAATAATTTATACTTTTCTCCATATATATAATAATGTTATTTTTGTTTATTAGGATGATGTGCATCTTTAAATCGCATGTTCGCAATAAATCTTGTCCGGAGGGATCGATTGCAGAGTCGTACATCGCAAAAGAATGTCTGACATATGTTTCACGATATTTGTCTAAGATAGGGACATGTTTTAATCGTGTTGATCGCAATGAGGCTATCGAGCATGAACAATCTCATCATTTGTCTGCCTTTTCAACTAAAGGGAAGCCTTTAGGGAAAGCTTCTGTGGAAAATTTAAGTTTTGATGATTGGGAAATAGCTCAACTTTATATTTTGAAAAATTGTGCAGAGGCAGAACCATTTTTTGAGTAAGTGTTATTTCTTATTGTTAGTTTGTTTCTTATTATTTAGGAATGACTTTATTAATACTATTATTTTTAATTGAATAGTGAATATCAAAGTGGTGACCAGAGGACTGATTTTTGCCAGTGGTTTGAGAGGAGAGTAAGACAACTTGTACTTTAATCTAATAAATAATTTTTTATTATAAAATAGTAAGTGTTGTAATTGTTTCTTATAAACACTTGCATGTAGATTACCCATCTTTGGAATGAGAAAGATGAAAGAGTGACAGAGGAGTTGTTATGCTTAGCTCGAGGACCAATGAAGAGTGTCATTACTTACGAAGGGTACATCTCAAATGGGTTTAGGTTTCACACAAGAAGGCGTCAAAATAAAAGAAAAACACAAAATAGTGGTGTTATGGTGAAAGGGGATAACGAAAGTGGTGATAGAGATTTTTTTGGTGTTTTGGAGAAGGTTCTTGTGCCAGAATATGATAGTTTGAAAGATTGCACAAGTCCTAGAGTAGTGTTGTTTAGGTGTAAGTGGTATGATGTTTTTGATGATAAGAGAGGATTAAAAAAGGATAAGCTTGGAAATACACTTGTAAATGTCACTAGAAATTTGAAAACCAATGAACCATTTGCATTAGCATCTCAAATAGAGCAAGTGTTCTATGTTCCAACTCATTATGAACCACAATGGAAAGTAGTTATCAAAACAAAGCCTCGCAACTATTTTGATTTTCCAAATGAAGAAGAAGAAGATGATGATGATGAATCATTGTGGGAAAAAGATGATGTTCAAAGACCTTTTCATGTAGGTGAGGCAAGCAATACAGAAGTTTCTCTTGTACGAGAGGATGTAGAGCCAACATTAGTTGATGCTCCTCTCAATGAAGTAAACAATGAAGACGATTTTGAGGAAGAACTTAGTGATAGTGAAGAAGAAGAAGAATTTTCTGATAGAGAATCTAGTATAGGTTCACTTGATAGAGATTTAGATGAGGTGGAAATGGAAACTAATAGTGGTGATGATTCGTAATATATTGGTAAGACTTTTCTTCTTCCCTTACCTTTGTTTGTGCATTTTATATTTTGATTAAGACATGAATTTCAAAGTTTTGTTCTTAAGTAAATGTGCTGTGTACTCTGACTTTTGTTTTTCTTGTTCTTAAGACATGCATCTAGTATTGCTTGTTTTTGTTCTGTTTATGCCAACATTTAAATTTCAGCAAATTGAGTAATTGTATAATTGGTAGAGATGTTTTTTGTTATGTAGGGAGCTTGTTCAGACACAAGTTGGCAATTCTGAACCCCTGTCTTATCGGCAAGAAAGAAGATAAAAGCAAGCAGAGAGAGCTGGTTAGGTCTTGTAAGTTTTCATACTTTATAGTGCTAATTGATCCTCAAGCAGGGTTAAAGCGGTTATTTCTCTAAAATAATGAACTATGCAGGAGGAGGTCGTACGCGTGGTCGTACTAGATGCCTAAAGATACGTCGTTGGAGGGAGAAGCATCCCGGGGAAAAGCCATATGCAAAAATTTCAGATACAATGAGTCGCGTTATTGGTGAAAAGGCTGCAGAGTTTGTTAGTGATTGTAGTAGATGGGTGAGAGAATTTTGTCCTCTAAATTCTAGGTATGTGAATTAGAAGTCGAAATCATAGCATTAATATAACTCCTATCATAAAATAACAATTTATTTACGTATATACTTTTCTTGAATGTTTCTTTAATAGGAACTGGATAAAGATGGATCAATCTGCCAAAGATAGGTTGTATGATAAAATTCAAGTGAGTATGCTACATTTAGATCTAAAGATAGGAAAATGTAATTCCAAAAAAGAATCATTGTTTACATAGTTAATCTCTATGCTACAATGAGATTTATTATTTTATCAAGCATGTATATTTCTTATATTATGCTGTTTGGATCCTGGGTGGTATTTTTCTTACATGCTCTTGTGTTGTCAACATGTGTATAGGCAGAATGGAATTTTCCACGCCTTGTTGGCGGCATTCATGTCAAATCTGCGTTGAAAACTCAGTGTGCCTCTTTGTTTAGAGGTTGGCGATATCGACTCAAGGAAGAATTTTGTGTTGGCTTTACAATTGAGGAAGCAAAACGTAATAGACCTGCTGAAATTGATAAAACTAAATGTGATTGGCTAGTCGAAGACTTTTGGAGTGATCCCAAGCAAAAGGTGAAATGTCTCTGCACAATGTTTTTTTTAATCTTGCGATACTCCTTTCTGATAATGTTTTTTTGGCAAGTATAGGAAATAAGTGAGAAAAATAGGAGGAATAGGAAGAAGAGTACAGTGAAGCATCATTGTGGAGCAAAGTCCACAGCTCGAATCTTTGAAGAAATGGTGTGTATTGTTTAGGTAATGCTAATATTCCTATGAAACACATGCAAATAACTAATTTTAAAGTATTTTTTTATTATAGTTGAATGCTCCACCATCCCAAACTCAACCCACACAAGAGGGTGATGATACTGCGTAAGATCAAGATAATGAACCTATATATGTGAAGCTATATGATAAGACCCATAGGTATATGTACTAATTATCCCAATTACCTTTAGATTTGGGCGAGATCTTTTTGCGACATTGGGTATTGATTATTTTCTTTAAAAAAAATGTGAATCAGGGGAGTGGATGGCATTATTGACCCTACTGGTGAAGCGAATTTGAATGCTTTGAAAGAGTTGCATGCAAAGGAAGTGAAGGAGAATGGTAAAGATGATCTGACGCCAATGGATGCCTACCCTAAAGTCTTCAAAGATTGCTCCGGATACATAAAAGGGCTTGGTGTCGGGCCCAAGCCACCCAAAAGATCCATAAGAGCAAACTCTGATGAGGTTAGAGATGAAATCCAACAATTACAACAAGAAAAGGTGGAACTTTGCTTAGAAGTTTCAAATTTGCAATCTGACAACAAAATGCTTAAGGAAGAAATGGAGAACATGAAGCTAGAAAGTCTTGAAAGAGAGAAGAGATTGAGGGAAGAAAGCATTTTAAGAGAAGCCAAAATGAAAAAGGATTTGATGAGGCAAATGTTGGAAATTATGAAAAAAGAGGCAGCAGCAAGGTATGTATTTCTGATTTAATTTTCACCTTTTACTGGAAAAAGAAGTAGAATTGGTTGTTTTTAATGGTAACTTTACTCAGAATTGTCCAGTATATGAACATTTATCTCATTTATGTTAGAAGAATAATTATGAATAAACAGCTTCACAAAGGTTAAACTCATGAGACAAGCCTTCAATCTCTACTGATTTAGGGTCACTCTGCACATTTTTATAAGCATTTAGGAGCCTTCTTTATAATACAATCATAACACGGGGCAGATGCACGTGGATAGAAAACCAAATTTAGAGTCTTAAAACATAGAATTATCTGCATGCTTATCAAGTTCAAAGAATCTACCGTTGATATAGTTCTGTATGAAGTGATTATAGGTATTTAGAGATCTCATAAAAACCCCGTCTTGTGGTCTACAATGCAAACTCATATAAGAGAATTGTACCACGATGAATTTGAAAAGTGATGAAGTTAGTTAGAGGGAAATTATGAATAGAGTAAGTTATTTTTAACTGGATGTTGAAATAATGCAATGCAAGTCATGTTACTCATGCAGAGCTTATTTAGATTAAGTGGATGAAATATACTATTTTGAGATAGAATCTAGTTTGATTTGAAGAATTTTCTGAACTTTTTCCGTTGTTTTTGTGCATTTCTCATTAGTTCGAGAAAATGACGGGAAAAACTTTAACCTGTTGCTTTAAATTTGTTTGTGGTGATGTGAAATAGTTGAGGCAGGCTTGGTGTGTGAAATAGTGGAGCTTGGAAGAAGATTAAAGTGTGGATAGGTTTGAGTACTAGTATTTAGAATGTGAAATAAAATGTTTATATGTCTGCTTTTAGTGTGAAATAAAAAATTCTTACTGAGAACAACTTAAAAATTGTTTAACACTTTGCTTTGACATATTTGGTGATTTGACCAAATTTGGTGCCTTGTAGAGCTATGTTCATATTATTAATATATCCTTCTAGTTGACATGTCTTAATGATATTATTACATTTCTTCTTCCAGAGGCCAATAAATTTGATGGTCTTCAGGAAGCAATTTGGATGTTTCTCCTTTTGAGAGGTATATTTGGTATTCTATATAACCTTCCTTGCATCAGGTTCTTTAAATGCAACTTTGCTAAATAAATTAAAATTAGGCATACTAGGGTAGTGACTTGCTTTCATGTGATTTAGTATTTTTCAAATTCCTAGTTGTAAAGAATATACCAACTAAACAACAATGCATGATTATACTTTTCTTGTCTCTTTGTAAAATGATTGTTATTCTTTTTGAAGGTCATTGAAGGAAGATGGTGTAGTGTAAAGTTGGGGTACAAACGATGAACAACTAAGGACATTGATATGAATTATACGAGGGTTATGTTCCTTATTTTTTGGATTTTGTTACTACAATATTTTTGAATATACTGTTTTCCGGCATCGGCAATACGATTGATAGGAAATGTATTGCCATATTTTGGCTTACTGGTTACTATTAAATTGTGAAAAGGTAGTACTTTTGTTGGTATATTTGACACTTCATGTATTGCATTAGTTAAGTTTGATTTATGTTATATGCAAAATAGTATTTATTTTGCCCAATGTAATACCGTAAAATTTGGCGGTTGAAGGTCTCGTATAACAGGTGACGTTGTAATGTGGGCAAGAAAATTTTGTAATCTGGAGGTATGGCTACGAAATAAACTTTTCAACGCACAATAATGGGCTACGAAAAAATTTATTGTCGCCCTAAATTAAACGTTTGGGCTATACAAAATCAAAATGTGTGGCCCATTATATGGCGTCAAAAATCAATTCCGTCGCCCATTTATGGGCTACAAAAACCAAACCATGGCCCATTACAGTTCACATGGGCGACGAAATAAAGCTGTTCGACGCCTTTACTTTGGGCTACGAATATTACACTATGGCCCATTACAGTTCAAAGGGCGACGAAATAAAAGCTTTTCGACGCCCTCACTTTGTGCTACGAAAACCACACCATGGCCCATTACAGTTCAAAGGGCGACGAAATCAAGCTTTTCGACGCCCTTACTATGGGCGACGGACCTACGGTGACGAACTTGTGTCGAAATAATTTTCGTCGCACAAATATTGGGCGACGGATTTTTCTTTATGGGCGAGGAAAAAAAACGTAGCCCAATGTTGTTTTTCTTGTAGTATTTATTTGTTTAATGACGATAAAGTTTATTGTATGCACTTTTTAGGGTTTCTAGAGAGAAGTTAGAGACGGAAACTTGTAGATCTTAATTGTTTTCCAAGATTCTACCTTTCTTCTATTAATTCAAGTATTTATTTTCTTCTTCTTTTCTCTTTGTTTTCTATTATGAAGTTTAACTATTGTTCTCTAGTTTGTTTATTTATTGTAATTATGCTTGAGTAGTTCTTTTATCTATGGTTACGTTGAACCCTAGTATGAATTAATTCTTGATTATTCCTTTAAATTCCAAAATTAATTGTTCAATTGTTCTTGCTTAATTGATTGTGCATATTCCAATACTAGATTAGGGATAATTAGTATTGTTATTATTTCATTGTCTTGATCACAACGGTAGTTGGTTTTCACGGATTTGGGTATTTCAGTTAAGGAAATGAAATTCTCCACGGGAGTAGGTAGAATGAATTGTTAGGAAGTTAAAGTGTCGCGTTTAATGTCTTTAATTTGCATGATTCCACGGGAGTAGGCTTGAGTGCATATTAAGGAAGCCATAGATACTCATGAGAGGTTTATCGTATTTTATAGGGTGTACTATTCCTTGTGAACATTTAATTGATTAGTTTGGGTTAGGAATTATTATTGTATTAATTTATGTTAGTGGGGATACTTAACTCTAGAGTCTTTTATTTATATATTGACTAGTTTAGTTTATTCAACCATTATTGATATTAATCTCCTTTAGTCTTACCATTATTTAAGGGCTAATCATAGAGCAACTTTCTCTCTGTGGGATCGACCTTGACTTACCCTACTATATAGTTAGGAGGTTATTAGGTTATTTATTTTTGTTAGGTGCACGACACTCCTATCAAGTACATTGCAAACCTTCAATGTTATCAATAGTTGGACCAACATAAGTTGGGTATGGGATGCCATGAGTTTTTATGGTTTTAGATATGGTTCTTAGAATCATTCATCTCAACTCTCAATATAAGTGTCGAGTCTTCATTTGTAGATTAGTTTTGCAAGTTTATCGTGCTAGTAATAACGTTATTGTTTTCGTAATCACTCAAAGCTCATTAACTAGGTTATGTCATATATAGGTGAATCGTGTGAAGTATAGTCAAGTGACTTATACTATATTATTAGATTGTAGATTGCGGGTTTGTAGAGGAACCTTTTTTACTTGAGATTGAAATTCATTGAATGTGATTGCTGATAAGGTAAGATTTCTTACTATGCTTGTACAAATGAGTTAAGAAATTGTTTTACATTGGTTTGGAATAATGAGATTGTTTTTATGAATTTTATACATTGAAATTTATATTGTTCTCGATATTTATATTGAAAGAAGTTTATGAGATTTATATTAGAAGGAGTAAGTTCCTCATTGTTACCAAGATTAATGAAAATGTGGTGTTGCCGGTAAGCGGTATTCCTCGAGTATGGAAGTATGTTATTGAGTTAACAATGTCTCAATAATTTATTTTAGAAGTTGGGAGTATATTGATCAATACTCTTGCCATTCGTCTTCCTTCTTAGTACGTTATCAAGTTAAGGGTATGCATAATAGGGACTTTGGTGTTTACCTTATCTAATGCGCCTAGCTAGCTCATTGGACTTTTAATACTTCCTACTCACATATTACAAAAGAGTTATATTTGAATGTTTTACAGAATTGTCCAGAAGGAAAGAAAGATTGGATTTGAGGTTGTTGGAAAGTTACTATATTATATATATAATCTATACAGCTTTTAAATGAATTTGCAAGATATTCCTATATGTCTTGCCTGCACATTGAATAGTTTTGTTTTATTACAGTATTAAATCTTGCTTAGCCTTTGGCAGATATTATAGTGTTTAATGTGCAGGGACTTGAAGATAGTTAGCTTCCGGTTGGGTTAAAGAGTGTGTTGGATCTCTTTTAATTTAATAAGACTTTAATAAGACTTCCGCTGTTAATTATTTGACTTTAGAACTTATATTGGTTTGTAATAATTATTTACATTCTATTTAGTTGGTATGTAAAAATTACTTAAAACTTATTGTTTATTATTTCTACTTAGAACCATTAGCATTGCGGTTATTATCATTAATTATCGCGGCGTAGCACCTCTGAAATTTTCGAATTTATTTATAATAATATGTTTTTAGGAGTATTGGAGATTCGGGGTTGTTACGAAGGTGAAATAAGAAAATCATAAACAATTTAATGCAAAATTCATCCAAGTAGTGAAGCCTCTGAGTTGGCTTGCCAATATAGTGGTTGTACCTAAAAACGATGGAAGAGTTTGGGTGTATATACATTTTCGTGATCTAAATGTTGTATCGCCAAAATATTGCTTCCCGTTACCTCATATTGATGTCCTTGTTGATAGTACGGCTGGTCATGCAATGTTTTCATTCATGGACGGATTCTCAGGATACAATCAAATACTCATGGCTCAAGAAGAAATGACAAAAACATCTTTCATCACCCTATGGGGAACGTTCTGCTACAGAGTTATGCCTTTTGGCCTCAAGAATGCCGGAGCCACGTATCAAAGGGCTACCACCATTATTTTTCTTGACCTCATCCACGACATTGTGGAAGTCTATGTAGATGATATGGTCATGAAAAGTGAAGACCGTGAGGGGCATATTCGTGCATTAAGGTCATTTTTTCAGAAAATACAACCTAAGGCTAAACACTTAAAAGTGTGTATTTGACACTGCATATTTGGTGCCAGTTCGGGTAAATTGTTGGGTTCATTGTCAATCAAGATGGTATCAAAGTAGATTTTGAAAAAGTGAAACTATGTAAGACCTACCTCCCCCAAAGACAGAAAAAGAGATAAGAGGATTCCTTGGCAGAATTCGGTATATTAGTAGGTTGATCTCACAACTCAATATGAGATGTTAATCGATATTCAAGTTACTCAGGTTAGGATCCTCTTAGGAGTGGAATAAAGAATGTCAAATGGCTTTTGATGTAATGAAGGAGTATCTTTCTAATCCACCTATTCTAATGCCACACAGGCCAGAGGAACCCTTGATTTTGTACCTCACTATTATAAAAATTGCTATGGGAGCTCTCTTTGCTCAATATGAAGAGGTTACAAAGAAGGAAGTTGATATATATTATCTCAGCAAGAAATTGATAGAGTATGAAATAAGACACACCCCATTGGAAAAAGCATATATATCTTTGATCTATGCAACGAAGAAACAAAGGCATCATCTGCAAGCTCACACTACTTATTTGATTTTGATGCTTAATCCAATCAAGTACCTATTCAAGAAGCCTATTCTTAGTGAAAGATTGGCAAGATGGCATGCTATGCTTTCTGAGTTTAATATTCAATTTGTCAACCAGAAATCTGTGAAAGGAAGAGTCATACCTGAAGTGCTAACAGAAGGGCCGATATCGGGAGATGAATATGATGATGCATTTCCAGATGAACATTTGTTATTTATTAAGAATCCATAATGGTGTATGTATTTTGACGGAGCTTCTAATAGGAGAGCTAATGGAGCAAGAGTCTAACTAGTAGATCCTAAGAAAGTCCATTTGCTGTCAAGATTGATTTTCCAATAACGAATAATATAGCCGAGTATGAAACATATATATATGGAGTAAAAGCCCCTCTTGTAGCAGGGGATAGACAACTCCCTGTATTTGGAGACTCTAATCTCATCATATCGCAAACAATATGGGTCTGGAGAGTCCGAGGTGAGATACTTTAGCTGTACACAGAGTATCTCCAAGAGCTGATTCCCAGTGTAGATGAAATCAATTTCAAACATATACCTTAAGAATAAAATAGCCTCACTGATGCTTTGGCCACTCTCGCTGTTATTTTGACATGGGAGAATGGTACGAAGATCCAATCAGTGTTGATTGAAGGAAGAAAAGAGCCAACTGTGATAGTGGCACACATTGTGTCCAGTTTGACTCAACCAGCTGAATGATGATGTCTGGTACAAGGATATCAAGACTTTTCTAGAAACTATGCAATATCCAGAAGGAACCACCAAAAAGGATCGTATGGCCATCGGAAAGTTAGCTTCTCATTTCATTATACTGAAAGGTAAATTATATCACAAAGGCTTTGATGGTACTTACCACTCTGCGTAAATGATAATGAGAAGCAAGCAGTCTTGCATGGAAGAAGTCCAAGGGGATTTTGTGGACCCCATATGTATAGGAGGATGTTGGCTCGTGAAATTTTGTTAGCATGTTTCTATTAGATCACCCTAGAGAGTGACTGCAACAATTTTATCCGTGCTTGCAAACAATGTCAGATATTTTTTGATTTCAACCATATGTCTTTGTGTCATTATATAATATGACTTCTCCATGGCCGTTCTCAAGTTGGGGATTAGATATTATAGGCCAAATTCATCAAAAGGCTTCGAACCGGCATTAATATATTCTCGTGGCAATTAATTACTTTTCAAAGTGGGTCGAAGCTGCGTCATTTTCAAAACTAGGGGCAAAACAAGTCTTGAAGTTCGTAATCCACAACATTATCCGTCGGTATGGAATACCTTTTGAAATAATCTCATATAATGGATCGTAGTTTGAGGGTCATCTTAAAAGCGAATCTCACAAATTATGCATTCAAGCTTCATCAATCCTTACCTTATCTCCCTCAAACCAATGGAGTAGTGGAAGAATCCAACAAAACAATCAAGACTATTGTTGCAAAAATGACTGAGAAGACTAGAGAATGGCATGACAAACCACCATATGCCCTCTGGAAATACTGAACATCAATCAGAACCCCAACAGGAACCACCCCATATTCATTGGTTTATGGGATGGATCCAGTCCTGCCAGTTGAGGTGGAAAGACAATATCTCCGTGTTATAGCAATAAGTGAAATTTCAGAAGATCAGTGGTATAAAACTCGTTAAGATTAACTCACATTCCTTGATGAACATTAATTACAAGCTTTTCATAATATCCAACTCTATCAACGAAGAATTGCTCGTGCATGTAACAAGAAGGTCCGAGATATATTCAGGAAGGCGATTTGATTTTAAAAGAAAATAGAGCTCCATTACATGATCCTCGGGGAAAATTGAAGCCTAATTGGTCTGCGTCATTCCTTGTCAAGCACATCACTACGCTGGAGCTGTAAAGCTAGTGGATTTGATGGGAATGAATTCAGCCATTTCACTAATCTTAAGCGGTTGAAGAAATATTATGCTTGGGCATCAAAGTAGTAGTAATTGTCATTGTCAAGTGACCAAATAGTTTATGAATAGTGTATTACATTTGGTTATGTTGAAATGGGACTGTAAGCTCAATCTAAGAAAAATAAGCACATATGTTCATATATATCCATGATGTATGTTAAAAAAAGGGGGAAAAAATAAAAAACAATAAAAACAAAAGTGAAGAAAAAAAAGAGAAAAACAAAAAAAAAAGATTAAAAACGTGAAAAGGAAAAAGGAAAGGAAAGAATAAATGGGGGAGAAAAAAAAATGATGAAGTGGACAAAAATAATTAATTGTTCAGTTGTAGCTTTATATATGTTCAGTTATGTGTCATATGATTGATTAATTATATAATGTGCATGTCATATTTAATGTTAAGCATAATGGTGTTAACATTAAATTTCTCACAAACACATATATTTAATCATCCCACTGGGTACTTCATCACATACATTAAAGAGACATAAAGCCTCAATTTCCTACAAGCTTAAAAAAAGAGAATAATAATAAAAAAAGCATAAAAATAAACATTTGCTCCCTTCAAATTCTCCTCCTCTTCTCGGTAGGCCCGTCTAAATCATTATCCTGACCAATGTCGTCCAGGAGCCACTGAAAGTAATCGTCATCAATTGTTGCAAAGAGAGGTTCAGGTAGTGTTGATATAGTCTTAGCTCCCTGCCACGTAGTAGGCATTCTTCGAATACCACTCATGTCAGCATTATAAGTGGTGCAAGCCATAAGAGCATCGGGATCAAGAATATGATGTTGCCTCTAACCAATTTGCCTTAGACTCCTTCATGAAAGATAAAAAGTGACTTGGCAAGCCTGATAATTGTACACCTCTGCGACCAGAGTTTCAATATACAATGACACTAATACGAAGGCGAGTTGTGACCCATTTTATGTCATGTTGTCGAAAATAATCTTCCCACCCACCATCCTTAAGAAGACGTTAGAAGAAAGGATGGAAACCTCTTTCTCAGATGCGAATGGTTCTATAAGGAAAGTCTCCATGAGGGTTCATGAGACTAAATTTCTCCAATAGCCACAAATGAAGAGTTAATGGACATCCCTTAGCAAAAATTTAAGGGTTTTGCTTGAGTTCATCTAGATCAGGAAACATTTCTCCTAAATAAAGTGGTCCAAGACTCACTAGCAATTTGAAGGGTGAGTGAAATGCACCGTGCATGGCATACATTTAAAGACCATTTGATGAGAGTACTTCCCAAAAGCATAAGGATACAAACATTTTCTCTAGCAATCTTATAGTTAGCATTGTTAGGAAATTGCCAAGCCCTAATTTTAAAAGTCAATAACAAGTTAATAAGATATACCTCACCATATTGTATATAATTGCCATGAAGATTCTCGGGAATGCCCAAGATTATTGATAAATCTCCCGAAGCTCTAGTAGGAGACCTAGGCGTAATGGTCGGCCCGTTGGATAATAAGTCTAGTAGCTCTTCAACCTCTTCCGCAAGAGGTACTATTTCCTTGTCCCCAAAGTGGAAGACATGGCGAAAGTCATCCCAAAATCGGGATGCGGGAATGTATCATCTTATAACATATAGAGAGTGATAGTAAAGGCATAAGAGCCTTGGTAAAAACGGGACGTCAAGGCGGTTTGCCTTGGTTGCTCCAAGTTCTTAGTGATCCCGAAGATTTGTTGCCTTTTGACACTCTCCGTTTCATTAGTATCGTTGTAAGAAGATCGCTAAACCACTTTTTGTGAAGAAAGAAAAACTAAAGAAAATGTTGTAGTACTGAAGAATAGAATTGGTGGTGCATTTGTAAATGAAGAACCATGCCCATTTATAGTGCTTGAAGACAAAAGGGTGATCACCTATAGTTCATGCCATGGACATAGAATTTGGTGTTATCCATAGGGTAATACGAAGCATTCCTACTCTTGGTCAATGACTAAGCATTTGTAGTGTGAAAACTTTTGCAAAAATACTGTTCATACCCTAGTTTGATAACCTGTGAATCCATGATGAGTCAAGTACATTGATACAATCCATTCTTCTCGATGGCCATCAAAATAAAAAATATATAATAATCAGTTTTCTCTTAAAAGCTTGTGATCATTATTTTCAATCCTGATCAACCTACTTTGTGTAGTGATTATTTATGTCCATAAGGCGGATAAGCTTGATGCATGAAAATTACCAAAAGATTTTTTTAAAAAAAGACAAAATTTGACATATAATGGTTAATCCACCACAATTGGTTCTTTATAAGTTTAGAGGGTAATAACACTTGTCAACACTTTAAGGTGACATGACAGTGCCTCACTTTAAGGTGACATGACAATAATTTGAGTCATAAAAGATGATGGTGATTTCACAATTCATTGTCATCAAGGTCATAAAGAAGAAAAAACTGTATTAAAATATGAAGTCAGCCTGTCAACTATTTGAATCTGTAATTAATAAAAAATGAATTTATAAGATAAAAATCATCATGACGATAATAAAGTAGCAATTTTAGATTATTAATTGAGAGTTTCTACTCAAAACGACAATAAATCCGCATTTTCGATTTTTAAAAGTCAATTCAGATTTTCTACTCAAGACGACAATAAAGTCGCATTTTTTTCTTATGGGAAATAAATTGGGATTTTGTACTTAAGAAAACAATAAAGTCACATTTTTAAGTTCAGAAAATTAATTGGGATTTTCTACCAAGACGACGATGAATTCACAATTTTAAAAAATTAATTGTTATTTTCTACCAAGACGACAGTAAAGTTGTATTCTCAATTTCAGAAAATTAATTGGGATTTTCTACTTAAAACGACAACAAAGTTTCATTTTCAATTTCAGAAAATTAATTGGGATTTCTATCAAGACGACAATAAGGTCGCAATTCTTTTGAAAGAGATTTCCTAACCAAGACGACGATAAAGTCGCAAATTTTAGAAATTAATTGAGGTTTTCTGAAGTTGCAACTTTAGGAAATTAGTTGGGCTTTTCTAACTAAGACGACACTAGATTTCGTGAATCATGGTTTCAAAAAGTATACCATTTACAACTATTTTATTATGGATAATATGTTATCTCAAAAGAGCAAGAAAAAAAAAAAAAAAAGATTTTTGTCAAAATTTTGTATCCTTTTCAAACAATGGTCATCATTTTCTACAAAATTCGGCAAATGTGGGCCATTCTGCAGACATCAAATTTTGAACCCTTGTTACGATTAATAATTAAAAGGGAAATTTTGAAAAATGTGAAATACGATGTTTTTATAAAAGCAAAGACGATATCTTCGATATAGGAGATTAATGAATACTCAGTAGGAAAAGCCAATAAGACAAACGACGAAAAACCGCCACGCAAGCTCCGTTTTGGCATATGGTTTCCCAGATTGTTGAGCTCGGACGTTCTTTAAGTCATATTTGTCTTAATTAGATAAATATTCATGTAATTAATGTTTGTTATACATTTAGGATTTCGGGAGTCGTAGTCGATATTTACGATAACGGGTATAGTTAAGTGACATGCCTTTTGTCGTAAAGCTTGCTTATTTATGTTGATATGTTAAACATGTGTTAAATGTTATTTTGTTTAATCACTCATTTAGGAGTCTAAAAAATCAAAATTATTATGACAAAGAAAAAATTATATCACACCTAATCAGTGAAGAAATCTAGTCAGCTTCCTCAAAACTGGTATAATTCAGTTGTCTAGGTGATCAAGTTCCTTCTAAACCACCAATTACATTTTTTTGTCCATGAGTTAAAGAATGAGAATAAGAATCAGTGTCAAAACCTGATTTTGTAAGTTTATTAGATGGGCTAAGATTCGTTTTTTTCGGTTCATACCCTTTTGCGCCCAGCGCATTGAAGATGTGTGCCACGCATAAGCGATGCGTTTAACGCATCATCGATTCGTGCAGCGCGTCTCGTTGCGTGCGGCACAACTTGCCCAATTAGCACCCATGCAGATTTTGCGACGAATATTTTCCAATTAGGGGACATCTAAGGTACGTGTAGGGGAGAATAAAATGCTAAACATTAGATTTCTTCCTTAATGTAAAGGTAAGACAAAATCTAAAAGAGAATAAGAATATTTGGATTGCCCATGAAAATATGGTGAGTAGGCGGAAGAAAATCATATTTTTTTGTCAAAAAACTTGATTTTCTACCCATTGAAAACCCTAATTCATCAATCACTTTCAACTAAACATACCCATCATTTGGGAGGCATTAAGGGGGGAAGAAAATAATAAGGAAGATTAGAAGAGAGGCATAAGAGAAAAAAATAGCATTAGAAGAAGGAAAAACATCAGGCATTGAAAAGTTGAGTGGATAAAAGCATTTAAAAAGCAACTTATAAGTAATAAAGAGCTTAAGTAAGTAAGTAAAAATAGTTCATCAAAACACAAAAAAGGGATTTCTAAATTAGTAGTTAAACATACTTAGAAAACCACTTTAAAAAATAAGGGGAAAAAATATTTGCAAAGGAGTTGCATCATTCATCACCTTGTAGAATAAATTCTTGTTCTCTTTCTTTCCTTAGTTAATTTCTGAATAACTTACTAATTTCTTTCTTTGTTTCTTTTCTTCCTGTTTTTTAAACTTTGGAGTTAGTTTAGGTATGTGGAAATCGTCCCCTAAAAAAAAGTATGTGGAAATCCAATGGGTTCCCAACCTAGAAGTTACCCCACCTAAAAATTATTTTTCATAAAGTTTTAACTTGAATTGTCATCTCCATAAAAACAAGAAGTAGTGTCGTAATTATGTGATCAGTCGTTGAGCGCCACGCAACTTGCCCAATCAGCACCCATGCAGATTTTTCGATGAATATTTTTCAATTAGGGGATATCTAAGGTACTTGTAGGGGAGAATAAAATGCTGAAAATTAGATTTCTTCCTTAATAATGTAAAAGAAAAACAAAATAAAAAAGAGAATAAGAATATTTGGATGGCCCATGAGAATAAGGTGAGTAGGGGGAAGAAAATCATATTTTTTGTAAAAAAATCATTAAGTTATTTAGAAGTGTATGCCATCTCGGACGATGATTCAGATGTTTTAGACGACCGTCTGAAAAAAGTGAGGATTCGTTTGACGAGTCTGGGAGTGGGTTGACCTTTTTCCCTCTCCATTGCGCCGAACGTAAATCGAATGGACCTAACTTGTGTTTTTTAAGAAATGAAAAATGGAAACGGGAATGGGAAATTAAAATGGCAAATGAAAATGAGAAATGGAAAATGAAAAAGGGACATACTTTGGATAAGGAGTTATTTTCCTCCTCTCTTCACCATCTCCAATAAGCCACCACATCCTTTAAAATATTCACATGCAACCAAAATAAAAATATATAACCCCTTAAATCATCGCCTCCATTATTCCCTTCAACTCAAAGCTCTACAAAAAACCTTCAAGCCTTCCAATACACGAAACCACACAAAAACAATAAGAGTTTATGAGTCATTTAAAAAAATAAATTTAAAAATCGTCCCCAATGAAGTCATGTTTTAATTGCCTACGCGGGATGAGCGTGTATTTGACTACTTCATTGTAAAGGTTTTATTGAAAAATGTTTTGAAGTCGCGCAATATGTCTTTTAAGGAAGACTCATAAACTTAATTGGATATTAGAAAACTATAGGGGACAATTTAGGAAATCATCCAATGTAGATTTCCCCGTCATGACTCCATAGATGGTCATTGAACCAAATATTGAGTTCGGGGGTGAGGGTACGAATATGATCAGGAATCAAAATTGCTGGCCTCTACTTATTAATAATAATTTATGTCAAGTATTATGCAATTAAACAACCATGTAATATGTTAATACAATCTAAAGTTAATCTATGTAGGTTATTAAACACATAAAAGCATAATTTTTGGTGACATGTTATTATGCAATCAAATTATTGGGAAACTATTCCAATTGTCTAAAGGAAAAATTAATAGGATTAATCCCACCTTTGGCCGATTTTCTCATAATAATCCTACCTTTTAATAATCTGGGAATAATCCCACCTATGACCCATGTCTTCTCAAATTGGGCCATTTCAACTTGATTACTTATTCACTGGTTAAAATTACCTTATTCAACAGTTTCCTTTTCAAAAGCAATCATCATTTCAATAGAAAAAAACTTAACCTCTCCAAAGCACCCCTGTAACAGCCCGCATTTCCGAGCTGCTAGCTAATCATACTTAACATTCATAAATCTCAATTATCATTCATAAACCTCAAATTGACTTATCTTGCAGCGGAAACATAACTTATAAAATGATCCTGGACCTGGGTCAAGGCCCACAATATAACATTCCAAAATATACATACAAAGAATTAATCTAAAACAAGTCTCCAAAACAATGTAATAATACACCATAAAAAATTTGCTTAACTAAACTATATCATCTCCACCATTGCTCATCCGGAAGTCATTTCATATAACACTTACGTCCATTTCCACTATCCATCTCAGAGACTCTTATAATACCTGCAAAATCACTAGCAATGAACACTGCCCCCACCATAGGGCAGGTTCCAAGAACAAAATCAGCGAAACTGAGTACACACTGTCCAACCAGAAAATCTTTTTGGTGGGTTAAAACGTATTTACAGATTTAAGTTTATCTTACGAGATAATTGGAATCAAGATACAGAGAAGTCATAAATAATGAATTATATAACAAATACTTGAACGCAATTTATAATGTTACTTCTTGTTTCAAATAATAATACGAATATCTCATAACGTAAATATTATATACTTCAATTGACAGAACCATGAGAATTCTATAGAACTAATACGATCTTCCGAAATCAACTCTAACATACTTTACGTCAATAAAAATCTCCCACTTCTGTGGTTCAGATACAAAAACCTTTAATCTAATATGTATATCGTAGTTAACTCCTTTCATAAATTCCTAACGAGTTTCTTGGTAAATCATTTCCATAATCGGCGCATTAATTCCATAACTTGGGTGAGTAAAACATCATTTCAGTAATTAAAGTTTGAAATAACTTTCCACGAAACCACTCGAATATTCAAATACATATTCTATTTTATTTCAGAAATCATATTACACTGGGGAAGAGAACACGAATAGAATTGCCATTCTGGCGCATTCTCTAAACTTTTACAAGGGACGTCTCCCTCTTCCGTTATGTACTGCTTGCAAGACTTTTCAGGACATGTCCCCAGAATACAGATATACAGAATACATAATGTTGTTCATCACTGCTCAAGCAGCTTCTTCCCCTCACAAAAACAGAATCAAAATACATAATTCTCAATTCAATATTTTTCCAAAACTCAAATTCATAATTCTCGAGTCACATATATCAAAATCTCTTAACATAATCGTTTCTTCCCCTTTACGAAACGGAATCAAAATATATCATTCAAACAGAATACATATTTCATAATTCAATATTATCTGAAGCTCTTATCCATAGTTCTCAAATCAAATATATTAAATTTTCATAATATAATCGCATTTGAGTAATTCATATACAAACTCAAATCGTTTGATAAATGCAGTATACATGAGTTTCCAATAACTTAGTATAATTCAATCCTTTATAGAATTCATTTGCTAAAAACAACTCAAATATAACTTTAAATAAATTATGGTCCAGTTCTACATGCTGACCAAAAGATCAAAACAGAATTTAAATCTTATATAAATTTTATATTGTCAAAATGTGATAATACAAATAAATTGTTCATCGCTCATAATCATAATAGATTCCATAGTTTGTATCACATATACTTACACTTCATGATACACACATCTCATAACCTAACTTTGTAATTTAAATATATGGAAACTTATGACTTCTAGAATTCGGATTTATATTATAATTATAGGTGCTTCCTCCAAAAGACTTGATGGTTAATCCCACATCTTAATTATTCAACACTTCATACTTGAACTCGCGATCTTCTAGTAACTTAGCTATATTATGATATCAGGACACAACTTTATTATCAATTCATATCACTAATTTTACGATACTCCAACACAAAAGAATCACATGACCCTAACTTCCCTTTTCTTGATCTTACTCCTTTAGTTTAGAAAGTTAAACATCTTATCTCTATTATATATCCTATTTTGACGCTCATATTATAAAATTCCTATTTAGATTATATCACACCCTCAAATAGGGAATTTACAATTCCCATGACTTCGGCAATACAATATCATATTACTATCAGATACTCCTTTAACACACAAATATTGAACTCTTATATTATTATTATGACGTTCTCATCCTTGACCTTACTTAACTTGATGTCAGTTATTCACGATACCTTTAGTATGTAGTTATCTCATCTTTTTAGACTCGTAAGTTTTTCAGACAATTTTATTAACTCATTCTTAGATATTAAAATATGAAGCTTGTTCTCGGATTACAACTTTAGTCGTCAACTCAACTATCTCACACAACAATTTATATTCCTTAGTTGAACTCCTCAACAACCAATTCACTCCTCAATTACTTGACATATATAAAGCCAAACTTCCCCAAAGTTTCTTGAAGATATCTCCAATTGATTTAATTTAACTTTTAATTTGGATTCCTTCCCCTCACAAAACCAAAATTGCAATACTTAGTTCGTTGCTTCTTAAACTCGTATCTTCCAAAAGCCAGGTCCATATATCTCAAAGTTGATAATAATTACATCTTAAATATTATTCCATAATGAGATCCTCCAAATAGATACACGAAGCTCAAATCTTAAACCTCTTGTCAATCACAATCTACTCGAATTCCCAATAACTTACAGTTGTAACCTCTATGCGATTAAAATACAAATCTTAGTGGAGATATAGACATATCCGATACACTTTCAATTATTCTGAAGTTGAGCTCACCAATTATATCAAACTCACTGAATTACTCCTTTGAGTTTATCATAATTATCATAATAATACCACACACACACTGAGAAATTCTAAATAGCATAATTAACCCTTTAATAATACACAATAAAGATATGATGTATTGTATAATACTTGTAACACCCCCAGAATTTCGAAGCGAAAAAGAAAGAAATAATAATAGTATTAATAGGACGATGGCGGAAACATCGTCTTCTGGGAATGTCACTACTACAAGAAATGCGTTTAAATAACTAAGTGATAAACCAACATAAGTAAATAGTATAAATATATTAAATTAATTAGAGTAATAACTAAAAGAGAAAACTGACTCTCATCTAATTAAAAGTCTAGGCCTAAAACATCTAGCTTTTTAATGCTCACAACTCAACCCGAGCCCAAAACCAAAGAAGATTCCCATCAACATAACCTGCAAAATATATAACAACAATCCACAATCAGTGGGGAGTAACTAGCAGTTCTCCCAGAACAAAAGAAATCAAAGCATGATTCAGACATAGATTAATAAGAAAGGAAATAATAAAGTCAAGTCAACTACAATATGCATCCACTTCCATATAACTCACAAATAACGCAAATGAATAATAAATAGCAAGTGAGTTGGATAAAAATAAATAAATCATCTCAAGAGTACTTTTATAAAAACAAAAGTATAGGTAAAACAAGTTATTGAGTCAGAAACCGAACGCCAGTGAATCGCAATTCACTTCCTAAGGTTTGTCAGATCGCAATCTCCCGGGTCGATCTATGGGCTTACGTTCCCCACCGCCCGTGTCTAAGAATGGCCAAACTCCCGATGCGGGGGTAGAACACGAGAACTCCCTGACCTCTCGGACGACAACAATTAACCCAGGTGTACCCCTAGTTCGCAAACCAGGTGGTTGGCATGTTCTTCACCGGGGACTACATCTATCCCACCGGATATTCTTATCACAAAAATAAAATCATAAATATCATCAAAGTATCATTCATCTCAAAAACATTCGTCAAAAGGGATGCCACCCGGCCTTATACCCATAATTCATCAAAAACAACTCTTCATAATTCCTCAAAAATAATAACCTACAAACTTACAACAAATGTCTCCAACAATAAACACCTTGAACATCTCTAAGCATCAACAATGATATTAAATTAGTTTTTACAGCACTAACAGTTCAATCAAAAATGCATCACCAATTAACTCCAAGGCTTATTAAATAAATGAATAGTAACAATTAATCATTTTTCTCATAAATCAAACATAAACATAAGGATACCCAATAATACTTAATGCAACCTACTGAACATCAGCAACCAAGAACATAATAGATTACAAATTATTTCTGATTAACAAGCTCTTAAATAATTTAAAAGAGTATCCTCAATTTCACAACAAAAACCCAATAATAATTATTAAACTAATAAGTACAATCAGTAAAATAACACAAAAATTATCATACGACCCTAATGGCTCTACTGACATGGTACAAGTTTTATTTATAATTTTTGGACTCTAAAAGTATTTTTAAACGTTAATTTACAGATTACTCAATAAAGCCAATATAATAATTAAAAATAAAAATAAACTCCCAAAAATTACCAAAAATTTAAATAACATGAATAAACTCACTTAAATACATATTATACAAAGAAATTAATTTTTAGGCTTCCAGAAATAATTTTCATGATTTATATACTGACAGAGACGATAATGCAAAAACAGATATATCAATTAAATAAACAGTTAAACAGTAGGAAAAAATTATTCTAAGGCATGGAATACATATTACACATATAACATGATCCACGAAAAATAATTTCAGTAATTTTGACATTCGTTTAATAATTATCATGCAAATAAGCCAAAAACGCACAAAACACCAATTAAATCAAATAAATACTAAAAATCAGACGAAAATTATTTTTCTGTATAAAATATTCACACAGCATGTATCCAGTATATTCATGTCAAATTTCGTCAATAATTTTATTCAAAAAGTATTTTAAATAATTCCTAGCGTAATAAGCTAATACCGAATAATAATCTAATCACTATGGTTCTAAGATAACTACTAGTTACCTGGAACGTCGGGAGGAGAGCGAGTCTAAAGAGATACGAAAAATATGTGCAATCCAAGTCCTCCACGAACGAAAATTGTAGCAATAAGTCACTAGGCGTTTTCTTCTTGAACGTTGAAAAATCTCATTTCGCACTGCTCTGTTCCGACCATAATTCCCGGTGATTAAAAGCTCGGATTCTAAATCTCTCCGGTCAAAGTTACGAACAAGATGTTGTAAACGTTCTTTCCAAATTTAATGATGATCCAACGGTTAGATCTCCGGCTACGGTTATTTTCGTTAAGGTGTGACAGGAAAAACCGGGTTGAACCTTTCTCTTCTTTTCCTCTTCCTTTTCTCTCTTTATTTTTCTTGAAAACGGCGTGGGTCAAATGAGAATGATGCTGAACTTCTTTTAATAAAAATCAGAATTTTATGGCAAGGAAAAAAATAAAAGGTTTAGGAGAAATGATTAGGGGGTTATGGGGGTTACAAACTACCAAGAGTCATCAATTAAAAGAAATGAAATAAAAGAAGAGAAACTTCTTCCTTCTCCCTCCCCATAGCCGGCTGTCCAAGCCCAAGTACACCAAGATGATTTCGGCCCAAGTCATCAAAGGTCCACGCATCAAAAGTCCGTCACGCGATAAATCGATAAATTCCTAAGTCGCGCCTAAACTTTGAAAATACTTAATAATGAAAATAATTCTAATAAATTATATTATAAATATAAATATAATGCACACATTAGCACGCCATATAATAAAATAATAATTCGGCTCCCAAGATTATAAAGAATAAAAATCATTAATCTAGAGAAAACAATAGTTTTAGGGAAAACTTTTGCGGAAAAACTAGGAGCAAAATTATGGGTTGTTACAATCTCCCCTCCTTAAATAAAGTTTCGTCCTCGAAACTTCAAAACAACCCAGAGACAAAAGAAAATACTCTAGATAAAGAACATTTAAGAAAACAGAAATCGATAGATTTTAGTTAAGAACTAAACAACTTTTCAGGTATAAAATTTGATAACTCAAATAATATATATTTTATTTTTTAAGACCAAAAGAGTTGTATAGTAAAGAAGCACGGTAACGACAATCATTTTATAAAATGTGAAAGAACCAAAGACAAGTATTAGACAGTTTAAAGTAAAAACTTTTGCACAATAAACTATAGGTAATTTTGTAAAAGAAATAGGAATAAATATTTACGTAAAATTATAAAAGAATAAATCCGACCATACATAAATATTTTTATAAAAGAAAAGAAGAATAAAAAAGTTCGTAAATAGATAGCCAAACCAATTTAGATAGAGGTAACCACACGGGCTTATACTCCACTTAAAGAGATAAGAACACTTTAATAAAGAGTAGCTAGCTGCTTTAATAAAATAGCACTTACGAACACAAGTCATGACATATGTTATAAGAGCATACGCCTCCTAAACATATATATGAAATTTTAAGTTCGCAAAAGAAATTGATAACTTTAAAATAAATTTCACAACGACGAAACACTAATAAATAGGCGATAAAATACTAAATAATAAACAACAATTTTAAAATTTGCCAAGTCGACACAAATGTGCATGGAACCACCCATTGCAACCTAGTATCAACAAAACAATATTTGAAAGCCATCTTATCAAATCAACATTAAAGTTTAACGGAATCACCCAATATAAACTTAATGTCAACTCAAAAAGGAAGTTAAATCAAAATAGATAAAATGTGTCAACTTATCAAATTGACATACAAGTCAAAGGAATCACCCATTATGACTCAATATCAACTCAAACAAGTTTAAAATTTTGACTTATCAAATTGGCATACAAGTTAAAGGAATCACCCATTATGACTTAATATCAACTCAAACAAGTTTAAAATTTCGACTGAGTATATAAATTTCGTTTTCAAAGAATATAAAACAGATCAGTCAAAATCAGAGAATTAAATAAGAAGTAATGAAAACAACCAAAATTTTGCTATGAAATGAGAAAGCACTAAATATTTAAACAAGAAACAACAAATAGTAAACGAGATCCTTTCACGTATTTGAGTTCGAAAAATAATGCTAATAAGAAAAGTAAGTAAAGTAAAAGTTGTTGAATGATAACCTTTAAAACAAAATAGCTTGCGTCTATATTTCAATCTAACACCAAAACAACTCATTAAAGTACTTTTATTTTCAAAGACTACAAAACTTATCACCATAATTAATGGCTAATATAAACAAGGATTAGCATGAAAAATAAAAATATTAAAAGGAAAATATTTATAAATATAGATAGTCAAAGACGGTAAGAGAAATTTGAAGAATATCTTGAAAGACAATTTCAAAACCCCTTTCTTTTTCCAAACCATTATAAAACAATTGAAATTACACGTTTTTCAAAAGAGTATGTCAAAATATTCACAATAACAAAATTTGAATACCAAATTATAACTTTTATATAAGTATGAAATTTATTAAGATCAAAGAGCTAAAATATAATTTGGAATATAAATTCAAACTAGAAAGTTTTGTAAATAATAAAACAGATACGTAGTACTCACATAAAAAAAACAACACTTAATTGAAAAAGAACATAAAGTATATACTGTCTCACATAATAACATATACTATCAAGCAACTAACAAATAAAATAAATGCAATGCAACATACAAGACTATATTAAAATAAAATTAAAGCTTATTTTTAAATTGCAAAACACAAAACAAATAAAACACACAACTAAACCGAGAAGGCTATAAATTACTTCGCTTTCGCTGCGCACTCTGATAAAAGAGAAAATAAATTACAAGTCAGAGGCCCTGCAAATAAGATTAACAAACTTGGTAGACTAATTCCACCAATAATACAAGTAAATATACATATAACATATGCTCCATAAGCATGAGAGCACACCACATTCCCATAAGGCTTTCCTTTACTTACTCTACCCATCACACTCTTATTATAGTGAAACTACTAAACTTAATTCAAAACAAATTTTATATCCTATGGCTAACTAATAATTCTAAAGAATCATTAGCAACTCTGTTTCAGAGTTTAGGAGCGTTTTACTCTGATACCAACTGTAACACCCCCATAATTTCGAAGCTGAAAAGAAAGAAATAATAATAGTATTAATAGGACGATGGCGGAAACATCGTCTTCTGGGAATGTCACTACTACAAGAAATGCGTTTAAATAACTAAGTGATAAACCAACATGAGTAAATAGTATAAATAAATTAAATTAATTAGAGTAATAACTAAAAGAGAAAACTGACTCTCAACTAATTAAAAGTCTAGGCCTAAAACATCTAGCTTTTTAATGCTCACAACTCAACCCGAGCCCAAAACCAAAGAAGATTCCCATCAACATAACCTGCAAAATATATAACAACAATCCACAATCAGTGGGGAGTAACTAGCAGTTCTCCCAGAACAAAAGAAATCAAAGCATGATTCAGACATAGATTAATAAGAAAGGAAATAATAAAGTCAAGTCAACTACAATATGCATCCACTTCCATATAACTCACAAATAACGCAAATGAATAATAAATAGCAAGTGAGTTGGATAAAAATAAATAAATCATCTCAAGAGTACTTTTATAAAAACAAAAGTATAGGTAAAACAAGTTATTGAGTCAGAAACCGAACGCCAGTGAATCGCAATTCACTTCCTAAGGTTTGTCAGATCGCAATCTCCAGGTCAGTCTATGGGCTTACGTTCCCCACTGCCTGTGTCTAAGAATGGCCAAACTCCCGATGCAAGGTAGAACACGCAGAACTCCCTGACCTCTCGGACGACAACAATTAACCCAGGTGTACCCCTAGTTCGCAAACCAGGTGGTTGGCATGTTCTTCACCGGGGACTACATCTATCCCACCGGATATTCTTATCACAAAAATAAAATCATAAATATCATCAAAGTATCATTCATCTCAAAAACATTCGTCAAAAGGGATGCCACCTGGCCTTATACCCATAATTCATCAAAAACAACTCTTCATAATTCCTCAAAAATAATAACCTACAAACTTACAACAAATGTCTCCAACAATAAACACCTTGAACATCTCTAAGCATCAACAATGATATTAAATTAGTTTTTACAGCACTAACAGTTCAATCAAAAATGCATCACCAATTAACTCCAAGGCTTATTAAATAAATGAATAGTAACAATTAATCATTTTTCTCATAAATCAAACATAAACATAAGGATACCCAATAATACTTATTGCAACCTACTGAACATCAGCAACCAAGAACATAATAGATTATAAATTATTTCTGATTAACAAGCTCTTAAATAATTTAAAAGAGTATCCTCAATTTCACAACAAAAACCCAATAATAATTATTAAACTAATAAGTACGATCAGTAAAATAACACAAAAATTATCATACGACCCTAATGGCTCTAATGACATGGTACAAGTTTTATTTATAATTTTCGGACTCTAAAAGTATTTTTAAACGTTAATTTACAGATTACTCAATAAAGCCAATATAATAATTAAAAATAAAAATAAACGCCCAAAAATTACCAAAAATTTACATAACATGCATAAACTCACGGAAATTTTAAAAGATCTCCGGCTACGGTTATTTTCGTGAAGGTGTGACAGGAAAAACCGGGTTGAACCTTTCTCTTCTTTTCCTCTTCCTTTTCTCTCTTTCTTTTCTTGAAAACGGCGTGGGTCAAATGAGAATGATGCTGAACTTCTTTTAATAAAAATCAGAATTTTATGGCAAGGAAAAAAATAAAGGGCTTAGGAGAAATGATTAGGGGGGTTATGGGGGTTACAAACTACCAAGAGTCATCAATTAAAAGAAATGAAATAAAAGAAGAGAAACTTCTTCCTTCTCCCTCCCCATAGCCGGCTGTCCAAGCCCAAGTACACCAAGATGATTTCGGCCCAAGTCATCAAAGGTCCATGCATCAAAAGTCCGTCACGCGATAAATCGATAAATTCCTAAGTCGCGCCTAAACTTTGAAAATACTTAATAATGAAAATAATTCTAATAAATTATATTATAAATATAAATATAATGCACACATTAGCACGCCATATAATAAAATAATAATTCGGCTCCCAAGATTATAAAGAATAAAAATCATTAATCTAGAGAAAATAATAGTTTTAGGGAAAACTTTTGCGGAAAAACTAGGAGCAAAATTATGAGTTGTTACAATACTACTTCTAATAATCTTTTTCCATAAGTTCATAATTGCATTTCCAAAATCTCTATCAACTCTCTAGTTCATAGATCGCTTATCAAAATAGTAATCTTGAAATCTAATTAACTGACAGTAAACTATAACATCGAAACTCCATAAACTTTAAACCATATTCAATCGTCTCTCATTGGAGACTTAATCTTATTCTTCGAAATTTAGCTGATCATATGTCGCATAGTTGTACGAGGTTGCCCAATTCAAGACCCACAACAATTATAAAAACATTGAGTTCCATAAGCTTGTCAACCTCCTCGAATCAAAGTCAAATACTTCTTGTAAAGCATACGAGATTGTGCATAATATTTTACTAATAGATACATTCAGAAATATATCGACAACTCTTACTTAAGTACTTATAATCCAACATCAATATCTTCCATATCATATCTTAGAAAGTGGGTCACTGAACCACTTATACTACCAAGATTCATAAACCAAAATACACTTTAGTCTGAAACATGATTGGCTTAGTATAACATGAGCTAATGTTGTTGGACAACTTTTACGTACTTCAAAATATTCGAATGAAACTGTACTCAATAGCAAAAGCTTGTAAACATATCTCAATCCATAAATGGGGAAATTAATTAAGGTTAATCCTAATATAGGCGAAACACTTGGAGTCAAACCCAAGGTTGTTAAAATCGCGATTTGAATCGTAAAATCGTACGATTTTACGATCCAATTTTCGCTAAACGATCTAAATCGCACTTAGAATCGCTTTTGAAAAAAATCGCATGTAGAATCGATCAAAATCGGTAAAATCGTAAAATCGCATGTAGAATCGTACGATTTTAACCGATTTTACCGATTCTCTTTTTGGCCCATTATACTGAATCGTGTAGCTGGAGATTAGAAAAAAAATGGGCCAGGCTCATTTTCTCTCACCCACACAATACCTAATTGATGCAACACGCACGCTGCTCATTAGCTGGTTCTTCTTTCTCTCTCCTTCGGTTCTTTTTTTCTTCTTCTTCAGTTCTTCGGTTCTTCAAATCTTTAGATTCAACAACCAGCCCCATCCCCCTGGTAATTATTTTCGTTTTTTGCTGCGTATTATTTCTTTCTTTCGATCTCCAAATCAATAATCTCATCAATTGTTGTTTTAATTGGTAATTTAGTTTTCGATTTTTTTTTGGTAATCTTCGATTATTTCGAGTAGTCAAGTGTGAAGTACTGAATTTTGTGGGACTTGAGCTCGTTTACAAATCTGGTTATAAGGAGTTCATAACGAATTTTGTGGTATGACAGAAGTCCCTGTTGGGGCGATCAATTTTGGTGTTTTACAATAATCACTTATGTGTCATTTGCAATATGAAGCGTGTTGTGTACTATTATGTTTCACTAATATTTCAATCTAGTGAGCTAATTATTTCATTCTTCTTGTTATGTTGCAAGTTATCATGGTCACATTCCTAGTTATCATTACGGATAAAATTGAATTTTTAGTGTTGTTCATTGAAAAAATAGGTAAACAGTTTACATATTTTATCATAGAATCTTATTCCCGCAAAATTCGTAGAATCTTACGATTTTACGATTCGATTTTACGATCCGATTCTGACAGGCCCTTCTGATTTAAAGTAGAATCGCGATTTTGACAACCTTCGTCAAACCACATATTTATGAATTCGAACAAGCTTATAACTCAGAAATCATTCCTTCAAACCAAAGTTGAACTTAAAATCATAAAGCCATAACAAGTCCAAGTCAAAATCCGAGTTTCTTATTGGTAAATCATGAAACTTTATACAACATACAATTTTGCAAACGTAATTCAGTTCATAAGGTGGAGGGACACCTTTACATGATCCCCAAGATCATAGATACTTGATCGCCAATCTCTAACTTGAACTCCATAATTATCTTCGTGATCACATCAACAACAACAAAGTAAGAATCAGAATCTACTCATAAACTCTTATACTTGGAAACTAGTCCATCTCATTCCTTCTGATATAATATCATTCAACTATCATTCCTCAAATAGATATTACTTGACTCAACTCTTACAAGCTAACTCAAATTCCTTCAACAATACTAATACTTCCAAAGGAAAGAATCTATATTCCATTTAATCCCCTTTTTTAGAAATTGTAAAACTGATTTTGGGATTCTGAAAGTAATTAGTCTAAATACCAACATAATCATTCTTAGTAAATCATTTGCAAACTGATTTTTTTGTAATCAATAACAAGATATAAAACTAACCATTAGTGAAAGCTAATTAAATCAAATGAAAGTCAAATGAAGTCAAACAAAGCTAATAGAATCAAATGAAACTCAAATGCATTCAACAAAGCTAATTGAATCAAATGAAAGTCAAATGAAGTCAAACAAAGCTAATTGAATCAAATGAAACTCAAATGCATTCAACAAAGCTAATTGAATCAAATGAAACTCAAATGCATTCAACAAAACTAATTAAATCAAATGAAAGTCAAATGAAGTCAAACAAAGCTAATTAAATCAAATGAAACTCAAATGCATTCAACAAAGCTAATTGAATCAAATGAAAGTCAAATGAAGTCAAACAAAGTTAATTGAATCAAATGAAACTCAAATGCATTCAACAAAGCTAATTGAATCAAATGAAACTCAAATGAATTCAAGAAAGCTAATTGAATCAAATGAAACTCAAATGCAATCAACAAAGCTAATTGAATACGAGTGAGAGCTTAAACCCAAATCAATAAAAGAAATCAGAATTCATCAAAGATCAAAACTTGGATACCAATCCCTCTTATAATCAAAATTTAAGGAATAAATTGAACTAAACCCATAATTTCAGCATATGAACAATAAATTACAGAAGGAAACACACCCATAATGATACCAACGCACAGCAGCACGGTGGTGGTCGAACCACCACAAGGCGGCGGTGAATGTAGGCGAGGGAGAGGGAAAACTTGGCGGCGACAACACTCGCGGCTCGCCGGGAGAATCAACCACAAGCGGACTCCGAAGAGGAGAGAGAAAATAGGGCAGCCGCTCATGCACGTCGGCGACCACAACGAGGAGAGAGGAAAACGGCAGCCGACACCCTTGAACAGTAGCGACGGCGACTGAGAGACAGATCGAGAAAGAGGTGCGAGAATGTCGGTGAGAGAAGCAGAGGAGGATGACCGAGAGTGAGAAGGAAATTAGAGCTTTGGGGTTTCTTTTATCTTGTTGAAATGAGACCAAGTTTTGACAACAAAACAATAATGTGTCTATTTTACATGAAGCCACGACAGAGGGAGTAAGGGAGATGAATTAGGTTTTTAATTTTTTTTCCCTTTATTTAAAAGACTAAATTTGTTTAACAAAAATCCATCAAACTTATATCAAATATTATAATTAAGGATAGATAAATAGTTAGCCTTTAATTAAATCTGCTTTAAATAGTTGGGTTGTTACATACTACCACCTTTAAAATAAGTTTCGTCCTCGAAACTTGAGAACACAAAACATTTGAACATCTGTAAACGAATGAGATCACATTAACATTTTTAACAAAAATCAATCAAATCAACTCTTACTTAACTCCAATACCTCAAAAGATTAATTGCTTCCTGAACATATAATCACTAATCTGGAACCCAATTTCTCCACAATCTAATCAATATAATTCGATCTTTCTCCAATAGCCACTCCAAGCTAAAACCCCAACATAACTTTTCACTTTAGCAAATTTTGAAACTCAATACTCAATCTTCAATATCTCAATCTATATTCCTCAATTTTAACGAAATAATGACCCAAGTTAATTTCAAACAATCCTAAATATCTTTCTTGAACTCATATGCCATGATATGAAGATCACGACAACTCTAAAACAACCTTGCTCTGATACCACCTGTAACAGCCCGCACTTCCGAGCTGCTAGCTAATCATACTTAACATTCATAAATCTCAATTATCATTCATAAACCTCAAATTAACTTATCTTGCAGCGGAAACATAACTTATAAAATGATCCTGGACCTGGGTCAAGGCCCACAATATAACATTCCAAAATGTACATACAAAGAATTAATCTAAAACAAGTCTCAAAAACTATGTAATAATACACCATAAAAAATTTGCTTAACTAAACTATATCATCTCCACCATTGCTCATCCGGAAGTCATTTCATATAACACTTACGTCCATTTCCACTATCCATCTCAGAGACTATTATAATACCTGCAAAATCACTAGCAATGAACACTGCCCCCACCATAGGGCAGGTTCCAAGAACAAAATCAGTGAAACTGAGTACACACTGTCCAACCAGAAAATCTTTTTGGTGGCTTAAAACGTATTTACAGATTTAAGTTTATCTTACGAGATAATTGAAATCAAGATACAGAGAAGTCATAAATAAAGAATTATATAACAAATACTTGAACGCAATTTATAATGTTACTTCTTGTTTAAAATAATAATATGAATATCTCATAACGTAAATAGTATATACTTCAATTGACAGAACCATGAGAATTCTAAAGAACTAATACGATCTTCCGAAATCAACTCTAACATACTTTACGTCAAAAAATATCTCCCACTTCTGTGGTTCAGATACAAAAACCTTTAATCCAATATGTATATCGTAGTTAACTCCTTTCATAAATTCCTAACAAGTTTCTTGGTAAATCATTTCCATAATCGGCGCATGAATTCCATAACTTGGGTGAGTAAAACATCATTTCAGAAATTAAAGTTTGAAATAACTTTCCACGAAACCACTCGAATATTCAAATACATATTCTATTTTCTTTCAGAAATCATATTACACTGGGGAAGAGAACACGAATTGAGTTGCCATTCTGGCGCATTCTCTAAACTTTTACAATGGACGTCTCCCTCTTCCGTTATGTACTGCTTGCAAGACTTATCAGGACATGTCCCCAGAATACAGATATACAGAATACAGAATGTTGTTCATCACTGCTCTAGCAGCTTCTTCCCCTCACAGAAACAGAATCAAAATACATAATTCTCAATTCAATATTTTTCCAAAACTCAAATTCATAATTCTCGAGTCACATATATCAAAATCTCTTAACATAATCGCTTCTTCCCCGTTACGAAACGGAATCAAAATATATCATTCAAACATAATACATATTTCATAATTCAATATTATCTGAAGCTCTTATCCATAGTTCTCATATCAAATATATCAAATTTTCATAATATAATCGCATTTGAGTAATTCATATACAAATTCAAATCGTTTGATAAATGCAGTATACACGAGTTTCCAATAACTTAGTATAATTCAATCCTTTATAGAATTCATTTGCTAAAAACAACTCAAATATAACTTTAAATAAATTATGGTCCAGTTCTATATGCTGACCAAAAGATCAAAACAGAATTTAAATCTTATATAAATTTTATATAGTCAAAATGTGATAATACAAATAAATTCTTCATCGCTCATAATCATAATAGATTTCATAGTTTGTATCACATATACTTACACTTCATGATACACACATTTCATAACCTAACTTTGTAATTTAAATATATGGAAACTTATGACTTCTAGAATTCGGATTTATATTATAATTATAGGTGCTTCCTCCAAAAGACTTGATGGTTAATCCCACATCTTAATTATTCAACAATTCATACTTGAACTCGCGATCTTCTAGTTAGCTATATTATGATATCAGGACACAACTTTATTATCAATTCATATCACTAATTTTACGATACTCCAACACAAAAGATTCACATTACCCTAACTTCCCTTTTCTTGATCTTACTCCTTTAGTTTAGAAAGTGAAACATCTTATCTCTATTATATATCCTAGTTCGACACTCATATGATAAAATTCCTATTTTAAATTATATCACACCCTTAAATAGGGAACTTACAATTCCCATGACTTCGACAATACAATATCAGATTACTATCAGATACTCCTTTAACACTAAAATATTGAACTCTTATATTATTATTATGACGTTCTCATCCTTGACCTTACTTAACTTGATGTCAGTTATTCACGATACCTTTAGTACGTAGTTATCTCATCTTTTTAGACTCATAAGTTTTCCAGACAATTTTATTAACCCAGCCATTCTTAGATATTTAAATATGAAGCTTGTTCTCGGATTACAACTTTAGTCGTCAACTCAACTATCTCACACAACAATTTATATTCCTTTGTTGAACTCCTCAACAACCAATTCACTCCTCAATTACTTGACATATATAAAGCCAAACTTCCCCAAAGTTTCTTGAAGATATCTCCAATTGATTTAATTTAACTTTTAATTTGGATTCCTTCCCCTCACAAAACCAAAATTGCAATACTTAGTTCGTTGCTTCTTAAACTCGTATCTTCCAAAAGCCAGGTCCATATATCTCAAAGTTGATAACAATTACATCTTAAATATTATTCCATAATGAGATCCTCCAAATAGATACACGAAGCTCAAATCTTAAACCTCTTGTCAATCACAATCTACTCGAATTCCCAATAACTTACAGTTGTAACCTCTATGCGATTAAAATACAAATCTTAGTGGAGATATAGACATATCCGATACACTTTCAATTATTCTGAAGTTGAGCTCACCAATTATATCAAACTCACTGAATTACTCCTTTGAGTTTATCATAATTATCATAATAATACCACACACACACTGAGAAATTCTAAATAGCATAATTAACCCTTTAATAATACACAATAAAGATATGACGTATTGTATAATACTACTTCTAATAATCTTCTTACATAAGTTCATAATTGCATTTCCAAAATCTCTATCAACTCTCTAGTTCATAGATCGCTTATCAAAATAGTAATCTTGAAATCTAATTAACTGACAGTAAACTATAACATCGAAACTCCATAAACTTTAAACCATATTCAATCGTCTCTCATTGGAGACTTAATCTTATTCTTCGAAATTTAGCTGATCATATGTCGCATAGTTGTACGAGGTTGCCCAATTCAAGACCCACAACAATTATAAAAACATTGAGTTCCATAAGCTTGTCAACCTCCTCGAATCAAAGTCAAATACTTCTTGTAAAGCATACGAGATTGTGCATAATATTTTACTAATAGATACATTCAGAAATATATCGACAACTCTTACTTAAGTACTTATAATCCAACATCCATTTCTTCCATATCATATCTTAGAAAGTGGGTCACTGAACCACTTATACTACCAAGATTCATAAACCAAAATACACTTTAGTCTGAAACATGATTGGCTTAGTATAACATGAGCTAATGTTGTTAGACAACTTTTACGTACTTCAAAATATTCGAATGTAACTGTACTCAATAGCAAAAGCTTGTAAACATATCTCAATCCATAAATGGGGAAATTAATTAAGGTTAATCCTTATATAGGCGAAACACTTGGAGTCAAACCACATATTTATGAATTCGAACAAGCTTATAACTCAGAAATCATTCCTTCAAACCAAAGTTGAACTTAAAATCATAAAGCCATAACAAGTCCAAGTCAAAATCCGAGTTTCTTATTGGTAAATCATGAAACTTTATACAACATACAATTTTGCAAACGTAATTCAGTTCATAAGGTGGAGGGACAATGTGTACCTTTACATGATCCCCAAGATCATAGATACTTGATCGCCAATCTCTAGCTTGAACTCCATAATTATCTTCGTGATCACATCAACAACAACAAAGTAAGAATCAAAATCTACTCATAAACTCTTATACTTGGAAACTAGTCCATCTCATTCCTTCTGATATAATCTCATTCAACTATCATTCCTCAAATAGATACTACTTGACTCAACTCTTACAAGCTAACTCAAATCCCTTCAACAATACTAATACTTCCAAAGGAAATAATCTATATTCCATTTAATCCCCTTTTTCAGAAATTGTAAAACTGATTTTGGGATTCTGAAAGTAATTAGTCTAAATACCAACATAATCATTCTTAGTAAATCATTTGCAAACTGATTTTTTTGTAATCAATAACAAGATATAAATCTAACCATTAGTGAAAGTTAATAAAACCCATGTAAATCATATATCCATTGATGAAATACGAGTGAAAGCTTAAACCCAAATCAATAAAAGAAATCAGAATTCATCAAAGATCAAAACTTGGATACCAATCCCTCTTATAATCAAAATTTAAGGAATGAATTGAACTAAACCCATAATTTCAGCATATGAACAATAAATTATAGAAGGAAACACACCCGTCGATACCAACGCACAGAAGCACCGGTGGTGGTCGAACCACCACAGCAGCGGCGGCAAATAGAGCTGAGGGAGAGGGAAAACTTGGCAGCAGCAACACTCGCAGCTCGCCGGAGAATCAACCACAGCAGACCAGAAGAGGAGAGAGAAAATGGGGCAGCAGCTCATGCACGTCGACGACCACAACGAGGAGAGAGGAAAACGGCTGCCGACACCCTTGAACAGCAGCGACGGCGCCTGAGAGACAGATCGAGAAAGAGGTGCGAGAATGTCGGTGAGAGAAGCAAAGGAGGATGACCGAGAGTGAGAAGGAAATTAGAGCTTTGGGGTTTCTTTTATCTTGTTGAAATGACACCAAGTTTTGACAACAAAACAATAATGTGTCTATTTTACATGAAGCCACGACAGAGGGAGTAAGGGAGATGAATTACGTTTTTATTTTTATTTTCCCTTTATTTAAAAGACTAAATTTGTTTAACAAAAATCCATCAAACTTATATCAAATATTATAATTAAGGATAGATAAATAGTTAGCCTTTAATTAAATCTGCTTTAAATAGTTGGGCTGTTACAACCCCTCCCCTTCCACCAGCACCCCCACCCCAAAACCACCCCCAGCTCTTCGACCCCCAAAAATGATCCCCCACCTCCGCCACCAGTCCCTGGAAATCTCAAACGTAGCTTGATCATGAGGACTCCTGAACACAAAATCTTTATCATTCCTATACTTCTTCTTCAACCTCCTCAATTTCTCAACCAAGTGATTCTTATTAAACTCCAATTGAAGCTTCGACTTGACTATTCACAAAACGCGGCGGTACCATGGTGGTGACCAGACGACTCGTACCACGGCTGGAGGTGTACTCTAGAAACCCTTGAAGAAGCTCGATGAGAGAAGAGGATGACGACTAGACAAGAGAGGGTTAAGATGGCGACGGAGATTGAGGAGGAAGGAATGGCAACGGTAATAGCGGTGGAATATGTGTCTCCATCTCCGGCGATGGTGGAATTTCTAGCGGAGGAAGAGTCGGGATCTCCAGCGATAAAGTCATTGGGAACGACGCTGTTTAGAGGTTCGTTATGGTTGTCGTCGTCGAAGTCATCGTTGAAGGGAGGGTGTGGTTGTTGTACCTCGAAGGTCATAGCACCATTAAAGTTGTGAGTAGAGAAAGAGTGTTAGGACCGGGCTTGCTTGTATTTTTGGTAGTTGGTACTCTGTTTTGGGGGTGTGCTGGCTGGTGGAGGGGGAGGGGGAAGGGGTTTAGATTTTTTTTGTTTTAGTGAATTTATTAGCAACTAATTAAATTTAGGTGCTTAATTAAGAATTTTATTTTAAAACATATTAAATCAAATTTTAATTGCAAAATTAGAGTATTAACTTGTATTTGCAGGTTATCAATAGGTAATGATCCATTTTAGGCAGACATACCTCAGAGGTGGAATTATTCCCTGGATTATTAAAAGGTGGGACTATTATAAGAAGATCGTCAAAGGTGGGATGATCCTTATCAATTTTTCCTTGTCTAAATTATATGAATTTAGCGTTGGAACATTTATTTAGGTCTTTGATTAGCAAAAATAAATATGTGCGGTGATGAAAGCATTAAAACATACAATCATGCATATGAATAACAATAATGAAAAAAAGAGAGTTTAGAGAAGAATGTACATAATAATGTTAATCCCTTTAAGATCTACATCTTGAAAGTAGATTGTTAGTACAAAAGAAATTAAATTGGAATTGATCGTCAGGAATTATACATTTATCACCTGGTCTTGTATTACGGTATGAAGGATGAACAATCTTGAAGCTTAAATACAAATCAATGGAGGTTGAATGTTTGAATGTGTGTTTGAATGTATTTGAATGTGATATGAAGTATATTTATGTGTGTTGTAAGTGTTCAAGTGTATTATGAAGTGTTGTAATAGTAGGGAAAAAGTACCTAAAACCTTAGAAGAAAGCACGCCTATTTATAAGCAAAAGAAACGAAAACGAAGTTGTGCGTCTAGCACACAGCTCGTGCGCTAGGCGCACGACTTGTGCGTCTCGCACACTGGCTGTGTGTTTTTCTTTTTTGTGTACGGCATCGACGTTGCGCGCACGCAATATGTTTGATCTGGCCGATTTTTTATAGTTTTAAGATTCTTTTTTATCTTTTGATGAAATGTATCCTTTAAAATCTGAAATAAGCTATCTTTAGGAATAAATATTTGATTTTCAAAATATCCTTTAAAAATTAATTATCGAGAATAAATAATATTAAAATATTAAAAATACAATTAATTATTAGGAATAATCAATTAGGCCTTTAAAATTGGGCTTGGATTTTCTAAATAAACTTTATGTTTTAGAAACTCTTTTGGACTTAACTTGTTCGATTGCTCTTCCTTTGAGCAGGACCAGACGATAATATGTTTCATCATTGGGTACTAGGTGGGGAGACACGATTTTGTGCCTATAATAATGGCATGAACCAGTTTTAAAAATGACATGAAGTAGTTTAAAAATGATATATATTAATAATGACATGAAACAAATTTAAGAATGACATGGAACAAATTCAAAATGATAAGAAAGATATGAATAATGACATGTAAGAGTTTTATAAATGACATCAAACACTTATATTAGATTGCACATATGAGATTTTATTACACAATAAGTTATGGTGTAACATGTTACAACCAAGATGCACTCTAATAAATATGTAGAATTTTGTATTCTGATTACAAAACTATTTTCATTTTAAGAAAAATTATGATTGATATATGTTGATTTTCTTTGCTACACTTATTATTAACTTAAATTTTCTTTATCGATTAATATCAATCAAAATGAGTCAATTAATGTTTTTTAATTATATATCGGATTTATTTTAATTATATGAATATGGTTTCCCTTTGTTATACTTTCTTCATTAGTTAATACTTTATCAGTTTAGAAAAATCTTCATGTTTACCATACCAAAAGATACCAAAGAACGGAGAAGAGAGAATATGAAAGTTGGTCATTTTTCTTTATTCAAATAACAGAAAGAATGTGGTTGTGAGATAGTGTAAAATTATATGGGTCTAACAGTAGGGAAAGGGAACTTTTACCAAATACAGAATAACAAAAAAATAGGAAAATGTTTTAAAAATAGATTTAAATAAAAAGTAGGAAGAACATTAGTAAATGGAGGGAGTAATTCCTATCCATTTTAGATTTTCTATATAGTTTTTTTTTTCCTTATATAAAGTTTTACCAATCTTAATGATCCTTTTTATTTTACAATCTATTTGTTTAAAGTCTTTCAACATCTTTTTATTTTTGTCACAGGTTTATTTTCTAAAAAAAAATATGATATTTTTTTCTAATAACATAGTTCCTTTTTTTTCTTAACTTAATTATTGTCTACTTCACTGAAACCACATAAAATTGTGGGTAGCTTCACATATATAAGGAGAAAGAAAGTTATACCATTTTTAATAGTCGTACACAAATGACTTGACACATTTGCCAATGTAAAAAATTTCAACATAAACATATTTAATTATGCATAAGTAAATTTTTAAAGAGATAGTCAAAGTAGAGAATGTAAATAACGTTAAAATGGTACAAACATTCAAAAACAGAGATTGTAGAAAGTAAGAAATTTATTATATCCAATAGAACTCTTCAAGGTTTGAAAAGGGAGATGAAAAACATGATATAGAAGACTGATACCAAGGGGAAAAAAGTAAGAATGAGTAGTACATAGGAAAAGGGATGACATTTTTTTTAGAAGAAAAACCAATTAGTGCATTAATCAAGGGACAAAAAGTCCGAGAGTACATAGGGAGAAACCTCATGAGGACAATGATTTTCCCATACTTGTTCAACACTAAAAGGCACTAGCTTAGCAAGATGATGGGCTACACAATTCTCATCTCTTCTAACATGAGACCACACTACTGAATTAAAAAACAAATAAAGCAACAAAATATCCTCTAAAACATTATCAAAATCTGAAAAATAAACCACAACTTTGGAAAGACGATTCACCAACACTTGACTATATGCAATTCCAAGATGACATTCTCGTAACCATAGCGTTTGGCGAGCCTTATAGCAAATAGAAGAGCCTTACTTTATGCAATTTCAGGAGGCCACCAAGCACGAACTCTCAGTGTTGTCGCCTAGAGCACTTCCCCCTTCTCATTCCGCGCTACTACACCCATTCCAATCCAACCTTCAGTTGCTAGGGAAGCATCAAGATTTAGCTTCACCACGCCGGCAGGTGGTGCAAGCCATCGCATTAAACTTCTCGGTTGGCATGGCACAGTTCCGGCATAGCCATCGCATTGGAAATGGAGTAGGGTTACAAAAATGTGTAGGAATATATAGATGCACATAGCGGAATTTCAGGAAACAATTTCCTAACATCTATCATAGGATCGCAAACATAATCAAACATATGAATCATTCAATAGGGATTAAATATCAAACCTTTGTAGTGTGATTTCCCTGTTGTATGCAAGCTTTGAAGATCCGAGAGCCCCAAGTGTTGCTCCTCTAATCAGTTCACGAGCACCAGTTGAACACCAACGTCTGCTAGAACGGAAGAGAAAAGATCCCTTGCTTTTTGGTGGTATAGGCGCCGGTTAGAGGGAATAGCTTTGGGTTTCAATTCTCTCTCTCTCTCTCTTGTGAAAAGAAACTGATTAATCAATCGATCACCTAAACCCTAATATTATTTCCTATATATAATAGAAGAGTCATAAGCTAGTTAGGATAACTAATTCTCCTTCTATTCCCCTTTAGACCGGCCCAACCCTAATCCTAAATGGATTTGGATTGCTTTGTCCAACTTGTGCTACAATGTGTGACCTCATAGGATTAATATATTTTAGTTATAGGCCCAATCAATATTGTCCTATTAATCATATTTATTCTCTAGCAAGAAAATAAGATTACTAAAATAATTAACTTTATTATCTTCATAATATTATTCCTATTTATATTTAGTAATTGCCGGGATGTCTAAGGACATATTCCTTCAATCTCCCACTTTTCCGAAGACAAGAGCGCAATGTTAAATTCCTTAAGTCACTTAATGTCAAATTTGATAACACAATGTTATTCTCAAATTTATGTTCCTTGATCGCTGAGTTCGAACTGCTCAAATGAGGATTAACTCTTTAATCCTATTCCGCATGGCCATGCAATTTTCCAGTTATCGCTCATCAAGAGGCCCAGACACCATTCCTATTTAATAGGAGGACTTATCCACTCTTGTATGACCATAACTCCCACTCAATTCTTAGTCCACCTGATAACTGCCTTTATAACCTCCTTTTATGGCGCGGCGTTTAACAATGTCAAAGTTAAACTAATTATATTGTGGTTATTAAGACATACTCATGTCTAAGGAATCCACTAAATATAGTAGTTTGATTCTACTTTTAGAATCTAATTAGGTCAAGTCTCAATGTATCAACTATACATCCATATAATCAATTAGACATTTTTATGTCTCTATAGCCCATGGAACTGCGCTATCAATTAATTATATACTAGCCTTTTAAATAAATTACTTATGTCCAATTTAGTGATTTAGACTAGGGACTTTAATAAATTGTGATTTCAGTTCACTTTATAGGGTTTCATTATCAAAACGTTTTCGATAATCCTATTTGAAAACACAAATTATTTGGACATTTTATTTAATACTAAACCAAATAATTAAATAAGAAAAGAATTTTTATTGATAAACATTCAAAGCATAATAAATGTCTTTACAATTGTAAACATGAAGTAAACAACCTAAAGCCATTCTCCCATATGCTTAAGCCCCATAGACCTAGTATGACACTCATGCTTAAGTTGAGCAAGCGGTTTAGTCAGAGGATCTGCTACGTTATCCTCAGTATGAACCTTGCTTACTTTCACATCCTCTCTTGTAGTTTTCCAGCTTGAACCTTGCAAGAACCTTATCAATATAAGTTTCTTGACTAAGTCCCATCAGCCTTTTCGACCTATCTCTATAGATCTTTATTCCCAATATGTAATCTGCCTCTCCTAGGTCTTTCATAGAGAAACGATTTTTAAGCCATTCCTTGACTGACTCAAGCATGGTCTTATCATTTCCTATGAGAAGTATGTCATCCACATACAAGACCAGAAAAGTAATACTACTCCCATTTAACTTCTTGTATACACAAGATTCCTCTTCATTTATGAGAAAACCAAATTTCTTGACTGCCTCATCAAATCTGAGGTTCCAACTCCTTGATGCTTGCTTTAGTCCATAAATGGACTTCTTCAGCTTGCATACCCTCCCTGAATTTTCTGGATCTTCAAAACCTTGAGGTTGTGTCATATACACATCCTCTTTCAAGAATCCATTCAAGAAAGCGGTTTTGACATCCATCTGCCATATTTCATAGTCATGAAAGGCAGCAATCGCAAGGATTATCCTAATGGATCGGACTTCAGCATGGCTACTGGTGAGAAGGTTTCATCATAGTCAATACCATGAATTTGTTTGAAACCTTTCGCCACCAACCTTGCTTTGAAAACACTAATGTTTCCATCCTTGTCTGTTTTCAACTTGAAAATCCATTTGCATCCAATGGGTTTTACCCCATCAGGTAAATCAACCAAGTCCCATACTTGATTTTCAGACATGGAATCCATTTCAGATTTCATGGCCTCAAGCCATCTTTCGGAGTCTTGACTATCCAAATCATTTTTGTAGCTAGTAGGCTCTTCTGATTCTAAAATCGTTATTTCAGAACTTTCTGTCAAAAGGAAATCAATATATCTCTTTGACGGAATGATGGTCCTACTAGACCTACGTTGGGGAACAACATAAGAAGTTTCTACCTCATTAGGTTGAGTGACTTCGCATGGAGTATCTCCAAGTGGAACGGTAGGAGGTACGTGAATTGAATGCACCACCTCCTGAACATTTTCATGCCGGGCCGCCTCTGATGAGGTGTTAACCTCATCCATTTGTTGCTCATCTCGAACTTCTTCGAGATATACATTTCTCCCACTTGTTTTTCTGGAAATAAACTCCTTTTCCAGAAAGACACCATTACGAGCAACAAACACTTTGTTTTCGCTTTGGTTGTAGAAGTAGTATCCCTTAGTCTCTTTTAGATAACCCACAAAAAGATATTTATCGGATTTGGGTGAAAGTTTATCAGAAAATAAACGTTTTACATAAGCTTCACAACCCCATATCCTTAGAAAAGACAATTTTGGAACGTTTCCAGTCCACATTTCATATGGTGTATTTTCCACTGCTTTGGATGGTGCTCTGTTAAGTGTGAATGCTGCTGTTTCAAGCGCAAATCCCCAGAATATATGAAATAGGAAGATCGAAGAAGACTCATCATGGATCGAACCATATCAAGTAGAGTTCGATTCCTTCTTTCGAAACGCCATTTAAGCGTGGTGTTCCTGGTGGAGTCCATTGTGAAAGTTTTCCACAATCCTTCAAATGATCACCAAATTCTTGAGAAAAATATTCACCACCACGATCGGATCGTAATGCCTTAATTTTCTCCCCCAGTTGGTTCTCGTACTTCATTCCGGGAATTCCTTAAATTTTTCAAAGGATTCCGACTTATGCCGCATGAGGTAAACATATCCAAATCGGCTCACATCATCGGTAAAAGTAATGAAGTAACTGTACCCTCCCATAGCCAACGTACTCATAGGTCCACATACATCCGTATGTATGAGGGCTAAAAGGTCATTGGCCCTTTCACTTGAACCTGTGAAAGAAGACTTTGTCATTTTCCCCATCAAGCAAAACTCACAAGTATCAAATGATTCGAAATCAAATGATTTGAGAATTCCATCTTTATGAAGTTTCTCAATGTGCTTTGAGCTTATGTGGCCTAATCGACAATGCCATAGGTATGTAGGGTTTGAATCATTTACTTTATGTTTCTTGTTGTCTATGTTATAGATGAGGGTTTCTAAGTCTAGCACATATAAACCATTTGAAAACTTAGCGGAGACATAGAACATATCATTCAAATACACGAACAACAATTGTTCTTTATTGTAAATGAATAACCTTCGAATACAAAACGGGAATCGAAATAATGTTCTTTGTGATAGCGGGGAACATAATAACAATTATTAAGTTCTAAAACTAATCCTGAAGGTAAAAGTAGACTGTATACTCCCACTGCCAATGTAGCAACTCGTGCTTCATTGCCAACGCGAAGATCTACTTCTCCCTTTCCCAATGTTCTACTTCTTTTGAGGCCTTGCATATTACAAATAATGTGCGAACCACAAGCGGTATCAAGTACCCAAGAAGCAGAAGTTGCTAAGTTAACTTCTATAACATACATATCTGAACTAGAAACTCCTTTCTTTTGAACCTTCAGATACTTGGGGCAACTACTTTTCCAATGACCAACCTTGTTACAGGTGTAACAATAGTGCTCATCAGCAACTTTTGGTTTTGGTGTAGTCTTTTGCTTTTCAGAAGTTTCAGACTTGGCAACTTGTTTGCTTTCGTCCTTCTTAATAGCAATCCCAATCCTATTGAGCGATTGCCCTTTACTAACCATAAGAACATCCTCATATTCTTTTCTAGGCTGGTTAGGGATGTTTCGCTCAGTCTGAGTTAGCCTTTCATGCATGTAACTCTTGCATCGTTGCTTCCTTCCCTTGCATGTGAAAGTTGTTGAACTTTTGAGTTCTGAGAACGATTCCCATATCCCTTTCACTTGCAATGAAACGTTCAACATTCAATTTGTCCTTCGAAAGGACGGAGCGCAAATTACAAGTAGAATTGTTGGTGTGGATATTGTTGTTACTAGACATAATTACTACAACAAATAATAAAGCAAGATTCAATCAATGTTTATCAAGAAAGCAATAATTAAACAAATTTTAATTACTACTACCCTTTATTCAAAATGAAAGTCCCCATTGAATAAAGAAATAACCAAGATCCCCTCCCACTACAATCAAACGAACTTTGGTCCTGCCTTCAATTTATAGTAGTTGAGATAAGTAAACACTTTACTAATTATAACTAATTATATTTCTTGGTAGACAGGTTAACAACTCCTTGTTTACTCCTATCTCTTAGCTTCAAAACCCAAAACTTTATCTTTTGATGATTTTGTTGAGTTAAACCAAACATTAACATGTAAGTTTCAAAAACCTACCCTACTATCCCCGGAACTATGAGCAACACCCTGCTTTGGCATAACCTATTACTCATGATCTAAGGCTTTATAGGTGTTGTTTGGAAAAGCAATTGAACTCAATATTACTTTTGGGGACCTATGTTTGCTAATATGGTCAATCAAAAGTGAACACATGAATCAATTAACCAAAACAAACTTAGAAGCAAGCATTTAAACAAAATAAATGCAAGAAAATTATATATGCAATAACTAAATGATCTAGTATGGCCCCTATACTTAGGAAAATAACTAATCTTCATGAATCCTCCCTTGAATCTCCATGGATCACCATCCTTGAAACTCCTTGGATCCTCATGCTTGATTACATAATTTGAATTAAATAAATAACGAAAATTTAAAGTTACAAAAATACAAACGATTCGCAGATCGTATTTAATTTACATTCAAATATAACGATTCGCATATCGTATTTACTATTCTAATTTGGGCCATACTAGTCATAACATGCAAAATATAATATCATACATATTACATTAAACATACATGCATTTATAATATCAAAATAAAATAAACACAAATTATTTACTTATTAACAATTAATAAGCAAATAATTCAATTAGTTAAACTTAACAAATTTAAGGAATAACTAAAAGAACAACTTTCCATTATTTTCATTCAATTAGGACTTAAATATGGCATTAATCGCATTAATCATTAATTTGCATAATTGGAAAATTATAATATATGCTCAAAATAATAAAAAAGATTTGAAAAACAGTTTTTTTTATTTATTATTAAAAGACCTGCAGTCATAAGACTGCTTTACAGCTAAAAAATTCATGGCAGCAGCCATGAGATTCACGCCCAAGCCGAAACAAATCAGCCACCACCGCACGCACGACCAGCACTGGCTAGCCACACGCACAGCATCAGCGGCCAGCCGCCCAGAGGGCAGCCAGCACGCCGCAGCTGTTTTCGGCCACCCAGCACACGCCAGCCACCGCGGCCAACGCGCGCCAGCAGCCTTCCCTTATCCTTCGCTTTCTCTCGTGCCGAAGACGCGACCAGCAACCACCAGCCGCGATCAGTCCTGCACCACCTCGCCACCTTGCGCGTACCGTCGCAACCCCACCACCGTGGCTGCACCATTTCCGGTGCGCCACCCAGCCATGGTGGTCGGCAAGAATTTCTTAATTTTTGAGTAACAATTACACAGTTTTAAGACAAATTAGTGCATGCTTTCGAAATTAAATCTGGGCTGATTATATGAATTTATTGAACAAACAACAAAATCAGATTTTTATGTTTGTTACTTAGAATTTTATGAATAATCTACATTAATCATAAAAAACTAACAAAAAATCAAATCAAGCAAATCTTATTCGAACTATTAAAGAAAACCAACTACTTTATTTATCTTTATAAAATTCGAAATTTTAGGGTATTGAATTTAATCAATAGATAAAATCAGATTTTATAATTGTTGATTTAGATTTTATGAATGATCTCCATTAAACATAAAAACTAACAAGAATTCGACATTAAACATGATAAATCCCTATTTTTTTTTTAATAGAAGAAATAACAATTTACTTGTTCTAAAAAAAAATATTTTCGGATCCACTTAGACATTAGATTGAATTTATTTAACAAATTTAAAATCAGATTTTAAGATTGTAATTTAGAATTTATGCCTAATCTTAATTAAACATATACTTCCTCCGTTTCTAAATAAGTGCAACATTTCCCATTTTAGGAAATGTCATAATAAATTGGCATAACATACCAAAATAGAAAGTTTATTTCCTTTTATTTACAAAACTGCCATTACTTAATTTCCCCAACAACACAATTAACTTATAATCCACTAACCTAAACAACTTAATTGATCTAACACACCCAATCCCCCTCTCTCATCTCAGCCACCTCTCCCTTCAACTCAACTCACCCCTTTCTCTCTCCTCAACTCAAGCCACCCAACCCTCTTCCCAACTCCACCCACCAACTGGACACCACCACCAGTACCACAAAGCCGACGCACCACCAGCCCAAGACAACCACAACCAACCCGACACCACCACAGTACCACAAGCCCGACGCACCACCAGCCCAATACAACCACGACCAACCCGACACCACCACAGTACCACAAACCCGATGCACCACCAACCTTAGACAACCACGAGCAACCCGACACCACCACAGTACCACAAACACGATGCACCACCAGCCCAAGACCACCACCACACCCACACCTCTTTCATCACCACGCCCTCTCTCATCTTCAAATCTTTCATCTCAAAGACTCCAAACACCTTGCCCGTTCCTCCTCTGCTTCTCTCTCCTCTCCTTTTCTCGTGTCCTCCATCACGCCTTTGTCCATCTTCAAGAGTTGTAGATCCAAGGGTTTAGGGCGCGCGGTGGTGGTTGGGTTTCGATTTCAAAACAGTTAGGGTTTAGGGCATGCGGTGTTGGTTGGGTTTCGAAGGCTGTTAGTAGTTGTTGTTGGTGGTTTGGATGGGGAGGGAGGGTGTTGGTTTCGTGGATGGGGGAGCGGAAATGGGGTGGTTTCGGGTGGGGAAGAGGTTTCGAGGGTTGGGGAAAGAAAATGGGGTGGTCGGTGGTGGTGGAGGGGGGTAAAAGGTTTTCCGTAGGCGGGGGAGGGCGGTTTTCCGGAAGGCAGGGGTGGGGGAGAAGGAAAGAGGTTTTCGATGGTGGTGGCGGTGGTCGGTGGTGGCGTTGTGGTGGTGGATGGTAGGTGGAAGGTGTTGGGTTATAAAATTATTGGGTAATTAGTTTAGGTGTTTTATTTAATGAAGTGTCTAATCTCTCCTTAAGTGTAGTCCCCAACTTTCTCTCTCTAGTTGCCTTGGTCTGTGTGCCACTTCTCTATGTTGCACTTATTTAGAAACGGAGGAAGTATTTAATAATAAAATCAATCAACTTATTTAACAATATCCGAAAAATACAAGAAAAAATAACATGTTTATTAATAAAAAATTTAGGATCTTTGTTAAAACAATTCGAGCATAAATATATTTTAAAAACAAATTTTTAACTTTTTCCAATCAATTAATATCACCATATTAATTATGCAAATTAATCCATAGATAATTCTCCTCCCTTATTTGAATAAAAATAATAACTTTGCATACAATTATATGATCATATGAATATTATGAATTAGGCAAAACTGATGCCACAGTAGGAATATATAGATGCACATAGCGGAATTTAAGGAAACAATTTCCTAACATCTATCATAGGATCGCAAACATAATCAAACATATGAATCATTCAATAGGGATAAAATATCAAACCTTTGTAGCGTGATTTCCCTGTTGTATGCAAGCTTTAAAGATCCGAGAGCCCCAAGTGTTGCTCCTCTAATCAGTCCACGAGCACCAGTTGAACACCAACGTCTGCTAGAACGGAAGAGAAAAAATCCCTTGCTTTTTGGTGGTATAGGTGCCGGTTAGAGGGAATAGATTTGGGTTTCAATTCTCTATCTCTTGTGAAAAGAAACTGATTAATCAATCGATCACCTAAACCCTAATATTATTTCCTATATATAATAGAAGAGTCATAGGCTAGTTAGGATAACTAATTCTCCTCCTATTCCCCTTTAGACCGGCCCAACCCTAATCCTAAATGGATTTGGATTGCTTTGTCCAACTTGTGCTACAATGTGTGACCTCATAGGATTAATATATTTTAGTTATAGGCCCAATCAATATTGTCCTATTAATCATATTTATTCTCTAGCAAGAAAATAAGATTACTAAAATAATTAACTTGATTATCTTCATAATATTATTCCTATTTATATTGAGTAATTGTCAGGATGTCTAAGGACATATTCCTTCAAAATGGTGGTAGTATATGATATTAGGAAAAATTTATGGAAATATTTTTTTTCTAAAATTAATCGGTTAACTTAATTATTCGATTTAATGTAGTTATTATGATGAGATTTTTCTTCGGTATAAATTTCACAGGTAATTAAAAACCTTTATTTTGAATAGTTACGATCAACAAAAATGAAAATTAATCACTCTTGACTCTGTTAGAACTTTCATCTCGTTTATACTACCCAGAAGGAACTTCAATAGCTTTATAAGATTGCATCTTATTGCCACTTCATAAACGACAACATTTATGTATATTGTCTAAAAAAAGTGAAATATAACAATAATTCGTTGCTTTTCTTATTGTATCAATTTTTTTGGGGGAGATTGTCATACCATATTTATTAATTTTTAAGGATATTATCTCAGATAACCCTGACTTATAGGCCTTTTTCCAATATAACCCTGACTTTGGCAGGCCTATATCCGATAACCCTGAACTTGATTTTTGCCATTAAATTGGACGGAATTTGTCACGCCGTTAACTAGACCCTGAACTTGGTTTGACTTTTGCTAAATTCATCTATTTCTCTCTCTTGTTCATCTCCTCTCTCTTGTTCTTCATCTCTTCTAGATCAATCAATTCTTCAGAATTTACCGACATTCCATACAGATTTCACTCAATTTTTCTTCGAAATTAACGTTTTCTTTCAGTAAAGGATTGCGAAATTTCTTGTTATTTAGTTCAATAATGGATTTTGGTGGACCTCGCAAAAGAGGCAGACCTGAAGCTTCTGTTAATGGCCATGGCAGCTTCAAGAAGTCTCGTCCTGGTTCGTTTTTCTCTCTCTATACTTCAAGAAGGCTTCGCTGATGTGTTTTTAGTGTGCGAATATAGTTCTCAAATCGAGTTTGCATAGGAGTATTCATTCTTGTTCCTCCAAACTCGTCGTTCATCTTCTTGTTTACTGAAATTGATTTCTCTCAATTTCTCTCAATTTCTCTCTCCTCCTCCCCCCATTGATATCCTTCTTGTTTTTGAAATTGATTTCGAAATTGTATGACGTTGATTCGTGAATCAAGGGGTCGCGAAGTGGATGTTCTTCGCATTTGGCTAATGTTAATTCTTCCACTTTCTCCATCACTTTTCGAGTTTTGTTCTTGGAAATCGAATGAATTGACCGCGCAAATTGCTGGTGTTCTTCGAAATTTCCTCGCTTGTGCGGTATCCCTTCTCTCTCTCCTAAAGTGCTGCTGTTGATTTTGCATCTTCTCAAATGAAATTATCTGGTGAAGCTGATGTCGCATGGTGATGGTGGTTACTGATGAAGATGATGAGGAGAGAACGAAAACGATGGTGGTTGTTGATGAAGATGATGGTTTTGATTCAGATCTGAACGTTCGTGGTTGGTGTTGTTCGTCGTTGATGGTGTTCGTGGTTTTGATTTTTGTCATTCTCGTTGCAAGTGGTGTTTTCTAGCCACAATGGGAGAGTTGGGAAAAGGGCGGCAGAGTTGGGAGGGTGGTGTGTCGTTCGTCGCTGAGTTGGGAGGGTGGTTTGTCGTTCGTCCGTTCGTCACTCTAAATGGAAGAATCAAAACCTCAGATCTGAAACCATTGATGAATGCTGCCTTTTTTTTACAAGAATTTAAATTGAGCGTTTTAGTTGAAGAGAGCGAAAGTGGTGAAACCATCACTCACTTAAATGGGCATCTTTTGATTCATTTAGAAGCCAAGAATTCGGAAGAATTTATTGATCTAGAAGAGATGAAGAACAAGAGAGAGAAGAGATGAAGAACAAGAGAGAGAAAGAGATGAATTTAGCAAAAGTCAAACCAAGTTAACGCCGTTAACAATTCCATCCAGTTTAATGACAAAAACCAAGTTCAGGGTTATCGGAGACAGGGCTGTCAAAGTCAGGGTTATATTGGAAAAAGGCCTATAAGTCAGGGTTATCTGAGATAATATCCCTTCTTCATTTTATTCATGTATATACTCCCTCCGTTTTTTAATTACTACACTTTACTTTGGGGGAGAACTAAAGAAATTTTGCAAAAAGCAATAAAGAAGTATAACCAAAGAATATTTGGTTTTGGAAAATCTAAAAAAAGCATTAAGATATTGTAGGAAAAAGAAGAATAGGGTAGATGGGAAGGTTTTGGGTAGATTATCAAAATGGGTGGTGGAGTATATAAGGTAGAAAAGTGTAAAAAGTTGATGTGATAAGTAGAGCTGGCAAAACATACTTGTACCCGTTTAACTGACCCGAAATACTAGACCCGAGACCCGCATTCCACCCAAAAATAATCATCCGAAATAGAACCGAAACCCGAAATAACCCGTCCTGCCTCGAACCTGACCCCAATCCAGCCAGACCCGACAATGACCGTACTCGAAGATAAACCCGACCTGAACCTACATGACCCGAAGTGATCTAAAAATTACGACCTGAATTCGACCCAACCCGAACCTAACTCCGTTTGTTGCCCCTCATCAACCCCCATGATGCTTAAAAAAAGTCCAATTATGTCTGCTCGTGTCTAAGTGTTGGTGTCTTAATGTATTATAATATAAGTTAGTGCACTATTATTGTCGAAGTGTTGGTATCCTAATGTTTTTGTGTCCAAGTGTTAGTATCCTTAAATGACGAGAACTAATGTGGTAAGCAAATGTAGACTAGAAATATGGAAAAATGATTGTTCAGATTGATATTTGAACTGAATTGTTAGTGGAAACCCGACCTCTTTTGTGAACTAAAAAGTTAATTCATCTGCGCACTATTATTGTCGAAGTGTTGGTGTCCTCATATTTTTGGTTCCAAATGTTATTATCCTTAAATAACGAAAATTAATTTGATAAGCAAGTGGTAGACTAGAAATATGGAAAATGACTGTTCAGATTGATATTCAAAACTGAATGGTTAGTGGGAACCCTCTTTTGTGAACTAGAAAGTTAATTAACCTGTTGTTATTTATTTGCTACTGTAAGAAAGCGTATATTTTTTAAGAAATAACCTGCCCTTTTAGACTCGAAGATGATTCTTATACGAAGTAAAACAATACTTTCAAGGGAGACCTTACCCGAATTGTTTCGACCCAAACAACCCGAAACGATTGAAACAGCCCCGATTAAACCCGACCCGATATTGACTCAAGCCATCAAACCCGCACCTGACTCGAAGTATCATGGATTCGTGGCGGACTCGAACCCAAATGGACCCGATCAGAATCGAAAGTAACTTGAACACAAAGTTGACCTGAATCGTACCCGACTCGTATGACGCATTTGCCACCTCTAGACTCTAGTGATAGTTTACCATATAATGAAAAAGTGAAAATGTAACAATTAAATTAGAACGGCCAAAAAAGAAAAGCATAACAATTAAATAAAATGGAGGTAGTATATTCTTACATGAGTAATATTATGTGTTTGGTAATTAGTACTGAAAACTAATTAATTACAATGATTATAGCATCCTTATTTTTAATCTATTAACTTGTGCATTGCACGAGTTTAAACGTGTATACTTGTGATTAAATGAAGGTATACTTGTACGGTTATTAAACGTGTATAAGTTTCTCCAACTTGTGCTGTTTTAATTCAAAAACAAAAATTGATTTGTAGTATTCTCTCAAAATTATCTTAAAATTATTAATAGTCTCAATCAAAATTGTATTTTAAAAGCATGAAGATTATTTAGATATATTTTAAATTCATTGATCAAAGGCTCAAAGCATGATACATTATATTTTTCGTTTTTTTCACCATATACCCCCGACAAATTGGAAAATTCACCATATACCCTCAATGTTTCAGATATGCACCATATACCCCTGAATTTTCGAAAACGTTCACCATATGCCATTTTTCTAACTGTCGTTAACTCACCGTTAGCTTTATTTACGATTTTGCCATCATTAAGCCCTAACCCTAAAATGTAAACCTTAATCTAAACCCTAACATCTAATCTAAACCCTAACCCTAAAATCTAAACCCTAACACTAACCCACCCCCCTCCCCTCCCCCCCCACCGCCCCCCCCCCTCCACCGACCCTCCACCGCCGCGGTGCCCCACCCCCCACCCTCCTCCCTGCGATTTCCCCCACCCTCCCCGCGCCCCCTTTCCCCTCCCCCGCGATTTTCCCCGAGCCCCCCCATTCCCCCCCTCCTCTCGCGAATTCTCTCTCTCCCCCCACCCCCTCCCCGCAATTTCTCTCTCCCAGACTCGAATTCTTTCTCTCTAACCTCAAACCTCCATTTTTGAATATTTTGAGCTCCGATTTTGGCTTGAAACTTGAAAATTCTTTCGGATCCGGGTTAGGGGAGTCTTTATTTACACTTGGTTGCAAATTTTGTGTGCTTTTTGCACACTTTTGTGCGGTTTTATGAGGTTTGGAGGCTCGAAATTTTCGAACCATTTTTGTGCCTTTTGGAGGTGTCGGGGAGAGTGCGGCGGAGGGGGAGGGGAGGGGGGGAGGGAAGCGAGGACGGGGAAGGGGGGTGGGGGGGGGGGGTGGGGGGGGCGCGGCGGTGGAGTAGAGGGGGGGGCCAGGGCCGGGGCTTGAGGTGGGAGGAGGGTGGGGGGCTCGGGGTGGTGTGGAGGGGAGAGGAGAGTGGGTTAGGGGTTAGATTAGGGTTAGATTAGGATTAAGGTTAGAGTTAGATTAGGGTTAGGGTTAGGGTTAGATTAGAATTAGGGTTTAGGGTTAATAATGGCAAAATGGTAAATAAAGCTAACGGTGAGTTAACGGAAGTTAGAAAAAGGGTATATGGTGAACGTTTTCGAAAACTCAGGGGTCTATGGTGCATATTTGAAACATTGAGGGTATATGGTGAATTTTCCAATTTGTCGGGGGTATATGGTGAAAAAACCGTATATTTTTTGAGCTCTAATATTTTCAAAGAGATTAATAAATCAGATTAGGTATATCATAAACTTTCAAATCTGATAATTTAATCTATTTATTACATTATAATAAAACAAAATTCAAAACTGACACATGTCACTCTTTTATTAAAAACCTAAATCATTTGTGAGATATTCTAGGAATTAGAATATTATTTTTGAAAGAACTATCTTCTTTTGATAGGAAATTCTATATAATATTCTCAATTTATATTATACTATAAATTATTTTTGTTAAGATTTTGAAATTATTATAAAGATTTTAGATTAAAACATTGAGAATTATTCCTTAAAATATACATTTACTTCTAGGAAAAATTTGTTAGAAACGAACGTTTATAAGCAACTTTTTGTCAGAAACAACCTTTTAATAAATTTTTTGTCTAGAGAAACCTTAAATCTAAAAAACTTTGTCAGAAGAAACCTGATAATGTCATTTCGGCGTTGATCAATATTTTTAGGCATTGACTCAGTTAAAAATTTGCGAGAAAGAATCTTTTATAACGCCTTTTTTTGTCATAAACAACATTTTTATAATTCTTTTTACAAGATAAAACCTTATACTTCCTCCGTTTCATAATATTTGCAACACTTTTTAAATTGCGGACTCCGAGGCAATTTTTCTTAAGGGGTGAGTAAAGTGTTGGAGAGAGAATTAATTAAGTGGTGGGGGACAAAGTAATGGTATAGTTGGAGGGAGAATATTGGGACCACCAAACTTTTGAGGGGGAAACAAAAAAATGACCCACGTGGCCCCAATTTCTTTTGGTGGGGCAGTACTGATGGTATAGTAGGAGGGATGATTTTTCTCCAAAACACCAACCCAAAAGTTCAATTGTCCCCTAAAAATCTGGAAACCTGCCTGGGGAAAAAGAGAGGGCAACTTCCCTCCAAAACTGACCCACCCAAAACAACTGAAAATGCATTAATCTCCCAAAAAATTATGGAGGGAAATTTTACCTCCAAAAATTAAGTTTTAGCCACCAAAACATACACTTGCTCATTAAGTTAACACCACTATATAAGCACCAACCCAACGGAGGCAGCTTAATGTTCACCAACCACAAAAATCAGCAACAATTAAGATGAGTTTGTAGACCAAAAAATTAACCTCCATAATTACACAGCACACACAACACTTAGTTTATTCATTACCATCCCCAAATCAGCAAAAAAAAATAGCATAAAATCATCTTCTTCATTTCCAGATCTGCTAGTGGTAAAATGCAGAATCAGCAAGATGATGAGTTCTTCAGTGTTGATCAGTTGTTACAGGAGGGGTGGCATGCTTTGCTTGATGAGACCTCTGATTCATATGATGTGGCATCAGATATGCAGCAACATGCAACACAAGATGATGCAGTGGACTATTTGGATGACAAGTTGAAGTTGGTTGAAGATGATCCAATGGAGTTTTTTGAATTGGATGCAGACTAGTGGGTGTGTGTGAGAGGTTCTAATGCATGGAAGAAGAAGAAGGTAGATGTCAGTTTTTGTTTTCACTGCTACAATACAAGGTTTTTCTTTGCCCAAACCTTATTCTTATCGTGACAATTAATATGCACTCTTTTTTTTTGTAAACTGAAATAGGATGGACATCAACTTTTTGTATTTTGAAATGGTTTAGGTAGATGCATACCAACTTTTGTGTTGTTGATTGGTATGCATCTAAACTTAGGTAAGGAAAAAAAACTTTTGTATAGATTACAGGTATGCATATCAACTTTGGTTTGTAGATGTAGTCAAGTTTATGCAGTGAAGTTTATGCAGTCAAATTTATGCAGTGAATTTTATTCTCAGTTTGTGTTGTATGAAAAAGTTTGCTCAAGTTTGGTCCTACATTAATCCATCAGGGATATGGTGATTTTACTCATTAAAAACAAGGTTTGGTACCTCAACAGAGTTAACTCTGGAGCAATTCAAACCTTGTTTTGAGAGTAAATGAGTCCCTTCATCATTTGGATTTAGTGGTGAACAGAGACTCAAAACTACAACTTTAAACATCCAACAAGGCAGGGGGCTAACCAAATTCACATCATGGATCATTGAATGCACTTCACACAACCATATAAACTTAGCCAATGAAAAATTAGCTAACATAGCTCATCATTTGACCTCTAATAATCCATCAGGGGTATCTTAATTTAACTCATGGAATACAAGGTTTGGTACCTCAACAGAGTGAACTCTGGAGCAAATCAAACCTTGTTTCAGAGTTTTGAGTCCCTTCATCATATGGATTAAGTGGCTATCAAGGACTCTAAACTAGTGCATGCATTAGGGACAGTCAATAATAAACCATTAACATCATTAGCCAACAACCTCAACATACTAACATGGGTCAATCAACCTCAACACACAATTCAGGGACTCATCACAATTAAGCCACAAAAATTAGGAACAGTCAATAATCAACCATTAACATCAACTGCCAACAACCTCATCATACTAACATGGGTCAATCAACCTCCGCATACAATCCAGGGGCTCATCACAATTAAGCCCACGATTTTAGGGACAATCAATAATCGACCATTAACATCATTAGCCAACAACCTCAGTATACTAACATGGGTCAATCAACACAGTGAGGCATAAAATCCAGGGACTCATAACAATTAAGCCACGGAAATTAGGATTGCAAGCAACAACTAAAATGATCAAAAAAGTTAAAGGAGTCAGAAATAACCAAATAATGTTGTGGCCAGATGTGGGACTCAATCACATGTACTGATTCCTAAGTGTAGGGACATGTCCCTTCATGAACTTCAACAATTGAGGATCCCATTCATCCTCATCAATTTACGTCTATGGCCCAACCCTATTCTTCCTGGCCTCACTGTGTTTCACATGAGGAAGTGGAGTGGCGCTCCACTCCATTTCTTCTTCACGGAAAAGAAGCTAAAGTCGGCTTCCTCTTTCCTCTACCTCTTTTGATCACTTTGGTTGGACTTGCGACAACGTACACACCACTACCCTTCTCCCACCATCTACAGGCAGCCCCTTCCCTTTATCCACAACAACCTCCTTCCCTTTACCCTCATTATCACCCCCCTTTTTTAGTGACTTGCAGATCTCACTGCAAGACCTCAGCATATAGGGCCTACGAACAGAAGAACTTCCCTGTTTCTTCTCCTCCACCACATCATGCATCACAGAATCCTCCTCAATTTTTTCTAACTTCATCATCCTCTCTAAAAACCCTAATTTTTCTTGTTCCTCCTCCTCACTATCGATATCAATAATCTCCCTCTCACCCTCAAACGACGAGTCATCGAAAAAACTAAAATCCTCCAAGATCTGACAGTCACTATCCTCTTTAACATTTTCCGCAACCAATTTGGGTGGTAATTTGGGTCTCGCCTCCCCCAATTGAAACGCCTTCATATCCCCCAACTGCTCATCCAACGCAGATTCAAGCGCCTTCTTTGCGCTGGGACCCATATGATGTTCCGCACCCCCAGTTTCATAAAAACGAAGGGGCCAAGGAGATCTAAGCTTGAAGGAGTCACATATGTCCTTGATTAACAGTGTTTCACCATCGTCATCAGTATCGAACAACGCATCAGTCAAAAGACTCAAATTAGGGATGAAATTATGAGCCATAATTTCAATTTGGTGTTTGAGGATCAAGATGAGAGAAGGAGATATGGGTTTGGGTCGCAAATTCTAGGGTTTCTGTGTTAGGGTTCAAGAATAGGGAGGAGAGAAGAGGAGAGAAGAGGAGAGAAAGAGGAGAGAGAGTTGAAAGTTCGAGAAATGTGGGGGGGTGTTGCCGTGTTGGGTTGATTTAATTTTGGGGGTGTTTTTAATTTGGGGGGGTTGAATCTGAAAAGTGGTTGGGTTTAATGAATTACGGTGGGAATCATTAAATTGAGCTATTGTGTTTAGGGATTTAATTAGGTTTCACAAATCAGTTTTTCTTTTTTAAATAAGGGTAATATTGTTTTTTCACCCCCCAAAACTTACTAAATAAGGGAAGAAAAAAAAAGTGTTGCATTTATTTTGAAACACCCCTAAATGAAAAGTGTTGCAAATATTATGAAACGGAGGAAGTACTAAAAAAATTTACGAGATGAGACCTTACCTAATTTTCCGGTGTTGACTAAGCCATTTCTGATGTTAACCTCCGCGTGTATATCACATAACCTCTTTTTTTATATCTCTCCTTTTCCTCCACAATATAACTGAGAACAATAAAAATAAATAAAACTCTACAGCCCCCCTCCCCTCCTTCCTTTCATGCTCCTCTTCATAACCCCTTCAAAACCTTCCATTTTCTACTACCATCATTTCTTTGGAATGTTTTTTCATCACGATTATTGATCATTTGCTGCATAATAGTCAAAACATAGAGGGAAACATAGTAGACATGATTCAATTAGAAAACTTAGGGAAAAACCCTAATTTTCATTAATGCATAAATTGTAATAAATTAGGAGAAATTATAGAGGGAAACATACATTACGGTGGTTGAATTGGGTTCAATTGATATGGGCAATACTTAAATTGTTATACAAACAATTTTTGGAGGATTTGGATGAGAGAAGCTAAAAAAGGGATATCACAAATGGGAAACGAGAGAGCGAAGCAAGATAGTACGTATAGGGATCGAAGAAAAGTGTGGAAAAAGGAGGGCGGATTCAAGTGCCACTCTTTTCGGTCAACGTCGGAAAATTTTCTTCAGTCCCTATACAGGATAGACTGTATAGGGAGTGAAGAAAAGTGTGGAAAAACGAGGGGAGATTCAAGTGCCACTCTTTTCGGTCAACGTCGGAAATAGCTTGGTCAGCGTCGGAAAAGTATATAAGATTTGTCTCACAAAAAATTTTAGTTGAAGGTTTTACTCTCTCCATCCCACAATAAACTTCCCATTATTTCTAATTTTATTCATGAGTAAAGAAAATCTTTCAAAAAACTTTCCAATACATAAGAAAAAACATAGTCATGTAAGGTCTTGTTTGATTCGTCTCATTGAGTAAATTACGAAAAATCGAACTTTTTATAATTTTTATTTGAGTATATTACGAAAAATCAAACTTTTATAATTTTTACTTATATGTAATTAAAGATACAAAATGCGCATTGGCAAACGTGAAAAGGAGAAATGGGAATATTGACGGATGGAGGTAGTAATTTGAAAAAAAAACTATAAAATATTGTTTCTTATAAAAAAAGCCATTGTAAAAGGTTTCATCTCGAAAATTTCCCAGTTCATTAACTGAGTCAACGCCGGAAAATATTAATCAAAGCCAGAATAATGTCATCAGGTTTCTTTTCACAAAGTTTTCTAGGTTTAAGGTTTCTCTTGACAAAAAAAAAATTAAAAGGTTGTTTCTAACAAAAAGTTGCTTATATGAGGTTGTATATGACAATATTTACTTCTATTATAATATATGTCGAGCTAAATTTGGGTCAATAATAAAGGTTGTAAACAAGCTAAGCCGAGCCGAGTCGAGTTTTAGCCCGTTCGAGCAAAGCTTGTTTAAAAATATTAGTGTTCAAGCTAGCTCGAGCTCGGGATGAGCTTTCAAAAATTCTTGTTATCTAATCTAATTATATAGCATATACAGTGTTTGAGCTAGCTCGAACTCGACATTTGGCGTCTCTTTCGCATCTCAAGTGTCCATAATTTTCTTTAAGATACTATATATAGCATATATGAAAACTATGTGATACCTCTAACCATGAATTGTATAATATCTCTATAATTTATAAGGAATTATTGTATATAAGAATATTTAGAGAGTATGGAAAGTAGTTGAAATTAATTACTAATTACATACACTCTTTTTATGATATTAATTTGAATTTTGATCCATTGTAGTATTATTTTATTTAATGACTTTTTCAATTAATTTATTTAAAGTTTTTATAAATTTTTCAACAAATTATACAATAATAATTTAACAAATCTCAACCCGTCTATAACGAGAGGTTCCAAGACTAGTATATATAGAAATTTGAATAGATTAGTTCAGGATCCGACATTTGGCTCCTCTGCTATCAAATTCCTAGCCACTATATACTCAAGGAAATGAAATATATAATACATACGAGAATATTTAACAGTATTAACCATATATAATCTACTTACTGTCGGCCTTAGTTCCATCTAGGGTTTCTCCTTGGGAGGGTTTTTTTTCTCTCTAGGATTTCTCCTTAGGAGGTTTTTTTTCCTAAAGTCTTTCATTCATTCTTTACCCTTCATTCTCTTTATCTTTCATCTCTTTTCTTCTTGGCCTCGGTTGTGAATCTTTGTAGGAGCTTCCCTTCGGTGTTAGTACTTAGGTGGTATGCTCCAAAAACTCCTTTAATTGCTTCCAATAAGTATATCCTATCCTTAAGATGACATTTATTTTAGGGTATTCAATTTCTTTTTTGTTCGTCTGATGAAGGAGGAATATCTAATAATCTCTATTCTCTGTAAGAATCTAGAAGACCACGGAAGTATTTTCACCCAAACGACTATGCATCAGCGGAAGTTAAGCCGGATCAGAGCGAACTCAAAGATTGTATTTCTTCGGATGAAGTTTTTTTATTAAGGCTATTTTTAATCTAATCTGCGACGTATCTAGTTCTAAAGTGTTATATACTTGTGTTGGAATTTTCGATTTTTCAGAAATTGATTGTAAGTGTAGTTTGACTATCCCTTATGAATAAAATCCTTTTTACGTAAAAAAAAACCATATATAATCATTACATAATTATACATGTAATCATAATAAATAAGAATCTTTCAACAATATGAAAAATAGTTGAAATCACTTCTTATAGTAAACTAGCTTTTAACCCGTGCAAAAATACACGGGATGTTTATGTAGATATGATTTAGACCCGTGAATAATGCACATAAATGGTTTGTTTATTAAGTAGTTGCTTTTATTCCAAATTTATTGAATGCATAATTATTAAATTTCATGCATTTAAAGATGAAAGAATATAAAATGTAATATTATATTTAAAGATATAAAAAAATCATTTGTTAAAACATTTTAAATTTTAAAAATCTTATGATCGAGATATATAAATTCATAGATACATAAATCAAACAAAAAACACATCAAAATGCCTTTGGAAATTTTTGTTTTATATATTTAGGATTTCATGTTGTATGTTGTTTCTCCTAAATTCATGGTTTGAATATTAGTTCGTGATTTAAACTTTTTGTATTCATATTATGTATTAAGAATATATTTTAAAACCGGCTTATGACCCGTGTTTTAAGTGACTGATGTAGCTAATGTCATGGTGGAACATGTGACCAACTTTAAAAAAAGAAGAAGAAATTGACTGAAGAAGCTTTCGCTCTACCCAGTGCTTCATTAAGAGATTCATATAAAATCACAATTCGCACCACTACTTGCACTCAATCATGCAACCACTAACCTTTTTAAGGTTTAATTAAACGATTACCTGTGTCCGGTGTCAAATCATTTAACCTATCTATTCAAAATCCCTAAAAAAGTTAACAATGAATTGACTTTTTATGTCCAATATTAAATATCCTTTAATATTTAGGTAATAACATGCTATTATATTAGAAAGCTTTAAATAATTCATTGACGTTTTGCCAACTTATACTCTAAATGGTGCTAAAATGTTAGATTTTCCTATATGTTAAAGTTAAATGTGAAAAGTCGTGCCAGTTTCGGGTTGAAAATCTCAACAGTAACCCAACCCATTATTAACATTGATTACATCATCTAAAATAATTAAATAAATAGTTCATGATTTTTACTTTCAGTACCATCCAATAAAAGTGTGTATGCGTTTATGTCTTATTTATTATGGTGTAATCCAAGTTAAGAAAGTTAAATTTAAACAGATCCATGTTATATATGTTAAAATCAATTAAGTAGAATAATATTAATTATATCTAGATGTGAACCACGATCTTACCCAACACATATTCTTGGGCCAATTAGAATGGTGGATAAAATCAATATAATTTTTTGAACTTTTTTTTTATATAATTCCTCCATTTTGGAAATAAATGAAACACTTCTCTCAAAAAGTTCAAACAAAAGAGAGTAGTGTTTCACTTATTTTTGAATGGAGGAAGTATATGAATGATATCATATTATTTCTTGGTTTTTTTGATCTTCTGCATTTATTAGTTATTACACCTTGGTAGTCATTATTAGACCGTATCTGAACTTAGCATAACTTGGTAGACATTTTTTTGTAGATTATATGTCAAACACTATATTAGCTTATTTTTACATTATTGAACTTATCTGAAAAAAATTCCTTATTTAAACTTAAATTTTTTAAACCGATAATAAGTTGAACAAAATAATTCTTTTGATCTAAGAATATATATTTTAAATATAAACTTGGCTTTAGGAATGTGTAAATCTGTTTGTGTTAGTATTTTGAATAAATTGGCGAGTTTTCAAAGATTACCAAAATACATTAAAAAAAACTTACACTTTCATCTCCCTCTCTATCTTAATCCTTTATTTTTCAAAGATTGACCCACTAACCCGTTATATATTAGTTGTCAAGTACAAAAATCCAAGTGATTTGTCAAATAATTTGGAAAATATAAATTTTATGGCAATAATTTGGAAAAGATATAACAGGAACAATGCATCAACATCTAACTAATAAAAAAAATCAACGAAAATATAAAGTAAAAAATTCGAACTCATTGTTGTAGATTGATATATATTATTAACTGTGCATTCAAACTAAGATGGCCATATTACAAACTTGACATATTTTGCTTATATGTATAATACTCTCGGTAATTATTAAATATATTTATAATGTGCACCGTGATACTATTAATATATCAAAAGGAATATAATCAAACTAAAATTTATAAAAAGAAAAAGGCAATAACTATGAGTCTATGACTAATAAAAAAGTAATCATTTTATTGAGATGAAATGATATATCGCATACATTGCTTATTTGAAATTCTGTTACATTATTTATTTATGAATATGATTATAAACGTACTTAAATGAAGAATTGAACTACAATTACATTGTTCACCATGATCGTCACTATATACTCTTGCATTTATAGTGTTAAATACAAATTCAATATAATACATTATGCAAACATCATAAATCTTCATTTGACGATGCAAACAAAATTATATCTATTCCATTATCTTCTTCATCGTAGATTGGCTTTAAATTCATTATGTTTGAATAATATTGATCTCACCTTTTGCACCTAAGAACTGCCGACGTAAAAATGGCCCAAAAGAAAAAGAAAAAAATATAGAATGGACTAATTTGTTTGATAGCGTGAAATTGCTGCTATATTGGCATTTGGAGGAATGAATCTTCACCAAAAATTAAACCTATTATATAAGCATTTGTTTGAATTTTCATTTGACCCATTATTGCTGCCAATTTGTTTGATTGAGAAAATCATGCGTGATTGAGCAGATCATGTGTGCTTGCATAATAAAACTTATTAACGGCATAAATCATTGGCCGAGATTTGTGAAAATCATTTCCACAATTATATATATCTAATATCAATCCATTAATTAATTGCATAACCCATGAGACTACACGTGGCGGTGAACATGCGAGATGCAATTTGAAGATGACATTTGGCGGGATGTGTAGTTGCTTGACACGTAGGACAAATGGACTTAGCTTTTTATATAAACTAAGTCTTATAAGCCGCGTATGCGTGCGAAATCGTTTTCTAAGTTAAATTAATTGCATAATTATATTTATGAATAATTTGCAATAAATATTATTTTCAAAGTTTGTTGAAGAAAAATATCTCCATTTTATCTTTTATTCGGATAATTTAAGAGTAATCTCTATTATTATTGTTGTAGTTTATCTACTAAAATGGGGAAAGGAATTTGTATGCTTTTTTTGGGTTGACTGATTAAAAGACGTCTATATTGATTGACGACTAATCGTCCTCATCATAATTATATTATGTTTCTTTTTCTATTTTTTGGTGTCCCCTACCCCTTGCCATGTATAATAGTCTCATTTCAAATTTAAAGAAGTTGTGAATAAAGAAGAATTGCTTATTTTAAAAAAAATGAAAAAGAAGAACAATTCAAATCATAAAAACATAATATTCCCACAAACAGATCTATCATAATGTATAAAGATAATCAAGGTGTAAATCTCTATTATAGAGATCTATGAAAACAACATCAAACCCTTTAAAATATGAAGTATAATTTATCATTGAAGTTTATTAGTTCTCAAAAAGTTTCAAAGGAAAGGATAGTGTATGAATATGACTAATATGATTCTTTATAAAGTAATTACCATTATAAGACAAAGATTCCTATTAGAATAAAATGTTAACGTTTCTTCTCTACTACTCTAAACTTCTTTCTCTCCTACTCCTTCTATTCCTATCTCTCTCTCTCTCTGAACTTAGGGGCTAGCCCCTCTCTTTAACCCAAAAAAAAAAAAAGAACATCTCTGAACTTTAGTCCTCCTATAGTCCTATCCCCAATATCAATACTCTCTTAGCCGTTTGGTTGTTGGTTATAAATGGTGGTAATGGGAATGAATTTGTATGTAAATTTGTGAGGAAAATCATTGTTCATTCCCATGGTAATACTAATTTATCCTAAAGTGTCTATTTTTCTTCTTAAATTTTCATTCCCATCCGATACCACCTTGTAGGTGGTAATGAGTGGTAATGAAAATTGCTTCCCTTTGGAGAAAAAAACACAAGCTTAGGGGTGAGATTGCTTCCCCATGGAGAAAAAGCACAAACTTGGGGGTAGGAATTGCCTCCCCATGGAGATTTTAAGTGTGCTCCCCTTGTAATATTACACTTAAAATCCATTCCCATTCTTATCATTTATTAACGACTACCAAACGGGTCGTACATATATTACTTTCGGCGGCTACTTCGTCGGCGCCATAGCCCGACTATCGTCGTCATTTTCCTCACATTCGGCTGGGAAAATTGATGGGAGATGAAGAAAGATCGAAGATCGAGGTCGCTCTTGATAGGAACTCAACAATTAAAATTTCTATTCCTTCCTTGTAGGTGAGTTTGAGCAGTTCTTTTTTTATTTTGCATGTGAAAATACCAAATTTTTCTGAATTTTTTCCTTCAATAATGCTAAAATGGGTTTTAATTCTCGAAATGTGCCGAAGTTGAAATTAATTCCCGTGTACCGTCCATGTAGGACAAGTTGTCAAAATTTTGGTTTTTTAATAAAACCGTCTACCAAGTAGCGGTTAATAGCAATAATGTTTCATTGAAGTTAACCGCTACTTCAAATAGCGGTTATATTGTGTCCCAAAGACAAGTTACAAGGCACGCATATAAACCGCTACTCGAGTAGCGGTTTATAACGAATAAATTCCAACGCAACACAAAAGAGCTGAGTGCGTGCCACGGCTGGAGCGCTGCGCTCCACGCACGGCTTGCGTGGCGCGCGCAGGCTGCGGCCCGGGCGCACGCTTGCTGCGCGCCACGCAAGCCTCGTGCGTGGAGCGCGGCCGCGCGTGGGCGCGCACTAGCTCTTTCCGTGTTGCGTTGGCTATTTTGTGGTGGGTTGGAATTTATACGTTATAAACCGCTACTACGAGTAGCGGTTTTACCTTATAAACCACTACTTCAAGTAGCGGATTATCTTAAAGTTAACCGCTACTCTGAGTAGCGGTTTGCTTTGCCGAAAATAAAAAATAATAATTTTCTCGCGTGCCGTCCTACGTGGACGGTACGCGGGAATTAATTTCAACTTCGGCACATTTCGAGAATTAAAACCCATCATTTTAGCATTATTGAAGGAAAAAATTCAAATTTTTCTTTCAAATTTTGATCTTTATGCGTTTGGGAACATCAATTGTTGTCGAAAATGCTAACTTATGAAATTATGACATTGATTTTTATACATCTGGGGATCCTAAATTTAACTTCTTTTTTTTTTTAATTTACAAAGAAAACGAATTTTAACTTCTTTCATTTAATTTTCCAAAACTTTGATTTCTAGCTTAAATCAATTTGAGTACACGAAGGAAATAAAAGTGTAGTATAGGAATATAAAATGTTTAATCACAGAATATTTCTAGCAAAATTCAGAATGTTTAATAGTTACAGAATCTTACTTTCGAATTTTTTTTAGTTTTGATTTTAATGCTTTTATTTTTCTAGTTGTTTCCTAATTTCAAAAAAAAAGCTTTGCAAATGGGGTATAATTAATAAATACCTCTTCAATGGTTTCTGCAAGTGCTTTTGAATGGCGATATATTTGAGTATATTTGGTCGTTTACTTTCTTCTGATTTTGTCCTGTATAGAATATACACAAAAATGACTATCAATCATATGATTTATTTGTTGTAAAGTATATAGCAAATCTTATAACAAACGAGAAAAAATTACTATCCATCATTTGGAGTGAGTTACATTATCAAAAATATATAAATCTATATTATAATTTAATATTACAAACAAATACTTGATGTATGTGGTTTTTGTTGTTCTTGGTAAATTCATACGAAACAAACAATGTCAGAATAGTTGTTGGGGAAGAGTTACCTGTGCCAAAAAATTAAATCAATGGAATTACCTGATTATTTTTTACCAAGAGTTTCTTAATCAATGTCTCTTGACTCTCTTATATGCAAAAGTGAAAGTAGAGCAACAAAATTGTGGAAGAAGAAGAAGATTATGGAATAGAGAGGAGAAGAAAGTATTATTTTTATCGTGTTTTGTTGGTTTTTTTTGTTTTACAATGAATTATGGAACAGAGAGGAAGAAGATTATGGAGCGTTTAACTACATAATGCATATTAGCAATTAATCATGGGATTTTCCCACTAAATAAGGGGTTTGTACTTTTCAAAAAATACAGTTTTGATATTGGAGAAGTTATTGATTTGAAGATCTACGTTTCTTTATTGATTTTTTTTGTTTTTCCTTTTTTTTTCATTCTCTTATTTTATTGGAATGTAATTTGTTTAATTTGTTGGGGGTAAAATAAGATTTCAATATTTTGGTGTCCGCCCATAGTTGCCTTATATAATAGAGATATATAGATAACAACCATTTTATAACATTAATATCAGTTCAATTGCTGTATTATGTAATAAATTCTTATGGTTATTTTATTTTAAAACTTATAGTATATATATATATGTTCATATAGTTTAGCGGTTAGCCGGTGTACAACATGGGCCACAAGTCAAGTATGATATTATTAATGGTGATACCCCTGACCCCACCCTATGAATTTGGTCAAGTTATGAAGTTCAGACGTCTGAAGATGGTGAATAGCAAACTCAAATGAATATCAACATCCGCACGTTAGGCCAACAATTTCAGTGGTGCAATGTTTACAAAAATAAATCTGCCTCAAGTTCAGCAAGCACATAGTGTTGCCTTTAACTGCATGTTCTTTGATTTCATTTACTGACCTTTTGTAAATTTCTTCCTTGAATCAGCTAGGGAAGTCGCATTAATTCCAGAAATTCAATTAAAAGGGTTTGAGGGCTGACTATTCAGAGGGTACTAAATATTTCAATTGTGTCTTAAAAGTCTTCCATCATCTTGTTTTTCAACAATAGTACACAAATATAGCTCTTGGACTTGTAAAGAAAGCATATTTTTCCTCAGTTTTGTAACATTTTGACTTCTAATCAAATTCAATAAATTGTTAGATTTAGAGCGGGAGTCGTTCAAAACGCCATCAGACAACGAGTTCGACAAGCTCATATCTTAGTCATTTGTGTCATTGTCATGGCATTTTGATTCTTTTAGTTTCGTTCTTGTTTAAATATATATAATTCCAATGATGTCAAAAATAAACTAACTTTTGCACTAAATATATGCTAACCTTGACCCCTTTTTTTTACCTAATCTACAAGAAATGGCCATTATCTGCAATGTTGTTGGATTTGTTTCAATCTAGATTTCTTAAATATCATCCTTTATAATTTTTAGCAATATATAATTGGGAGAGAAAAACATTAATGATCAAAGGTGTCTTTTAAATAGCGTGTGTCAAAGTCTTACTAACTAATTAAAAAGATGAGAGGAAGTATATAAATTAAGACTTTAGATTAGCTTCCTTCGAAAAAGACTTTAGATCAGCTAAAGCACACATTCATTGTTTTCCAAAATTGCAAGCAATACAACAATCGCCTGAAAAGCCAAATTGCCAAAATGCTAACCATCTCAGTGCATGAAAATGGATTGACAACATCCTAAACTTGTACATTTCTTTTTTTTTTTTTTTTGGATAGAAAACTTGTACATTTCTATACACACAACATCACCCCCAAAAAGCTACTTATTTATCATTGAAAAAAGGCCTTGGATGATTCAACAATTACCCAGTTTTTGAGCTTAGCATCACTCACACAGTTTATTAAGATAATTAATCTCACTTCTTCTTTACTGTTTAAACATACAAACAACTCATACATACATACATTTAAGTTCCGATCACTTCATAATCAAGCCTCTTCAACCACTTTTGGAGAACACGAACAAACAGCGTGGGCGACCGTTAAATATATGTTATCTTCCCCTATTGAAGTTGTGAAATGGGATGCATGTAGCTTCTCAATTACCACTGGCCCTGGATTTGCCAAAGCAAGCTACATAAACAACATTCAGAAGAAGTATGTCAGACTAATACAAGTCTACAACAACAAATTCTGCAACTATAATCAAACAACATGAAGGTAAACTATGCAATCATTTGCAAAAACGAATAGCAATATACTACTTCTGTTTTTTCAGTTCCAACAAAAGAGGTAGCATGCTTTTTTTATGTTCCACAATATACGTAGAGCTAGATGTACCGAGGACTATTTTGGCTACCCATTTGCTCGATTAGGGAACTTTTTCCAAATGAGCAAAACGAGTGAAAAATAATCTTGGATACATGTAATTCGCGTACCTCGAAATATCTTTAGGAAACTCATGTGCTTAAGAGAGAGAAGAAATATATGCTAAGAAAGGTATCTTGCAACTATTCACAAATGTAACATAAAAGTGATATCAACTAAAATATTTGGTGCAAGTAATTATTATCAATATTACTTGAAGGATATTTTAAATAAAAAAAGACCACCAAAAGAGAAACACATAAAATATATAGCAAATACACTAAAGGAATGCTAAATCACTAACAATTAGTATAATCAAGTAGACATTAACATAGTATTGGTACTAATTACACATACTTTGGTATTAATATCAAAGTATTATATTATTGTAATACTAATTAAACGCTTCGTAGCACTATTCATGTAGATTGGTATTACAATAAAAGGTTTTGGAACTATCATAGTACTACTATGAAATTTGTATAGGCACTATAAGTCCTTTATTGATACTTAATATTTCATATTAGTACTCAGATCGAATGCTAATTCAGTACCATTAATAAGTTTCAGGGTCCAAAAATGAAACCTCACTGAGTCATTGTTACGGGTTAGAGTTTTTTTGACACCGTAGCTACGAGAAACACCTAAATTAAAACCGTTCGGAATTTTTTTTTTGTTCAGAATAATTTTTGGTGGTATATTCAGCAAAAATAATATAGTATATAAAAGGTAGTATATTTATAAAAACTAGTATACACAAAACCAGCATATGACCTGATGGTAGGTAAGTATTTTATCACAATGATGTTTTAGTTCGAATACATTACTTTACTAATTAATTATACACTCTTTTTTGTACTAAAAATACAACCTTTTCATGATCTGACCAAAAAATTGTATAGATCAGCTCTGAATTGAGCAAAGCTCTGTAACTACATACGTATTTTCCTCACAAAAATGCAGATAAAAAAGTCTTGCAAAAAGCTGTGTACCTGAACACTTCTTTTCTGTAGACTTTTGTGTAGCTCTTCTAAAGCATGGATGCCACTCGTATCAATGTCGGTCACAGCTGCATCGACCCATAAACAATATTCCATAAGCCTTTGTTTTTAATTATAATGAAAAAAAATGATAATCCATTTGCAACAAATTAGTTTTAACTTTATGTTGATCATATCTTAATGAATAACTTACGTGACATCTCTACAATTAGAAACTGGATCCTGGGTCTGTACAGCTTTTTCCTTTTCGCTTCTTCGTCAACTAACCATCTCAATATTCTGTAACACAAGAAAAACAGGAAAAAGAAAATAAAGAAATTCTGTACCACAGGAAAAACAGTACACATTATTCATTGAGACACCAAACTACTTAGCCTCAATTTTCAGCTACTATACTTAACCAATAACGTTTTCAGCACTTGCTCTAGAATATGTGCTTTATGATTTGGATATCTTACATCAGATATTATTCAGCTTGCATGTTCTAAGATATTTAGTCTATTTACTATAAACAGTAATATAGAAAAATACAGTGTATAACTGTATAAACGCCTTTCTATTGCCTTTCTATTATTAGATTATTTTTTATGTATATTCGGACCTCCCGAAACTGTCCTTGCTAATTTTGATCGAACTTGTTGAAACTGGAACTCATCTTGGACACGGGTATGTTTCCAAGTGTCGACTCGGTAATTTATGATACTTTTCCATGATTTTGGCCCGACATAAAGTGTTAGAGTTTATGCTCGTGTCGAGTGTTGAGGTTCCAACAGGAGTACTTGATGTAATATGATGAGTCCAAGTAACATAGGATCCGTGATAACCAGTCCTAAGGAAGATATCTTAGAAATCAAGAAGTGAACATATTTCATGGAATTACCTCTCCTTGATGTAATTTGAGTTGGAAAAGTAGATGGCTGAATCAACCCTCACAATCAATATGCCAGGAACATTGGTTGCTTCAGGATATTGCTGCATATTTCTGTAAATTGTGGAGCCTGGGAGGTTACCAAGTAGTGCAGTCCTTGGCCTCGTAACTTGCAGGAGGATTTTTGCAAAGGATATGACAACCTGAACGGATAACAAAATCATTTTAAGGGAAAGATACATATTTCTACAACAGAAACGTTATTTGAGAAATTCTTACCGCAATCAAAAGACCAATCTCAACAGACCCGAAAATGACACCAAAAAAGGCGCCCATACATGCGACAAAGTCGAATTTGTCAATCTTCCATATTAGAATAGCAGCCTCGTAATCAATAAGGTTGATGACGGCAGATATGATGATGGAAGCAAGTATGGCATTTGGGGTGTACTTAAAAAGAGGAGTGATAAATAACAAGGTTAGGAACACAATGAATGACATTACGATGTTGGAGACTGCAGTTTGACAGCCTGCCATGTAATTCACTGCAGATCGAGAGAAGGACCCTGCAACATAAGCATATGTATGTTTGTATGTATCAAATGATCAATTAAATGTTTATAATAAACAATGTAACTGTCATGGTAAGAATTCATATATTTACCTGTGGCCACATAGCAGGAAGTCATTGATCCAACAACATTCATCGCCCCTAGAGCTACCATTTCTTTGTTTCCATCTAGTTGGTAGTCTTTCATAGCCGCGAATGTTCTTCCTATTGCAGTGGCTTCCTGATAACAAGTTTCGTAGAAAATTCTCCTTTCACTATACATGTTTATTAAAAAAATTATAGAGTACTCATTTGAAGTACCTAAGACAACGGTGAGATCTTTTGAACCACAACAACCTTAAAAGATATGTTCTTCACGCTAGAAGTAATCTAATCTGATCCTTAATTACGCACCATTTTTTTTATCAAAGGAGAAATGATGATGATTATTACCCTCCTTCGGCAATTAAGTGAAATTAAATCAGCTTAAAAGTAGAATTACTTTCAAAAAATGATGTTCGAAAAGTAGCTTGCAGATTGTTTATGGTAAGTTGGATTTTTCCGAAAACAGTTCAGTTGATAGTTGACAATAAATATTAGTAAAATGAACAGGAAGAAGATGACTTACAGTTAATGCTATCATACCAGCCACAGCACCAATTTTGAAACCTCTTAGGAGATTGTCTCCAGAAAAATATAGTTGATGCACCGATGACGGATTAAGTCCTTTTTCTATGTGATTCACCTACAACCATAATGAAAACAATCATTTGAATGTAAGAAAATTGTCCATCCTGTTTTATTTCAATATATAAGAGAGGCAGAATGACTTACTATTGCTACTCCCTTCTTTTCTGCATGCGTTACAAACACAAAAAAGGTGGAGAGAATGACAGACAACAATGGAGCAATTGCTGGCACCCAAAATAATTTCTTGTTTCTCTTTCCCTGTTGACATATTAATTTCAAACTTTAACAAAAAAAGGTATGAAAATTAGCAAGACTGTATTTATAAATCCTTATAAGTTCGACTCTTACGATAAGCTTAGCGAAAAGAAGAAACGCCAGAAAGACTGCTCCAATAAGTATAGTCTGCCAGTTCCACTTCAAATAGTGAAAAATGAAAACGGACAATCAGAATACTGAGGTTGAGCCAAACTATGTGTAATATGAATTCGTATATAACATGAAATTACCCCATGATGCATGGAACCAAATACTGAGTGTAGTACAGATATTATATCTGATTTCTTTGTAAACTTCTTGATACCAAGGAATCCTTTAAGTTGTTGCAACGCGATTGTGATTGCAGCTCCACCCATGAACCCGACAATAGCCGCATGCGATAGGAAGTCAATTAAGTAGCCTAACCTGTTAACAAGAGAGTACGGTGAGATTCCATACTACTATAACTTAACCGGGGCCAATAAAAAGTTTTAGATGACTGTTTAGCAAACCTGAAGAATCCAAGGGTCATTTGAGTGATCCCTGCAAAAAATGTTGCAGTAAATGCAAGCCTTCGGTACTCAACGGGATTTTTGATGGGATCAATCTCGTTCTGAATCAGAGTCCCTAGTAAGAGAGAGACAACAGCCACTGGTCCTATGGCGATATCTCTGGAACTACCCATGCAAGCATATATTAATGGGGGAATAAAGCTTGAGTCTGCAATTTACGACAAACAACAACAGGGTATAAATAATCGACATCACTCTTCCAGACAGGCTGCCTTTGTGCTAAACAAAAACTATAGTAGTAGTGATAGTAGAGCTTACATAGACCATACTGAGGGTCCAAGTTTGCAAGCTTTGAATACCCAATATCCTGTTACACCAGAAAAATGACCAAGTCACACATGCAAAATTAAACCTGGATGTAATTTTTTGGACCAGAAATAGAAGTTTTATTGGATACCTGAGGGATACAGAGACTAGCAATTGTGAGACCAGAAATGAGGTCTCCTTTAAACTTGTTGAGATTATAACCTCTTCCCCATTCAAGGATAGGGAAGACAGCTTGAAGACCGAGCTTGAACTTCCGGGAGCTAGGCTGATCCTTGAAGTCTCGTAAAGGATCATCAGCAAAGAACGTCTCCTTCACAGTGTGAGTGAACTCCTTAAACAAGTTTTGCTTAGACGGGACACCAACTTTGTGGTGAACATCAAAGTATTGACTGTGACGCTTTGAAGATGATACGCTAACCATATCAATCTCTTTGGTGTCGGCGTCTCCATTTGTTGGAAGACCGGCCATTGAAGTGTTTGGGGGAACGGTGAAAAGGGTGGTGTTAATGCAGTTCAAATCTGTAAAAATGTAATATGCATAATAAAGACGTTGCTTAAGAATATTGATCTGAAAAGTATGCTAAAGAAGGAAAAAGGAGGGAAACCAAGTACAAGGACTAAGAAACAAAGAATTTGAGCTAGCCTGGAGAATGTGATCGATGAGAGTATGCTACAAAATGCAAAAGATTAAAGAGGTTTCTGTGCTTTATAAGTTGTGTTTAAAGATAATCTAGTCAAAGTCAATAGTTTAGCTAAGTGAATATGTCATCATAAAGAATTGTGCAGACCAGAAAAATGTAACACTGAAAAATACCTTCATAGAACCAATAATTGATCATACACTATCTCTAATTTAGCAAAATCGACCACAAATTATTGTCTTTGACTAAAATCTCTCTTGTTCCTCATACAGGCTCATTTCAAATCTAGGAGGCGGGTGTTGACCTATACATATAGGCGAACTCGTTGGAGTGTTGCATGCCTTATCTCAGCGTACATATTACATCAGAAGAACAGTTTTGATCACTTAATATGTTTTCTAATATTCAATTATCTATCGAAAAAAATTCAGCAAAACAGTCTCTATACTAGTAGGGAATAAGTGTGTATACATCTTGAGTTTCCTAAACCAATCTTTTAGTAGTTGGCCCATATTGTAGGGTTCTCATTACATCATACAACTATCTTTCGCAAGAGTTGGCTTAGGAAGTTTGAATTTTCTGAAGCAATCAGACTTTCATTGTCAAGTCAATTTCAGATACAACCTTCCCCATAAAAGTGTTTTCAGTTTGTTAAAATCTTAGATGTACACTCCACAAATACCACAAGTGTAGTGCCAGTTACTGAAAATAGAGATTGATGTACTATTATGTAAGAACCAAACTTAACATGATTTTTTGTTTTTGTTTTCTGGAGTAGGGACATCTATATATATATATATATATATATATATATATATATATATATATATCGTAAACCATGATTTTTTTTTGTTTTGTTTTCCGGAGTAATCTATATAATATATATCTAAAGCCATTTTTTTTTGTTTTCTCGAGTAGGGACATCTATATATCCATATCTAAACCCGTCTGGCTTATCTGTGTTTGCGCGTATCTTCGCCCTTCCCCTCTGTGGTCAAATGAGGCGTTAAGCAATAAAAATGTGTGTGTTAAGGCTCGAATACATACCTCTCATTTGTAATCCGGTATTAAACAACTAATCTACAATCTCGTATTGGTCTTTGTAGGAAAGAAAAATGTTTAAAGACAAGATAATATTTCTTTTTTAAAACAATTAAATACAAATGTATGTATTAATACTCATTAATCAAATGCTAATAATAGCGTGTCCTACCCCTTACTATTCTTATATTAAAAAAAACTCTTAAAATTTTTATAACCTCCCTCATTAACACCACTACACTATTTAATTAATTGCATCGGTTAGATTCTTACACATTAACCTAAATTTCAAAAATAATTTTGTATTATAGTCTTTGTAATTAATTATATATTTATATATATGTGTCTATCTTGAAGCCGAGAGTTATATTGGTCCATAATTCATATTATAATTTCTTATGTGGAAAATTTAAAAGGACCTAGAAGATTATTTCGCGAGAACAATTCAATGTTTATAAGCTCTTTTTACCACTTCTGCCGAGTGTTTGATTTAACACTTCGATTCGCGTTGGTAAATGATCTCTGCGTCAATCTAGTCAACAGCTAGTTGATTGCTAAAATCTACTATAGTTTTTATGTACTAAAAGAAGTTTACTAATAGCAAACCTTTAGATCATGTACTAGTATTAGCCAATTACATGAGTAAGGTAACTACTGCATAAGATTATTTTTATTTCAAGAGTATTGCATAAGATTGTCCTGCAAAAAGATTGAATTGCCTTTTTATCTATATGGCTAATTTAAGTTTCCTTGGAGTATTTTTATAGGAAAAATCGGCGTGAATAATCCCGATTTCTAGGACCTTCTCAAAACACTCCACAATATTTTTTTTTTTTGCCATCGTGAATCCATTTTGGGCCTATGACATATATAAAAAATAGCAGATTAATTATCTTAGAAAGGTCCTCAAAAGTTGGGATTATTCGTGATAATAGCATGTAGCGCGACTTGGGCCAATTTATAATAAATTGCATACTCCTATCCTATTCTATAAGATTAAATTCACCTGCCAATATTTTAAAACTGGGAAATGTAAAATTATTTTGGTATATATATAGCCACAAAAGATAATGATAGAGACGAAGTTCGATGTTAAGTCTTGGGTACTGCCCAACCCTCCATGAATCAGACTAGCCAACATTCATGACAAAACCAGGGATCATAATATTGATAAAAAAATTGGTTAACTAGAAGTCCGAATAACCTACCAAAATTAGCATATGTTCTGAACTACAAATAGGGAAGAGTTGGGTATTTTCTCCAGTAAGAAGCTACTTTCATGGAGAATAAAGAGGTGAAAGAAATGTTAGAAAGTGACAAGCACACCTGCTAAACATGATTCATCAATGCTTTACATTCAAACCATTGATAGTGGGGGCTCATATGATCTTTTCATCACTTCTCATAAAGTTTTCCTCTTCTCCTTCCATTCTCTATAGTTTTTGCACAAACACCACCACTAAGTAACCAACCAATAAATATAAAAGAATATTATATGATTCTCAATGTTAAAATTTAAAAATTTAAAAAAATACCTCTCTAGGCTTGTACCTCCAAATGTGAGCACACTTGATGGCACCTGTAACTCTGGAATTTTAGCGGAACATAGAATATTTATTATTTGATTTATATTCATGAAAAAAAAAGTTTTCTTTGTTGCACCTAGAAAATATTTTTATAGATGTAATGAAGAAAAGTAGTTTAGGAAGAGAGGGAGGGCAGGAATTACCTGTTCATAATTGTCCCGGTTCAATGAACCCATGGAAGATTTTACAACTTGCTTTTTCTCAAGTTTGCACTTTCTCCAATATTTCTAATCTTACAAGTTTCAACTTTTAGAAATCTAAAAAGGTCTGAAAAACGAACAGTATTATATAGGGTTTCAGAAATAACTGGAAAAGAAAAAAGATAAATAGGGGTATTTGATAGTTGGCCTTAGAAATGGTCAAAAACATTGATTTGAAATTTTTTATATATCCCATCTAAATTATGAAAGGAAATGTATTTTTGTTAAACTATAATATAAAAGAAATGTGTATTATAAATCTCTTCGGTTTTGTTCTTTATTTGGGACACTTGTTTTTTTTTCACTTGAACGAAAAGAGGAGTGTAAAATATTGAAAGTTAGAGACAAGGATAATAAAAGTAAAATAGAGATTTAATCGCCCCCACATGATTTGTTGTTTTACTCGTTATTAGGGTGAGGCAATCTACTTCTCTGTTTGTTTTAGATTGACATTTAATTATTTTAATCATTTTTAGAAAAGGCAAAAGTTGCGTATAAAAAAAGCAGGCGAAGTATTATATAAGGAAAGTTAGTCAAATATTTCAATAAAATAAAAACACTTTGATATGGCAAAATGTCTCCATTAAAAAAACACAAAAGTTATGTACATGATATTAGAACACGTTATCATACTAGTTCATTTGTTGTATATTTCTCTCTACTACATGCAATGAATTTCATTCTATATCATCCTTATATATTTGAGATTCAAAAGCATGGTTATAACAAGTTTTGAACATATAACCACATCTATTAAAAAAGATTGGTGATATATCATATATGTATTATATACATTTTTTTCTCTCAAAATTAAAGAATCATAATAAACGAAAACATAAGATTCCAAATCGACCATTGTCCATACTGATTATTCGGATAAAAGATAGTTTAATTTTAAGATAAGAGTCATTCGATATATGCATAAAAACATGAAATAAAATAGATGTTGGATAATTGCACCCAAAAAAATCTTTGGATAATCGGGAAGATTCAAGGAGATTGATACATCTATTCACTAGGTAGACTACCCACTAAAAATAGATAATTAAAAAATAATTCATTCTAGTAGACTCCACTAATTATTAATATCTATCTCTAATGAGTAGATTACGGGTTGATAATTTTTTTTTCAAGATTCAAAATAGAATTAAAGATGTTATGTCAAGTGTCAAGTGATTAATAATGATCCGTTGGTTTTTTTTTTTAAAAAAGAAATAATGATCCGTTTATCGACATGTATTATATAAAAGAAAAGGAAAAATGGATCGGAATCTGCGCTTTGGCCCATCGCTTTTAATCCCTGGCTTTGAGTTATTTTTTAATACCCCTAACTATTGGGGAGATCGTAAAAATGCACCCTTGACCTAAAAGAGCTAGGTTTAGCGGGTTAAAATGTCACGTGTCATGCTCTTATTGGTTTTTACTAAAAAAATTATTTTTCTTTTTATCACCCCATCTTACCATTTTCTACTCCCACCCCCTCCCCTTCCTCCCCCTCCTCAACCACCGGTCCCCCTCCCCTTCCTCTTTCTCCCTCCTCCCCCACCCCTTCCCCGCAGAAACCCGCTTCCTCACCCCCTCCCATTCACACCACCCCACGAATACCAACCCAACCACCCTCCCACCCTTTGCCACTTTCCCTCACCCCCGCGAATACCAACCCCAACGGGGCCCGGCACCCATCACTTTTGGAGTTGAAAACGAGAAGAATGCATCTCCAACGACAAAGAAGAAGATGAAACAATGAAGGACGACAACAAAGAAGAAGACGATGAAACAATGAAGGACGACATCAATTTTATTGGTGCGATAAATTAGATCTCGGGTTGAGTTTGTGTTTTTTTATTTTTTTATTTTAATTTTCATTCTCAATTAGATCCCGGCACCCATCACTTTTGGATGTTGAAAACGAGAAGAATGCATCTCCAACAACAAAGAAGAAGATGAAACAATGAAGGGCGACAACGATGAAGACGTAATTTTTTGTAATTGTTCGGCAATTTTCTCTAATGTTCGTTTTTTTTATTTTACGCAATGTTCAATTTTTCATTTTTTTTTTTTTTTTTTTGTAAGTTTTTCCCCTTCCTCGTCGTTTATGGATGCTAATTTGTTTGGTTTGTGGACATAGTCAATCGAGATATTTGGTTCGTTTTTGTATGTTTTTTTGTTTGTGATGATAATTTAGGAAGTTGTATTGATTTAAGAAGTCGTCAAACTAAGATATGTGGGAGTACTTTTAGGGTGCGGTGGGAGGGGGTTTTGGGGGTGGTAGGGGAGGGGGGCTGGGTGGTTGGGGGAAGCTACTGGGCGTAGGGGAGGGGGGCGCTGCTTGGGCCTAGAGGAGGGGTGGTAGTGGGGGTGAGGGGAAAGTGGCGGTGGGTGGTTGGGGGGTGGGTGGGGTGGGGGGGGGGGGAGAGGGTGGGTGAAATGGTGGTGGGTGGGAGTAGAGTAGAAATTGAAAATAAAAATAAAAGAGAAATAAAAAATAAAAATTTTTTACCTTGCTAAGGTTCTGAAGTCGCTGCAGGTGCATTTTTGGCGGGCCTTCGATAGTTGGGGGTATTAAAAAATAAGCTCGAAGTTGGGGGGTATTAAAAGCGGACGGGCCAAAGTTTGGGGTATTACGTCCATTTTTCCAAAAGAAAACATAAAGTTGTTTATAATACCCCTCAAAACAAAAAAAAAGTTGTTTAGAGTAATACTTTTTAAATTGGCAGTAACCTAGTATTGTACTGAGACCATATTGCTGACAAATTCATCCACCTACTCCCTGCCAAATCTATAGATTAGTTTTTGCTTAGCAAGCGTTTTATTTTTAACGAAAATACCAGGTTTTTGTTGTAATAATAACGTGGAAAATTTTCATAAAATTACCTTTTATAATAATTTTTTTCAAAAAACTACCTTATATAACAAATTTCCTTTCAATATACTACCATTTTACCATTAATGGGGTTTAATCACTAATAATTGAGTCACCATAAATTGTTTTTCTTTCTTCCCCTCTCGTTTCTTTCCTCTTTTCTCGCTACGCCACCGGCAGCAACAACTACGGCGATTGTCATTTATCGATTATTATTAAATATAAACTTAAAATGGTAGTATATTGAAATGAATTTGTTATATAAGGTAGTTTTTTGAAAGAAAAATTATAAAAGGTAGTTTTATGAAAAAAGTTAGTTATAAAAGGTAGTTTTTTGAAATTTTGCCTAATAACGTGGTATGTCCTCCTCTACAGTTTTTTATTTTTAAAGGGAACCTCTCGTCTAGTTGAACTTGTATTTTCAAATATTTTATTTTGGACTAAAATCCCGGTGAACTTTTTTTTTTAAAAGAAACTAGATTCAAATGCACGCAATGCGTGTTTTAAGTTGTAAAAGATGTACAATGATCGTAGTATATTAATATCAAATTGTAAAATATTTTTTAAAAGATAAAAGACATTTAAGGTATTTCAAGTGGACACCAAACTTCTCAAGAGTTGCCTTATATAATAGAGATAAAATAGTGTAATCAATTTTTTAAATTTTTGATCTTAGTGATTTTAAGTGTAAAATATTATACAGATAATTAGAATTTTTTATGGATTGGTAAGATGAATTGTCTTACCGGACCAGAACCTCTCTAAATCAACTCAAAGCCATCAATCCAGCTTAGAACCAAAAGTCAACGTTTGACTTAATCCAGCTCAACCCTAAGCCAACATTTGACTGGGCCCCAACTCAAAAGAATCAATCATCCGATCCATTGTATCTCCTCGGTCATACCAGGAGTACCTCTCCACTTAGCAAAAATAGCTAAGTGCAAACAAAACAGCCTCCTCGGGCAAACATGGGCCTTATTAGCCCTCCAAGCCGAGGATCTCATCGATGCTACCTCCTTGGTCATACCAGCAGTACCCTCCACTTACCAAAAACAACTAAGTACAAACAAAAGAGCCTCCTCGAGGCAAACATGGGGGGTCATTAGCCCCCCGAGTCGAGGATCTCATCCATGGTACCTCCTCGGTCATACTAGGAGGACCTCTCCACCTTGCAAAAACAGTTAAGTGCACACAAAAAGAACCTCCTCGAACAAACATGAGGCTTATTAACGTAACCCTCCGAGCCGAGGACCTTATATATGGTACCTCCTCGGTCATACTAGGAGTACCCCTTTACTTAGCGAAAAGAACTAAGTGCAAACATGGAAAACCTTCCTCGGACTATATCCCCTCAAGAATACCCTCTCAGTCAGGAGTAGGGGCTCATAGTTCCTCGGTAAGAGGTGATATACCCCCTCGGGAATACCCTCTCGGGAAACAAAGGATATATTAACCCAAAGGTGACCATTAGTCTAAGAACTCTCTCGAGTCCGGGTGAGGACCCCATAGTAATCAACCTTTCTCGGTGTCACATGAGGCTCTCTAACTCTCATGCCCAAGGGCATATCTTATAATGCCTCCTCGGTTCAAGCATGAAACCTCCTCGGAAATCAATCCTCGAATTTAAGGAAGCTCCTTCATAAAAAAGCCAAACAACGATCATCCGTTCTCGGGAAATATCCTATAGTGCCTCCTTGGTTCAAGCATAATACCTCCTGTGGAACCTAAGGAAGCCCTTCTCCATAAAGGAACCAAACAAAAACCATCCCTCCTCGGGAAATCATGGGTTCATCATTTAATCACGGACCATCGTTTTATACGGCCCTCGGCCCTGAGTTGGTAGTCCCTTTACTGATCAACTCTGCTCAGACTGGTGAACGCTCGGTTCGCGATTGGAGTTATCTATGTTCATTCATTTAGTGTAGTTTTAGTTGTTTGGGCCCCTTGGATGGTTAACCCATCTGCTCAAGGGAAGCCCATCACCTTTTTCCTAAAAGTTGGGATGTTCCCTCTTAGGTTTTCCTATTTGAGAAATCCCCCAACAGTATTAAAAGGCACAAATTCATCAATGAAAAAGTGTTTAATTCTCACCTAGATAAACTAGAGCATCTTTATCTACATTTCTTGATTTTCTCTCTCTCCCTCAATCACATATGACTTGAGCGTCGGAGGGGCTTTCCCGAGAACACCCCGGGTCGGTTTTCACCGTGTTTTGCGGGATCGCGAAGATTTCGCCCTCATGACTTTGGACCTTATCGAATTTCAAGACTCTTAACATAACTCTCATCTTTGTCCAATTTCTAGGCAGAAACACAACTGAATCACTTGGATGGGGTTCAGTTTGGTTCAATTCGAGTTTGTTTTGTTTAGGGTAAATTTTGGGTCTATTTGGGTTTCATTTTTGATTCAATTCTTTGGTGGGTCGGGTCAATTCGGGTATTAGGTCAAGATTTTGGATAATTTTGAATAAGGTGAAAATTGGGTCGAGTTCAATCGGTTGAGGTCCATTTGGATTTTGGTTTTGATTTTGTTCTTTGGTGATCCACTACCAAATTATATCTTATACTTCTTTAGTTTTTTAAAACTTGCAATGTTGAAATGTATACAAGGACCATGAAGGAGAGAGAGATGGAGAGAGATTAAAAAGAACCACGTATGATAGAAGAGAGAAAGTATATTGCTAAAAAAGTCAACATTGCAAGTAATAGACAAGTAAAGAAAAAAAGTAGAGAACTTCCTAAAATGAAAAGCGTTGCAAGTATTAAAAAATGGAGGAAATATTTATTTTAAACAATTATGCTAAAATAAAAAAACCTACATTTATTATATATCTAAAACATATCTTGAAATTTAATAGTAGTTAACTAGTCAATTCCTTTAGGGCCCGTTCGTTATCGTTTTTTGTTTTCAGTTTTCCAGTTTTTTTGAAAACTAAAAACCAAAAACAAAAAACCGAAAAAGTGGTTTTCACTTTTTAGTTGTCAGTTTTCAAAATCATCATGTTCCCAATAAATTTGACTAATTTTTTATTCATTATAGGACATATATCACATGACTTTGAAAATCAAAAAACCAAAAAACAAAAAACCACAATAATACCGAACGGGCCCTTAAGTAATTTGTTGTTAGCCTTATTTATCCAAATCTGACCAATAAGATTGAAATTCGTAAAATACACATGCCGAGTCATTTGGATCAATTTGGGTTTATTCCATTTGGGTAAGATTCGGACTCATTCAGTTCGGGTCACTTGGGTGTTGGGTTTATATCGGGTTAAGTTAATGTTCGGTTGGTTTCGGTTCGATCAGTTTATTTTGCGTTTCTAGTCGTCTCTTTGGGTCTCACTTCGGGTCATTTGGTTCGGGTCAACTTTACCGAGTCTATTTGGAGGTGATGGAAAGATTTTAGTAGGAAGATAAAGCATGAAGAAGTAGATAAACTTATTATATCTATATGTTTAGACACTCGAGCCATAGAGTCAAATTGGGTTGGCCCCACTAGATCCATCTTTTAACTTGTTCGATTTCAACCATTTTCGAGTTCACCATCATATATAATATCAAAATTCAAACCCAAATTTCTCAAATTCTTTTGGATTAGGTAACAATATGCAAATTGCCAAGCCTACTTGTAGTCTATTTTGCTAAATAACATTAAATCACTGCTATGTTGGTAATAACATTTTTTTGTAGGTCTAACATTGATCTTTGGTAATATCTTAAAATGTAATTTTATTTAATAAAAAGTTCATCTTAATGTCATGTTGGAGCAAGAATTACCAACGAACAATTGACAACATATCGCTTGAGGTTTAGAGTGCCTTGGGGTTTACTCCTTGGGGTTCTTGAACTTGGTAAGGCCTTCGCTAATATACAAGTAATTTTAGTGTTAAATTACCCAAAAAAGGTATTTAACAAGTGTAAACAAAAGAGAACAACGAGAAATAAGAGAATTACTTTTATTCAACTTAACTTCAAAGACATGCACAAATGAAAATAAGTTCAGGCTAGACAATTATAAGGAGTCATGATGGAAGATAAGATTACCTCCATCACAAGCTTGACAATTGGAGAACAGTTAACTGAAAGATTAGCTCAAGTACATATATAAGGGTTATGCTCGAACTACTCCAAACGAGGTTAACGCTAAGAAGTAAGAAGACTAAGAGTAATTTTTGTTGTTGTTGTTGATTGTGTTTGTTCTTAGTTGATGCGTACGCTCGTGATTTATATGTGTTATGCTCGATTTTTTCCTACGGGTTTAGTCGGAATTCACAAGGGACGATTTGTATGCGGACTAAGCGACTAAGCGGGTTGTCCATACTAAGCTCACAACCAACAACCTATAAGTGAGGAAGACTAAGTCGAGGCTAGAAGATATGAGTGCAACGGGATTGAAGTTTACATAAGTCAAGGGAGCCGTTATTGGAACGTGTGCATGATCTTTGCCATATATTGTGGAACAACTTCGGCGCAGGGTTAAGGAGTATAAATATGAAAGATATCACAAGATGGAACGGCTACATTCACTTGAGATCAAACACTCAGAGCAGCTACAAGCATATTGTTTTCCTTTCATTACTTTTCCTCGGATTACATTTTTGCTATAAAGGTACAATAATAATTCCAAGCATTAGATTTGTATTGTGTCGTATTTCATTGACGATAGTTGCATTAGTGGATTGGTGGACTCATAGCCACCCGCGGTTTTTTACCCATCTTCATTGGGGTTTTTCAGCGTCGACATCTCCTTTTGTTCTCCCTTGGTTCCCCTCTCTTGCTAATTCGTCATATAATTTAGTTGTCGTCGTCCCCAAGATCGTTATTTGCCTAAGGGAATATTTTCACCTAAACAATTTGGCGCCCACCGTGGGGCCGACAACTAGATCGATCACTTTCTCCCAATTCCGGCGAGATGGCCAGAACCAATGAACAACGACGAAATGCGGAAGCTCTATGACCAAATGAAGGTAGAGATGGCCGAAATGAAGAAGGCCAACGAACGATTGTCCTCTGATTTCTCTTCCTCACAAGAAAAGATCCAAAAATTGGAAGAAGAATTGGCCTCGACAAAGGCATCCAAAACCCAGCGTCGCTTCAGTGCAGACGATATCCGTGTCATGCACCCCTTCACCGATTTCGAGAGCTCCAAGTCGGAAGATGACGAAGGCTTCCTAGACGGAGACATCCCGAGCGATCAAGACGGAGGGATTCCGAAAATATCCACGGGAACGAAGAAGATCCCATGGCGAAGCGGATGGCCATAATCGTCGAAGCGGGAATCGGTGCATGATGAAACTTTTGTCTCGGCTCTGCTGGGGCACCTTCGCCCAGCGTCGTCGAGCATCGAGATGGGTATGCGGCGTCACTGTTCATCGAGAAGATTTCCAAACGTCGCTGCGGAAGAAGCTCAACCTCCCTATCCTGACCGCTACATATGACGGATCAACCGACCTACTGCGAGCACGTCGCTCGGTATAAGCAAATAATGTGGCAGGCATCCATCCCGTGGCATCTTGTCGAAGCGTGCATGTGCAAGTCCTTCGGGGGCTACCTTGACCAGGGCCGACTCTCAAATGGCTCCACTAGTGGAAAAAACCTTATCGACACAAGATAACTGATTCGGTTTTTTCAAGACCGGATCAGTTAAAATTAACTGATCCGGTCATTTATCAAGCCGGATCAGTTATTTCAAGTTTTCATGGCGCAAAAATCTGATCAAATAAACTGATCCGGTCATTTATCAGACCGGATCAGTAAATTGGCCCAAATCACGCTCATCAGCCCAAAGCCCAGGATGATACTCTTTTTAGCGCCCCTTATTTCACAGCCCAAAACCCCTCATCCCTCATCCTCATCCCTCATCCCTCATCCCTCTCTCCTCCCACCCACAAAACCCTAATTAAACACCCCTCACAGCCATCTCTCCTTCGTTCAACCATCCTCTCTCACCAGCCACCTCTTCGCTCAGCCTTAGCACTCCACGAAACCCTAACTTCCCATTTCACTCTTTTTCCCCTCTCTCGTCAGTCCTCCCCTCTCACCCTCTCTCCTTCCTGTTGGATCTACGATTTAATATCTTTGCGCCACCACCATCTTCACCCTTCATCGGAATGTCGGTGTCTTGATTGGATGCCTGGTCGAGTTTCTCCTCCGACACCGCCACCACTGAAGGCATGGATTCAAGCAGCTTAAAAATTCACCATTTTCTCTCTCCTTAACCGCGGTTTAATTTCGTGCGCCACCATCATCTACCTGTTGGATCTAGGGTTAGAATTTTCTATTTTGTGTTGATAATAACTTCGCAATTTAGGGTTTAGATTATTTTGAATAGTTTTAATTAGTTGAGATTGTTGCGAATTTAGTTGGGAATTTCGTTATTGATTGTTGTGAATTTAGTTGCGATTTAGGGTTTATTTACTTTCGTTCTTGATTTATCTTGTAATTTTTTGTTATCAATTTTGTTCATATTTATCTTGTAATTTTTGATTATTATTATTTCATCTTGTTCATAATGGTCTGGATTGACATGATGGTTTATTTAATTAACTTTCTTGCGTTAACAAACAGTTCAGGGAAATGGGCTATATGCCTGAGGCACTGGTGAACTACTTCTCGCTCTTGGGATGGGGGATGGTAGAGAAAATGAGTACTTCACCATCGAACAACTTGGTTAGTTATTCTTGCCCGATATAAATTTGCTGGATTGCTGTGACTGTAACTTTTATATAATGTGTCTGAAATGAAATTGGATGGTGCAGGACACTCAAAATTTTTATATTGTCTTTTCGCTTCACTACTGTAGACCTGTAATGTTGTTTTCTTATTGATTTTGGCTTATGGTAGGTACTAGGTAGTGCATTACATGTACAGGTTACAATGAATTGTGACTCTGAAATAGACCAAAATTGTGGAAGTAGCACATTGAAAATGAAATAGAGGGATCTATACTTACTGGTTTATCAAATGTGGGCTGGTTCTGCAGAAACTGATAAATATTGAACCATGTTTCGAGTTCTCTTTCGTATCTATAATTCAAAGACCACAAATAAGTTTTTGTATTCAACCATGTCAACTTTAGCCATTAATTGTTATTACACATACACTCATATTAGACCAATTGACGTTAGGGTGATTCAAGGGTCATTAGTTAAAGAAAAAGTAATAAAAGCTATCTTGGATAGGAAAAATACTTAAATAAGTTAACAAATATCGAGAAGAGTTATAGAATTACAAAAATGTAAAAGTTAAAGAAACAAAGGTCGAGACTAGTTCAAATGTCATTGAGTTAAAGAAAAAGTTATGCGAGTTACATTAGCTAGGTAAAAACTTAAATAAGTTATACAAATATCTATAAGAGTTACGAGAATTACAAAATTTTAGAATTTAACAGATGTAGGTTAGAAGTTGCGGTATGACAAAATGTTTGATAAGACCTTCCTAACAGTTACACGTTGGTTAAATGAGCGTGAAGCGAGGAACATTATGATTTTGATGTACTAAGCTGTTATTTTTAATTTGGCTCTTCTAAGCTGTAAAAACATAGAACTGAAGTTGCTCGCTTGCTACAATAAGAAATGTTTTGAGCAAGAGAGGGGTTATGAAATGGAAAAAGAAGATGGAATTGTTAAAGTTATGGGTTTTTTGTTTCTTGTAAGGGCATACATGTTACTTGATGACTAAAATAATGTAGAACATGGATTTTGTAGAGTTAGAGATTTTGGAACGAGGAACATGTAAAAGTTGAATTAGCTGGTTTGCGGGGTTGAACCCCCTCCCCCACCCCCCAAAAAAAATGAAGAAGGTAAAAAGAGGACATCTATCTTTTCTGTGTTATTGTGCGGACGTGCTTTATCGGTCGATTTCTTTCTTGGGCTTGGATGGATGTTGTCAAAGGATGCATGGGATGAGTTATCACCAAAATGGCCCAAGGCATATCCTTCGTTTATTTTTCTTTTTTTAATCTTGTAAAGTTTTTGTGTTGTTTGATCCATGAAATAGTTTGGCCTTGACAAAGCCTCTACTAACTGGGATGATTGGTTGAGGCCGAAGAGAACCACAAGGGTAGACAATTTATAAGACCGAAGTCTGCGGAACGTATAATTTCGGTGAGCATGTATGATGGTCAATCTTTGAGTACTCTTATTAATACGCACTCATATCTTGTCTTTTTTATCTAGTTGATGGGAGCATAATTCTGATCCTAACTTTGCCATTTTGATGTTTATGCTTAATATGCATTTAAGATCCGAATTCGATTAGAAAAATTAAGCTTTCATGATCTACATTAGTGTATGAAGTTCCTATAAATTTTGCCATAACTAAATAATCAATTATTTCATATGTTCTATAGAGTGGGACCACAACGTATGGTGTCATCTTAATTATGGGGATCGAGAGAACTTTGACCTTAGCAAAGAAACTCTACAAGGGGCTGCGTTCGTCCACGGAGAAAGCCGTTACGCAAAGTGTAGGAGCATCTGTTGCTTCACTTGAAGTGGATTAAATCCCGTCTGCTGCAGGTGAAAAGCTAGACCAAAGTGAATCTGGTTCTCATGATCCCAAAAGTTTCTTTGAGAAGAAAGATGGTTCGCATGCCAAAACTCCATCGGAAAATGATACAAAACGTGCTAAGCGGTGAGTCTCCATCTTTCTTTCTTTTAATTATGGGTACTACCTACATTTATCGATTTCTATCCTATTTAACTATCTTTAGCGTCTCTGTTTTGTTTTTTCGTTTCTGGTTTATAATTAACCGATATATCTCTTCCCTTTCCCCTAATTTCAAAGGAGAGGGGAAAGAAAGAAAGGAAAAGCTGAAGTAGCATTGAACTATGCATCTGCTCATACTTACATCTAGTCTTTGAATCTTTTTAGCAAGTTGACTATCGTCCTTCTAGATTGCCATCACATTTGTATTAAATTATCCTTGCTCCTTTTTCTTATGAATGTGTTTTACCTTCAATTTCTCACATCATTGTGTAGTTGAAAATTAGTAAAACTTTCTATTTTCCATCTGGGTGGTCTTTAAGTTTGAACTATTGTAGTGTTGATTTACATGTCCTATTGAGGTTGATCTTTTGTCTTGATATGTGCTTTGTCTAAGTTTCTTTTCCTGTGCTACATTGTCGCATGTCATCCCCACCCTGAAAAAGAAAAGAAATGTTGTATTGATTGCTACAAACAATGTGTCGACCTTTAGTCTTTGGTGAATCTCTTGCTTGTCCTGATATAAAGAACTAACCTATAATAGTGTGATTGATGGGGTCACTTTTCATGAGGAAAAATTGGTTTGTCTATTCTTTTTGTGTCAAAACTGAAAACGTTGAACACCATGCAATGTCACAGTACTGAGTATCCTGTCTATTCTTTTTGTGTCAAAACTCTCTCTTCACAATGCTTAGACCAAGATTCTTTTTGGTGGGGATGGTATTTATGGGGAGAAAGAAATATTCTCTGTGGTTACAATGTTTTTCATTTTTTCAATCATTGCAGCTCATAGTCTGCTTAGTGGTCAAGGTTATTAGTTTCATTAGTTCATGTTGCTACTATTCAGATCCTTTTGCTGATGCAAATGCTGAGAATTCTAGTGTTGGATCAAAAGATTATGTGCACATCCGTGTACAACAAAGGAATGGTAGAAAGAGCCTGACAACAGTACAAAGATTGAAGAAAGAATTTAGCTATGCAGACTTAGCCATGTAATATATGCAGACTTAGCCAGATTATAATTGTTAATATTATTATGTATCTAATTATTTATGCGTATGCTTCAATTAAGCATAATATGCTTAATAAAATGAATATTGATATATACTATTGAAGTATTGATTTTGTAGCGATTAATAATGAAAAACTGCAAAAAAAAAATCTTTTTTTTTTGGTTTTTTTGGGGGGGTCAACTGATCCGTTTTCCTTCAAAATCGGATCAGTAAATGATTAACTGATCCGGTTTAGGACCGGATCGGTTAATCTTTACAAACTTTGCAAGCCCATTCGATCCGGGACCAAAATCGTATCAGTAAGCCCAGTTTTGACCAGATCGGATGGGCTTTTTACTACTAGTGCTCGGATTCCTCAAGCCAGGAAGCATCAGCAATTTCTCGACCTTGGTCAATAAGTTCTATGGTAAATTCGAAGGCAGTCGTAGTCTAGACAAACAGACAAGCGACCTCTATGGCGTTGTTCAAGGACCAGGAGAATCTGATCGCGATTATTATAATCGCTTATAAAGAAATGATTGGCATTAAAGATCTAGATACTAAAAATGCTATTGAATGTTTCGGGAAAGGTCTCATCCTTCAGTCGAAGCTATATAATCGTGTGACGAAGTATCCATGCACGACATTCGAAGAGGTGAAATCCAGGGCGTTGGCTCAGATGCGTTTAGAAGAAGACGATGCCATCCTCAATACCATCTCCACTCGTCACGTATCAGAGGGCACGAGTGACCGCAAGACCTTCGTCCCCAAAAGGAATAACTGGCGAAATCATCCTTACAGTCGCCCAAATCAGGTACACAATATTAATGATGTAATGGAAATTGCAGGTACCGAGGCTAAAGCGGACCAACCGTCGTATCTAGACGTCGGATCCTATGGATTCTCTGTTGATTTCGGAGGCTTCGTCAATGCGCTAACAAAAATCGGAGCCCCCGTTCGATGGCCGAGGAAAAGCGACCGACCTGATTCGTAGAAGGATCAGACGAAGTGGTGCCAATTCCATCACGACCACTGGCATAAAACCGAAGACTGCATTGCCCTCCAAAGAGAAGTCGCATTCATGTTGAACAAGGGGCACCTGCACGACCTGCTGAGAGACAAGGGGAAATCTTCGTTCGACAAAAACCCTCCCAAGCAAAATCCACCTGCCTCACCGTCGCACGTAAAGGTAATAAATGTTATTTCTGGTGGTTTAGATATTTGTGGACTAACGCATTCAGCAGCCAAAAGGCTAGCTAGAGAGGGATCCCCCTCGTCGAACGTTCCTAAAGATTGCATGTCCAGTGAGGAAAGAAAGCTCGAGGCTATGTCGATCACATTTGACGACGATGATGTATGCGAGGACGAACATCGTGATGGCCTAGTCATCTCATTAAGCGTTAGCAACTGCCTCCTCAAGAGAGTGCTCATCGATGGTGGTAGCTCTGCCAATATATTGTTCAAAAGCGCCTTGGAAGGCATGGGACAAGACGAGAAGGACGTGACGAAGAAGTCGACGGTGCTGGTCGTTTTCAGTGGAGAGACACAACAAACTCTTGGCGAAATAGTCCTCCCCACCTATGCTGAAGGCATCAACCTGTAAACCAAGTTCAACGTCCTCGACTGCCCCTCGGCGTATAATGTCATCTTGGGCACTCCATGGATCCACAAAATGAAAGTGGTCCCGTCAACCTATCATTAGACGATCAAATTCCCCACCAAATGGGGCTTGCAAGAAATCAAAGGGGAGCAAAAAGCGGCGCGTGAATGCTACAGTTTGTCATTGAAGCCCCCCAAAGCGTCCATCTAGCAATTACAGGGCGGATCGATACCAGAGGAGCCCGACGAACAACAAATCGACGAAGTGGTGCTCGATCCAACCCAGCTAGACAAAGTCTTCAGAATACGCGCCTCATTGCCCGCAGTATTGAGAACTCAGGTAATTGACTTCTTAATAGCTAATCAAGGGTGTTTTGCTTGGTCGCATGAAGACATGACAGGTATTAGCCCGGAGGTCATAACGCACAAGTTAAACGTCGACCCACATCATAAGCCTGTCAAGCAGAAAAGACGTAAGTTCTCACCGGAGTGTAACCAGATCATAAATGTCGAGGTGCAAAAACTCATTGAGACCGGCAAAATACGTGAGGTAAAGTATCCTGATTGGTTAGCTAATGTCGTCGTCGTCAGCAAAAAGAATGGTAAGTGGAGAGTTTGTATCGATTTCACCGACCTCAACAAGGCGTGCCCCAAAGATCCATTCTCGTTGCCTCATATTGACGCAATGGTGGACGCGACTGCTGGACATGAGTTGCTGACTTTCATGGACGCCTACTCTGGATATATTCAAATCCTCTTGCATCTCGACGATCAGGAAAAGACAGCGTTCGTCACCGACAAAGGTATTTATTGTTATAAGGTTATGGCCTTTGGTTTGAAAAATGCAGGTGCGACGTACCAGAGATTAGTCAATCATATGTTCAAGGTTCAGCTAGGGGACACAATGGAGGTCTACATAGACGACATGTTGGTCAAGTCGAAGAGGGCTGACAATCACATACAACATCTGACGCAAGCCTTCGACGTCCTCAGGAAATATGGTATGAAACTTAATCCTACTAAATGCACTTTTGGAGTCGCTGCAAGCAAATTCTTAGGATATGTCATGACGCAACGAGGCATCGAGGCTAGCCCAGATCAAATACGAGCACTCGTCAACATCCAGTCACCCCGGAATGTCAAAGAGCTGTAAAGTTGACGGGACGTGTCGCAGCGCTCAATCGCTTCGTCTCAAAATCGTCCGACAATTGCCACTTATTCTATAATGTATCGCGAAAGAACAAAGGGTTCGACTGGACCGAAGAGCATGAGCAGGCGTTGAAAGCATTGAAGGCATACCTCGCCTCACCACCCTTGCTGTCAAAATCGATCGAAGGAGAAATACTTCAATTGTACTAAGCCGTCAGTCAAACGTTAGTCAGCGCCGTCCTGACGAGAGAAGCAGACCATCAGCAGCTACCAATCTATTATGTCAGTAAGTCGTTACTAGATGCTGAGACCAGGTATTCCACCCTTGACAAACTTGTATTGGCATTAGTCACAGCTGTTAAGAAGTTAAGACATTATTTTGAGACGCATCCTGTTGTTGTTATGACTAATTACCCAATCAAAAGTGTGTTGCGTAGACCATAATTGACAGGTCGAATGGGCAAATGGGTAATAGCCCTAAGTGGGTACGATATCAAATATCTACCTAGAACCGCCATCAAGTCTCAAGCATTGGCTGATTTTGTGGTCGACTTCAGCCCGGACTTAGGAAAGTTGGCAGACGAAGAGCTTGCGCGCATAAACAATGTCAGCAACGAGCCATGGATCCTGTTCATCGACAGATCTTCCAACTTCAGAGGAGCAGGGCTAGGCGTCGTGCTGAAGCCGCCACAAGGGGACAAGATAGTACAAGCGGTGTGTTGCGACTTCAAAGCAACCAACAACAAAGCGGAATACGAAGCCTTGATAGCTGGAATGTCGTTAGCCAGTGACTTGGGAGCAAAATCGCTCAAAGTGTAGTGTTTCGCTCTTAATTTTTCAGCCAACTAAAAGGAGAGTTCGCGGCAAAGGATTCGAAAATGACGTCTTACCTAGAGGTCGCCCAAGGTTAAAGTAAACTGTTTGATCCTTTTTTCAATAACGCATGTACCAAGGGACCAAAATGCACAAGCAGATGCGCTTGCTAACTTAGGATCATCCTTGAAGGACCCGACGTTGACTTCCATTCCTCTCGTCCACTTGGAGAGACCAGCAATCGAAAAACCAATGACGACTATGGACGTCCAAGTTATCGAGACGTTAGGAGAAGACGAAGACGAGGTAGGTATCAGTTGGACTAAACCTTTGTTAGATTACTTAATTAACGAATACCTTGCCAAGCGACAGGAATGAAGCACGAAAGCTGAGGTTCAAAGCGTCAGAGTTCATATTCATATAAGGAGTGCTATTTAAAAAGTCAGTAGTAGGTCCTTACTTACGGTGCCTTGAACGTGACCAATGGCTACAAGTCTTGCAAGAACTCCATGACGGTGCCTGTGGCAACCATTCTGGTGGACGAAGTCTGTCCAACCGTGCGCTACAAATTGGATACTATTGGCCGATGATGAAACAAGACAATACCACGTATGTGACGAAATGTGATAGTTGTCAACGCCATGCAGGTATGACACAAACCTTCTGAAGTGTTGCACCCTACCTTAACTCCTTGGCCTTTTATGAAATGGGGCATGGACAAAGTTGGTAAGGTCTTTATGTTGGCACTAACGAATTATTTTTCTAAGTGGATAGAAGCAGATTCGTTCCAACAGGTACGCGACAAGGAGGTCATTTCTTTCATAAATACTAACATTATATGCAGGTTTGGAGTACCGTCAGAAATCATATGCGACAATGGGTCGCAGTTTATAAGTGATAAAACTCGATGATTTTGCGACGAATGGAACATCACTTTGCTCACGTCGACACCGCGGTACTCGTAAGCCAACGGACAAGCAGAATCTAGCAACAAAACCATCATTAAGTCTTTGAAGAAGCGAACTAAAAGCACGAAAAGGTAAGTGGGCAGAAGAGCTACCATCCATCTTATGGGCAAACAGGACGACGCCAAGGACGACCACTTAGCAGACTCCATTTTCCCTCGTCTATGGGTGCGAAGCCGTCTTGCCCTCCGAAGTAAGTATTCCCACTAGGAGATATGGTCTTATGACAGAGTCTAGGAACCACGACGAGTTGGCGCATGATCTAGATACCCTGGACGAGCTTAGAGTTGCAGCATTGGTAAGGATGGTCGTTTAACAACAGATGGTCGCTCGAAGCTTTAACGAGCAAGTCCAAGCCAAGATGTTCATAGAAGGCGACTGGGTACTACGAAGGGTATTTGAAAAAACCCAAGAGTTAAATAATGCATGTAAACTTGGAGCGTCATGGGAAGGCCCTTACCAAATAAACCTAATCGTTGGAAATGGTGCTTATCGATTACGACGTCGTGACGGATCGATGATCCCACGCAGCTGGAATGCTACCCATCTAAAGAAGTACCACTTCTAATGATCCTGTTTCTTTTTATATCTTTTCGTTTTTCTTTTCTTTTTAGTTCGTCTATTTTTTGCAAATTGAAATAATCGATGACATAGGCATCGTCGTATCGTAGGTTAGACCGACGATTAGGACTAACAGTGTCATTTCAAGAATAAGTCCACAGGAGTAGACGTAGAACCTTGGACAGTTGAGCAGAAGTAGAAAATAAAGTCTGACGCAAGTGTTCAAGTCGCAGGACGAAAGTAGCAAGCAATAACGTCGAACAACGATGGCACCTTATGATAGCAATGTTCATTGACGCATCTGCACCCATGCGCTTCATGCACACTTAAGTTATGTTAATTTATTTATTCTTGGTATGCTCAAAACGCATGACAATCGCGGTATTCTGAGAACAATGTTGGTCATGTTCTGATGAACCATAGAGAAACGCCCGAGTTATGGCAGTGCATATAAGACAAAAGATTATTTCGACAGAGTCAAAGTAAACATTGGATACGGTCTCCCCCACGAGAGACCCAAAAGATAAAACACATTGTTCAAATGAAATATTCAAATGTACTTAGAGTCTAAACATCGAAAATAGCAAAGTAAATCTAAGATCAGAAGACGATAATGTGCAGACGTCGGTAGCAATGTCTTCGGACGCTGCGGTAGAAGCCAACGTCCCGTCAACCCCTTCTTGCGTCGTAGGTAAAACCTCGACTTCTTCATTAGTCACCTTATTCTCTTCCACAACCAACGTCTCCTCTACGACCTTTGGGGGCGACGATTCAGCCGTTGCTTTAGTTCTGTCATCCCCTTGGAGGCCTGAGATGGGCCCCATATGATCGAGGTAGAAATTAATGTCTTCAGACGGATCCCATTGGCTCGCCTGCTTCATCAAAAACTGGTACATCAACTTAGCTTTAATCCTTGCCGTCGTTTTAGCCTCGACCAAATCCAAGTCCTTTTCCAGCCTAGCTATCCTATCCAGAAGTGACTTCATTTCCTCATCTTGCTGAGCCATCAGCGCCTTGGCAGTGTCGACTTCCGCCAGTGCGTCGGCAGTGTTCTGTTCATGGATCTTGACAGTCTCTTCTAAAGACGCCACCTTCTCTTCCCAACCTTTTATTTCTTCGTCCTTCTTCCTTAGTGATTCTTCAGACTGCTCCATCCTCTTAGTCAATTCTTGATGACCCTTGAACATTCCGTCCAATCCCTTCTTGACCACCAATAACTTTTGTGTTCCCTAAAAAAATGCATCATCAATGCAGAAAGTTAAAATCAATGTTGTTATAAGTAACGAACGTTAAGGAAACCATCTAAAGTATATGACGAATACCTGGATCATCATCTTTTTCCCTTCCACCAGAACGTATGGCAACGACCTATTCTTGAAGCGATGCTCAGCCGCAGGGAAGAGTAACCCTTCATCGTCGGGCCACATATTAGTGTCAGGGTCTAAGAAATTTTTGGGCACGAATACTGTGTGCGACAGAGTCGATGGTTCTTTGAAAGAGGATGATACCTTAGGCTCTTTGCTTGGATGAGTGGCAGACTTGTCGGTTTCAGACCAGATGGCGACCTTTACGCCCCCTTGATGCGTTGACGATGCGGGGGACGGAATATGCACTTCTTTCTCCTTTCGTTTCTCTTCGTCGGACCTTTTTCTTTTAGCCAAAATGGCTGACATTGTGGCTTGGTCCATAAAACCTCTTTGGCGTGACTGACTAGATCCAGCTGCAAAAGAGGGTCACTACGTTAGCATAAGACGATACAGTATGACGATGCATTATGACGAGACGTTATTCCCTGAGGCCATTGATGAGCAACTTCCTTGGTCAGTGACGGTGATCTTTTTGAAGCTACGTTCGTGGATGTCTACCAGAACAAACGCATCTATCTTGCTCCTAGAGTTCTCACCGAAGTCTAGGAGGTCGGTTTCGATGCCTGCAAAAACAAAGATGTGAGCACCAAGCTAACGACGCAATATTCAAAGAAACGACAAGAGTAAAATAAGACAGACCTCCAGAATTCCATCCTTCTCTGATGAAATCTCCCAATCCACCTAGTGACGATTTTTCTACGAAAATGTATCGACTTTTCCTGCCCCTATTGTTCACATTCGTTCTGTCTACGAGCATGGTCATGCCAGGTCTAACATGTAAGGATAGTCTATTGTTCTTCACCTTGACGCTGTAACTATACATCAAGTCTTGAAGAGAGATCGGGTCATCCCATGATGCAGTGACCCTCTCAATCACACTTAGCACCCTCCAAACTTGGGGCATCAGTTGTCCCGGACTTACATCAAAAATCCTTAACAAATCTCTCACCAGAGGAGAAAAGGGCAGCCTAAACCCTATTTTAAAGGGGTATTCGAACAAAACGATCCAATTTTTGGGGCAATGTTCAGGACGTTCGTCTTCGCCTACCGTCCTAACAATGGTGTCAATAGGAAGGCCACCAGTTTCTAGAAATTTCCCTAACTCTCTCTCAGCAATTGAGGATTTAACACTCGAGGGTTTGTCATCTTCAATTATAATTGGTTCAATTTCATTCGATTCTAGCCTAGTTTTTTCTTTATCAATTGCCGGAACAGTAGCAGCCCTAGCACTACGGTGACGAGGAGCCATAACTATCGAAAAAGGAAGGAAGATTAACAAGGAAACGGTCGGAAAATTACCTGGTACACCGGAATTCTTCGGCGGATTTCTCAAAGCTCCAAGCTAACTCTAGAATTTTCGAATTATGGAGATTGCATGCAAGAGTAGAGAGAGAAAGAGGAACAGTGTTGCTTTTATAGGGGCACGTTGTACAAAGTCATGATTGCCTTATGTCTCTAACGGATAGAAAAATTATACATTAATTGCTATCTTTTCGGTTGTTTTAATTATTTTATCTCTTGCCTCATGGGTTATCTTTTGATGGAAGCTGATGAGTTGTACTTTTTTAATGTCTCAACATAGTTCAATTGTCTCATGGGTCTGCTGACATCCCCACTTGACAATTGGGGGTAAATTGTTATGCTCGATTTTTTCCTACAGGTTTAGTCAGAATTCACAAGGGACGATTTGTCTGGACTAAGCGACTAAGCGGGTTGTCCATACTAAGCTCACAACCAACGACCTATAAGTGAAGAAGACTAAGTCAAGGGTAGAAGATATGAGTGCAACGGGATTGAAGTTTACATAAGTCAAGGGAGCCGTTATTGGAACATGTGCATGATCTTTACCATATATTGTGGAACAACTTCGACGCAGGGTTAAGGAGTATAAATATGAAAGATATCACAAGATGGAACGACTACATTCACTTGAGATCAAACACTCAGAGCAGCTACAAGCATATTGTTTTCCTTTCATTACTTTTCCTCATATTACATTTTTTCTATAAAGATACAATAATAATTCCTAGCATTAGATATGTATTGATTGTCGTATTTCATTGACGATAGTTGCATTAGTGAATTGGTGGACTCATAGCCACCTGCGGTTTTTTACCCATCTTCATTGGGGTTTTTCCGCGTCAACATCTCCTTGTGTTCTCCCTTGGTTCCCCCACTTGCTATTTTGTCATAAAATTTAGTTGTCGTCGTCCCCAAGATCGTTATTTGCCAAAGGGCAGATTTTCACCTAAACAATATGACTAATTCCTTTGGCAGTTACTTAGAAGCATTTTCTCGCCTTTGGATCTTGAATTTTCTTTCCCACTCTTCACGTATGCATGGTTTCAATCCATTATGTTCCTTCATTCCTATGCTCATAACTACCCATTGCTCTCAACTTCTATCTTGGCGCAAGTTTTTCTTTGGATCCTTTGGTGTCATCGCCAAACATAAGTTAACTTGCTTTGGGCTGTCGCGTGCTTGTGGATTGGGTATGACATAGCTAGAGTTGGATATAGTGTTAATTGGGCCTGCTTTTTAATACACAAGCGTTGGAATGCCCGAAAGTTAAAAAATGGGTGTAACATATGTCCATAATATTAATATGGTTTTTTCTACATAATCCCCCTGTGTTTAACGAAATTCTACGTTGTACCCAAACTTTTTGAACTTTCCACATTGTACTCCTAAACTTTTTAAAAGATACATAAAATATCCTTATACAAAATACCAAAGAGTGGATCTTGGGACTTTCTTAGCATGTGGATATAGGATAGGATTTTTTAGCCCGGTTAGGGTGCATTCTCTTCACCTGAAAAAACCTGAACTTATCTAAACTGAACTTATTAGACCTGATTAACCCTTATTGGAACTTATTTTTGAGTGTTGTGTTAGACCTAATCAAACCTGATCAGACCTGATCTAAACTTTTTGGAGGACCTGAAACTTATTGTTTAAGGTGAATAGAATACACCCTAAGTTGACTAGGATTTGGGGTATGATCCTGAGAAATTGAAGGTTGAGTGGGGTTTAAGGTAGGAAATTATATTAGTAAGGGTACATTATGTGACATTTAGAAAGTTTAAGGGTACAATGTGGAAAGTTCAAAAAGACCAGGTACAACATTGAATTTCATAAAGCATAGGGACACTATGTTGAAAAATGCATATTAATAAGGCAACTCCATCTTTCAAGTATATGAAAGGATAATTAAATGCTAATAAAATCTTATGATAAAAGGGGAAAAATCACAGCATTAGTTAGGAGTGGAATCATATATTCATACTACCAATGAGAAAAATCTTAAGATATATATTTAAGTTAGTAATCTTTACTACTATTGCCCTATACTTTCTTTGTTTTTTAATAGTTGCAAGATTTGTAAATGGCACATGAATTAAGGAAGGAGCAGAGAGGGTGAAACATAGTTCATGTATTTATATAATATAATAAGCTTTAGTGTAGAAGAATTTACTAAAAAGAGAAATATCGCAAGTATTGTAAGACATCCCAAAAAGTATATGTTGCAACTTGCAAGCATTAAGAAACGGATGATTTATATATTTTCAATAAGGTAAGGAGAACTATTCAAGTGGATGTAAACGTTGCTACGATTATAAAAAGTGTTGCTTGAAGTCCCTTTCGAATCAGAGGCAATGCGAGGATCCCTTTAATGTAAGGGATAAGAGTGAAGACTCAATCCCATGACCCCTAGAATCAGAGATGGTGCTAATATCACTAAGTTATCACTTGCTGTTTGCTTGACAAGTATATATTAATAGTGTAAAAATATTGCAAGTATTGAAAATGGAAAAAGTATTCAAGTCGTCCGTACTTCGTTAACTTCACAAGACAAGTCGAATCTGAAGTGTAGACTAATAAGTGGAGAAAAGCGATGTTTTGGTTGATCTAGTGGGGACCGACACCGACGTAGTCGCAAACGTCTACATATATTTGGAACCTGGACGTGATCACATCTAAATCACCATTAACCAAGGCCTTCCCTTTACAATAATATTGGTGACTATGGTGAGTTTATGCGTCTAAGTATCATCATCGAGTTAGACCTTTTTTCACGTATTTGGCAACTCATCACAATAAAGATACAGAACCCCAACAAAAGTCTATTCTAATATCTAGTCATCAAAGTGAGAACAGTAGATTAATAGTCCTCCTTTCTTTTCCTTTTATAGAGCACCACAGGATATTTTTCCCTATAAAAAGTGATATTTTTATATTTGTAACATCAATGTGAGAGTGTGTTGTAAAAGTGTTATATTTTATTATTAATCGAGTGCTTTTGTCATAGTAAGATTACTAGCTTTAGCCCCAACTAAACTCATAATGTATTATACTACCTCTGTTTCATTTTACTTCCAACTAGGCCTGTCAATCAGGTCGGGTTGGGTCGGATTCGTGTTCGGGTCAAGTAAAATCAGGTTGAATACCTGTTGGAAAACAATCACAATGTGTTAGCATGTAGCAGGTGGAAGAGAACAAGGAAGGAGAAGAAAAGAACGTGAAGATTGAGCACAGCAAGCAGGGGAGACGCCAGGCAGAAGCTTGTGCCCGGGTCGGGCACCTAAAGTGCCCGGGTCGAGCACTTCGGGCAAAACTGGGGTTTTGTCAGTTTCTAGTGCCCGGGTCGCGCACCTAAAGTGCCCGGGTCGCGCACCTAAAGTGCCCGGGTCGCGCACTTCGACGGAATGCGCGATCTTGCTTGCTTTGAAGTCGATCTTGTTTATTTTCTTGTTTATTTTGTTTCCTTGTTTATCTTTTACGTATTTGTTATTTTATTCCTATTTACTAGAGGTGGATGTATTTAGGAAATAAGATAGAATTTTGGTAAGTAATCTTTTAAGAAATTAGACTTGGAGATCAAGTTCTTCTCCTAAAAAGGATTAGGGTTGTTTAGTATAAATAGGGGAGTCTTTTAGGCTAAATAAAAAGTGGAGAATAACTGAGAGGGATTGTATGATTGTTGTGAGGTTGAATACAATTAATACAATACATTATTCTTGAGGAGAGGAAATTCAAATTTCCTCATTAAACACTTGTCTATATTCTCTATAATTTCTTGCTATACTTTGCATTGCAATTCTATTTTGTGAGGAGAGTCTTATACTATTGTGAGCAACGATTCTGGTAACCTTTTAGCCCACGCTTCCGTTTCAACAATTGGTATCAGAGCTTTTGGTTAGTTTCGTGCAATGGAAGATTTTAAGGCTAAATACAAAGTAGATTTGTTTGATGGGAAAACGAATTATTCGCTGTGGCAAAATACAATCAAGGATGTTCTTGTTCATCAAGGTCTCCACAAAACCTTGAAGGACAAGAAACCGGATGAGGTGGATAAAGACAAGTGGGAGGATATGCAACTTCGAGCTACTAGCACGATTCGATTATCCCTTGCGCCGGAAATCAAGTACAACGTGTTGGATGAAGCAAATCCAAAAGATTTGTGGGACAAATTGACGAAGATGTATGCGTCAAAGTCTTTGGCCAACAAGTTACTCTTGAAGAAGGATCTTTACGCTCTTGAGATGGAGGATGGGACATCGCTACAAGATCATCTAAACAAGTTCAATGGCTTGATCACCCAATTGGCGAGTTTGGATGTGAAGATTGAGGAGGAGGACAAGGCAATACTCTTGTTGGCATCTCTTCCCAAGAAGTATAACCCGTAATTACAAGTTTGCTTGTTGGGAAGACTACTATTGCTTTGGACGATATTGTGGTGGCCCTAATCGAGGCGGAGAGATTCATGAGGCAAGGAGGATCGTCAAGCTATGAAGGAGCGGGGTTAGTAGCCGAAGGAAGCAAGAGGAAGGGCAAGAAGAAGGCAAAAACAACCTCAACATCAAGTGTTGGTAATGTGAGGAGGAGGGACACATTCAAACGAAGTGTTCTAAGTACAAAGAAGACTTGAGAGCTTTGATGAATGTGAGAGGTGGTGAGGCTTCTATTGCTATTAATGAGGCGGATATGTGTCTCATGGTGGAAGAATCAAAAGGTCATGAGGAGGAATGGATCTTAGATTCGGGATGTTCTCAACACATGTGTTCTAGGAAAGAGTGGTTTAGTTCCTATGAGCATGTTGATGGGTTACATGTTTCTTTGCCTAGTGGAGAGGAGGTGAAGATTGAGGGGGTCGGTGTTGTGGAGATCAAGCTCCAAAACGATCAAGTTGCAACTTTAGCCGAGGTTAGACATGTCCCAAGGTCTGCGGAGGAATCTAATTTCTTTAGGGAGGTTGGATAAGTTGGGGTATGAGGTTCATATGCGCAATGGACTTCTAATGGTTACCAATGAGGAGGTGGTAATCATGCATGGTAAGAGGAATAAGCAAAATCTTTTCATAATGGAGCATGGAGGGATTTTGGCTCAAGGGGAGACATGTAACACATTGAGCTTGAGGGGAGAATTGTTGGAAAACAATCACAATGTGTTAGCATGTAGCAGGTGGAAGAGAACAAGGAAGGAGAAGAAAAGAACGTGAAGATTGAGCACAGCAAGCGGGGAGACGCCAGCGAAGCTTGTGCCCGGGTCGGGCACCTAAAGTGCCCGGGTCGGGCACTCGGGCAAAACCGGGGTTTTGTCGGTTTCTAGTGCCCGGGTCGCGCACCTAAAGTGCCCGGGTCGCGCACTTCGACGGAATGCGCGATCTTGCTTGCTTTGAAGTCGATCTTGTTTATTTTCTTGTTTATTTTGTTTCCTTGTTTTTCTTTTACGTATTTGTTATTTTATTCCTATTTACTAGAGGTGGATGTATTTAGGAAATAAGATAGAATTTTGGTAAGTAATCTTTTAAGGAATTAGACTTGGAGATCAAGTTCTTCTCCTAAAAAGGATTAGGGTTGTTTAGTATAAATAGGGGAGTCTTTTAGGCTAAATAAAAAGTGGAGAATAACTGAGAGGGATTGTATGATTGTTGTGAGGTTGAATACAATTAATACAATACATTATTCTTGAGGGGAGGAAATTCAAATTTCCTCATTAAACACTTGTCTATATTCTCTATAATTTCTTGCTATACTTTGCATTGCAATTCTATTTTGTGAGGAGAGTCTTATACTTTTGTGAGCAACGATTCTGGTAACCTTTTAGCCCACGCTTCCGTTTCAACAATACCCCTAACCTGAACCTGATCTGTTTTAATTTTCAGGTCAAGATCATCAACCCTAACCTGATCTGAAAATTATCGGGTCAACCTGACCTGATCTGTTTAACCTGATTTTTTTTACGGGTCAACTTAAACCTGTTTGACCTGCTTTTTTCAGGTTGACTCGAATCCATTAACCCATATAACCTGATTTTTTTGCACCATTTCTTTGAATATTGCTGATCTTTTAAGTTTTAATATACATCATACCAAAGATAAACAAGTATCTCTTGGAAAAAATATACATAAAACTTGAAAAAAATTCATAATATTGATACAAGCAGACATAGAAATAATTGAAAAGAATACAGAAATTAAATACAAATTAATAAAAGCATAAGTTAAAAAAATATAGAAAATTTAATATAGAAATTAAGACTTCTTGCAAAATACAGAAAATTACAATATAAAATCAAAAGAAAGTAAAGAAGTAGCATAAAAGAATGAATACACAAGAAAACTAGATCTAAAACAAAGCCAATCTAAACATCCTTAAAAGTACGAAGTAAAGAGGAGATAACTATGGTCGATTGAAGTAAACAAAACACGAGAAGCTTCTTGAAGAGCAATCTGAAATGCAAGTAAGCTTGTTGATGTAATCGAAGAGCGGCGAAAATGATAGAGCGAGACTAATAATAAGAAGAAGCGAAAAAGAGGGAGTGAGAGAAGAGGACCGATGAAGAAGAAGAGTACCCACCGATGAAGCAGAGAACGACTGAGAAGAAGAGGACCAAAGAGGAGAGAGAAAATTTGAGAGAGTGACTGCGTGAGATTGAAATGAGAAGAATTAGGGTTTTGATGTTAGGTTAGGTTACTTATATCATATAAGTGAGAAGATTTGGGCCGGTGTGGTTAAGCCCAACTTATAGCATCTTCCATTTGAAAAAATGTGGTTAACCCATTTAAAAAAATAAGGTTAAGTGGGTCATTTTTAGGTTGAAAATTTCAACCTTAACCTAACCCATTTATATTTCAGGTTGGGTTCGTGTCAACCCATTTAACTAATCGGGTTGAAAAGCTCAACCCAAACCCGCTATTTTCAGGTCGGGTTCGGGTTGGGTTATCAGGTTGGGTCAGGTTTTGCCAGGCCTACTTGCAACAGGGTGGGAGACACAATAATTTAAGTGAGGAGAGATAGAGAGAAAGAAAGAGGTGAAGAGAAATAAAGAGAAAAAATATCCATAAAAGATAGTCTTCCAAGTAATATGAAACAACATAAATAGTAAGTGTTGCAAGAAAATGGAACGGATGTAGTATACTAGTATATAAGAACATATTTTTAATGTGAGAGCGATGTGTCCCCTTGATTTTATTTTAGTATAATGTAAAAGATATATGATCCAATTATATATATGCATATAGGGTTGGGGTATGGTGAGACTAATTCTTATATGAAAACGATATAATACTAATTAAGTAATCCTTTTCAAAAAAAGTAAGTAATCAATTTTGGTTAAAATATAATCATTTTCTTCATTAAGGAACCAATCTTCTAAAAGGATTATCTTGTGATTTTTCTAAAAAGGGTTTACATATCTACTAAAAAAGATTACATTTTTTTACCAAATGGATTATTGTTCCACTAACCTCTCACATTATCATATAAACTTCATGTGAGAACATTTCTTCAGCCGGAAAACTAAAAACAAGGGTACACGTACTTTAGCGGAAAAATGGTAAATCAATATACTTCCTCCGTTTTTTTAAATTGCACCATTTGCTTTTTTACACTTATTGAGGCACTTCTTTCAATGTTAATATCTCTAAAATAAGTAAAAATTATAAAAATTTGATAAGAGGTCTCAAACCCATGACCTCTTACTTTGTGATATCATGACTTTACCACTAAACTATAATTTGTGCTTGTGACAATACGTCACTCCTAAACTATACTATACATCTCTTTATCTTATTTGATTACTTGGAACATTTCCCGGGCCCAATAACTAGTTTTAAACTTAAAAATAGTAATTCTAGAGGAGGTGTATGTGTATAGTTTAAACGTATACAACTTAGAATGTAGGGATACTTAAACCTAGGGTTGTGCAAAGACCAGGGTCGGACTAGACCGGACCGGATCGGAGATTCCGGTCAGGTCCACTGAAAATCCCGACTCCGGGTTCCGGTCCGTACCAGACCGGTGGACCAGAATTTCTTTTTTTTAGGTAAAAAAAAGTTTAAAGGTTAAATAAAGTTAAAAAGTTAGAAAGCTAAAAACCTACTATTTATTACCTTTAGGATTATTGTTGTTAAAATTATCGGTTTTTTCACCAGGTACCCCTAAGGTTTCTCAATATTCACCTGGTACCCTCGTGTTTTCCAAAATTTTACCAGGTGCCCCTGTGGTTTTGAAAAATTGCTGACGTGACCCTACCGTCAACTTTCCGTTAACTATCACCCTAAAAAAACTGAAACTAATTCTACTCTTATTTCATTTCTCTCTCCATCCATAACCACCCACAACAGCACCAACACCACCACCCCTACCTCCCACTGCTACATCACCACTAAAACTTCCACCCTTCACTCTTTGCTTCGTCGGCGCCTACGCCACCAACCTAGATGCCACCCTCATCCCACTATTTCCACCCTCATCGCAACAATCCGCAACCCCGACGAACGAATCAACAAAAACCAACAACAACAACATAGGGAGGGACGACATAGGAGAGAGAAAAGTAGCGTCGAGCCACGACAGACCAGCAGCAACAGCAACCCAGCAGCAACGACACAACCGCAACAGTAACCCGGTAACAATGGCACCACCACCACGAACCGAATGGGAGGAAGGTACGAGGGGAGGATTTCGGGGTTGGGGGAAAGGGGAGAGAGGAGGATTTCGGGGTTGGGGAAGGGGAGGGGGAGGTTTTCGGGGTGGTGGTGGCTGGTATGGTGGCATGGCGGTGCTTGCGGTGGCTGGTAGGTGACAGATGGATCAGCAGGTTAGAGGTGTTGCAGTTGCTGGGTGGCGGTGCTGGGTTGACGGTGAGATGGGGTCGGGGATGGGGTCGGGTTGGCGGTGCTGCCGCTGCTAGGTGGGGGCTGCAGAGGTGGGGTGAGGGGAGGTGGTGTGGTTTTGGTGGTTGAGATATTAGGGTGGTGTGGGGTCAGGTGGTGGGGTTAGGGTTAGGGAGAGAGATAGGTTAATTAGGGTTTGAAAGTATTAATTAGGTTTAATTAGAGTTAATTAGGATTAATTAGTATTAATTAGGTTAGTTAGGGGTTAATTTGGTTGATTTACACTAGTTGAGAATCAATGATTTGCGTCGCATCTGGGACCACCATTTGCGTCGGACATCGGTCCGACGGCACAGGTCTCGACGCAAATGACAGAGACATGATCTGCGTCAGATTACGATGCGACGCAGATGTAGTGCTATTTGCGTCGCATGTACTGCATAGTCCGACGCAAATGAATTTTTGTAAAAAAAAAAAAATTTGAATTTGCGTCGCACCATCACAACATCCGACGCAAAAGTATCAATTTTTGTAAAAAAAAAATATAATCAGACCCAAACTAAAATCAGTATCCAAACCTAAAAAATGAAAACTAAGCGAGTTGAATTTGTGTATACAAAAAAGAAAACTAAAACAATTATTTAAATCAATACCCAAAATATAAATCTGTAAGAATGTTACAGAGCCCAGCTACAAGCAGGTTCCTTCTTTACATTATACTTTTCATCATCGTTGTTTGCATGTTATTTGCAAGTATCATATGGAGTTGTTCAAAAACACGTTCAACTGCATAAACACCCAAGTCCAAGTTCCTATACTTTTCTTCCCCTAATATAAATTCAAGAAGCAAATCTGAATCCAAAACAACAAGGGATTGAATCTAAAAAAATTGAACCAGAATCTATACAAAAGAAAAAAATAAAAAAACGGAAATTAAAAAAAATTAAAAAATCATAGAACAATCATCCCGCAAATTATCAATATAAGTGAACGAATGTTTGCAGAATTCGAACAAAACCATAAAGTAGCGAAGAATAGAAATCTGAAAACGAATCGAGAAGAATACCACAAATTTGACGCGATTGAGAATTAAAAAATTAAAAAATTAAAAAATTGAACCTAAAAAAATAAAATTAGATCTAACATCCAAAAATTTGAACCTAAATCGTCAAATTTCAATCTGTTGTAGATGCTACCTCGATCTTCTTCGTCATTCTTTATCCTCCTGCGAATCAGATCGAACTTCAATAAAAAAAATCAGTTCGTGAATTGTTCTTCTTCTCTCGAACTTCAATCTCGTTCTTGAATTGTGAACTTCAATCTCGTTCTTCTTCTCTCCTTCAATTTGGGGAAAATGAATTAAATTCGTTGATGAATTGATACATTATGTTGATGAGTTCATGAATTGTGAAGGAAGAAAGAGGAGAAGAACTGGTGGTATGAGAAAGAGAGAGAGGGGGAGATCATGAGTGACGGCTGCAGGGGAAAATAACTTGCGTTTGTTAGGGTTTGAAATATAAGGGGACGCGGGCCTCGTGGCTATGTGCGTCGCATGACTACGAGGTGTGACACACATCGTATACCCTGATACAATTCGTGAATAAGGGCCTGAAATCCATTTGCGTCGGATGGGCCTCAAGATCCGACGCAAATCGTTGGATACTGCCATTTGCATCGAATTTAACTTACCTTCGACGCAAAGTTGTCTTTCATGATCTGCGTCGAACATTGATCGGGGTCCGACGCACATGAATCTCGTACCCATTTGCTTTGATTTTTTGCGTCGAATGCGAGACACATCCGACGCATATAAATTATGATTTGCGTCGCACGTCATGAATGTTTGACGGAAATGATGTATCTGCGTCGTTTTACCTGTTGTGCGACGCAATTCAGGAGACGCAAATCAACTTTTTTCTACTAGTGTTAGCCTGAATGACTAACGGAGTTGACGGTCGTTATTCATTAAGGGTATCCTGATGATTTTTTAAAACCACAGGGGCACCTAGTGAATTTTGGAAAAAACACGAGGGTACCAGGTGAATATTGAGAAACCTCATGTGTACCTGGTGAAAAATCCGTAAAATTATTAAATTTTAATGTATCTAAATTATAAGTATGTTTAGATCAAATAAAAAAAAAATTCTCTAAAAAAAATATAGATTCCGGTCCAACAGGTCCAAAACCGGACTGGACCGGAGACATTCCGATCTGGTCCCGGTCCACAAAATCTCCAGATTCCTCTCTGCAGTCCAACCGGTCTCGGCCCGGTCCTGGACCGCTGTACACCCTACTCAAACCAAACAAAGTTTTGTGACATACTGTAACACCCCCGCCAAGCCGAACCCTTTTTCATTTAATAAAACTCGAGATGGGGGAAAATCCACGAAGGTTCGACTCAACGGGCGTGTTACCGCCGCACTTATCTCCTTGGAAATAAATGCAAGGCTACATTAATCACTAACTTACATGGACATTTAGTCCCTTTTTGAAAGAAATACTTTAATAATAAATTAATATTTTTCGAAAATTTCAGCGTAGTCTCCTTTGTAAATTGGACAACCCAAAATGGGAAAATGTTTGAAAAACACGTTACAAATAAAATATACCAAATCCCAAAACTCAACGCTTTCGCGGAGTACCAGCTAAAGAAAATCAGGAGCACTAATGCTCAACCAGAACTAGAAATGAAACTAAATCAATTAATTATTTAACTATTACAAAGTGGAACGTATTCGCCTCAAAAGGAAACATAAAACAATCATAGTTGTACTCTTAGCACGTAAGCGCCTTCGTCTTGGAACAGATGCTTGTAACTTCAACTCGAAACTATTGTAACACTTGCCACCCACCAAGTGACGGGCCACAGTAGTGACAAAACAAAACATTGACATACACATCAAGACAACGCCGAGTACTAACCCATAAAACATTCTTAAAACATGCTTTGGTGTCTACGATTCTCACGTAATCAATACATGTTCACATCATTCATAACCATATCACAACAGCATAGCAATATTCACATAATCCATACGTTCACATGTAGATATATATACAATGATTAATTACATAATTAATCTTAATTAATCCGATTATTTAAGGAGAGGAAAGAGAACGCCAAGAAGTCGGGTCAATCCCCGTAACCACTTACTTCAACATTGTAGGCCGGGGTCAATCCCCCTGTAACCACCTACGGATAACATAATGGCCATAATAACAGAGTCCCTAGTGTGCACACCCCTTCTACTTGGATCACAACAAGATAGAAGGAAGACAAGTAAAGAAAATCAGCATAGTAACCGAGAGAACCCGTAGGGGCATTGAACCACTCATACGGGGCAACCTGTTCATCATTTCCCTCCGATATTTCACTTTACGTGATTAACATCTTTTAATTCACGTCATCACATAAATCACGTATTCAATTACGTCATCATTGTTCAATCCAGTGTGAACATATTTCATCCATCATAATCTCAATCCATTCATAATCTCAATCCATTCATAGTGGTTTCAATAACTCATTTCATAAACACAACCGTCACTTAAGTTCATTTATCACTGCAGATTCATAATCATTTCATAGCATCGTATCATCATAACTGTCATAAAACATTTCATTTCCCGCAATCCATATGCGAAACATAACATTAATCATGGAAAGTAATCATAAGCATGTCTCATAACTTAAAGTACTTTTAAGAATAACAACAAAAACATATCAGAAGCATAGCAATGGCATAGCAGTATTTTCGTATCTCAAATCGTTTAATAGTCATTCATACTTTCAGATAGTTTCAGAGTTAAAAGGTATACTTTAACATATTAAGAATACATGAACATATATCATTTCTTCGTATATATTAGGTATACCACCTTTCCACAATTTAGTGAACTTCCATCAACAACAACATAGAAACACCTTTCGTATATCACATAAACAAAACCAAAAACATGATTTCGTTATTATATGAATCTAACACTAATAAAGACCATTTAAACCAAAAACTAAGACTTCTGTTACATAATCAGCAATTTATACTCATCCTATGGATTTATACTTCCGCACTAACTGCTTTTGGTTAATATCAACGACTAATCTAATTATGTTAAACGATTTAGGAACTATTTGTTGTTACATTAACTAGATTTGTTTCCCAAGTAGAAGAACACTACTTTAATTTATGAATGATCAGATTACCTACTAGTCTCTTCATATTTAATTAAAAGACTCCCAAGATGGGTGAAACTTGATTGTCAATCTTTAACTCAAACTCCATAACTACTCTTTCAAACATCCATCAGTTATAATACACACAATTAATAGTTATTCACACTAACTTTCAGAACAAAGAGAGTAATTTAACTACACTTTCTTAACTAGGATCCCTCGATTGATATAATAAATTGAACCAACCGAATTACCAACAAGCCGAAGCTAAACTCACATCAACACAATTACATAAGAGAACACTACTATGATTTATTAAATCAACCAATTCAACATCATCAACAATAACTCGTGAATTCAAAGTATCAACAATAAATAACCAATTGTCGAGAATTCATAATCGAAATTCATAATTCATCAAAGCATCAATAGTATTTCGATTCGATTTTCAAAAAAAAAAAAAAAAGACTTTTAATTTGAGGGAAACAAGAGGAGGAGAAGAGAGGGGTGTAGTACCTCTGCTCTACTGAGCAGGGACGAACACAGGGGAGGGGACGGAGCTCCGGCGAGGCTGCGAGCAGCAACGCGAGGAAGTGGCGCCGCGACTCGCGGTGGCTGGCGACAATCACAAGCCCAACAATGACAACACAAAGAAGAACAACAACTACAACACCACCAATGGCGGCGAAGAACAAGCAAGCAAAGAACGACCAACAACAAGCAGCGGCGAACAACAACCACACACAACACCTCCACCACAAAGAGGAGAGAGAAGACGTGAGTGAGAGAGGGAGAGAATAGACCACCCCCACCGAGAGAAAACACGAGCAGGGATTCAAAGGGAGCTCCGGTGAGCTTGGGTCCGACGAGAAGCCACGCGAGCAGGGGGGAAAGGAGAGAGAAACGGGGTTCACAGGGAGGAGAGAGAAAATAAGAGGGGTTGGGTTTTGGGGTTCTCACGGTTGAGAGGAAGAAAGAAATATAAAAGGGGGTTTGGGGTATCAATGCCCACGAGGGACACGAGGAAGGAGAGAGAAATGGGTTGTTGAACTGGTGAGATTTCAAAGCTCAATTACTGAGCATTTAAAGAAAGAAATTTGGAGGCATTAATGGAGGTAGTAGATGATGGATGGTGGTTCAAATAGGGGAGCTTAGAGTAGGGAACAAAGAGGGAGTAGAGGGAAGTGGTGGTTGGTTGGTTGAGCGTGAGTTTGGAGAAGCTGAACATTAGTTTTCTTCATTCCTATTCCTTTCTTATTTTCTTTGAATGTCAAAATGTCAAACTTTGCTATTTTCAAGTGTTCTAACTTTGACTTTTATCTAACTATTAAAGTCATAAACTATATTGTAAATAAAATCATTTATCATAATAAAAATCATTAAAGTAATTATACTTATTTCAGAAAATAACCCTCATCAGAATAATTTTGAAAAATTTTAGGACGTAATTATGCTAATAAACATAATTAGTAGCTAATAAAACGAGATTAAAATTCGGGGTATTACACATACTTCCTTCGTTCTTTTTCTATTGCAACAATTACCACTTTGGGTAGTTTCGAATCTATTGCAACAATTCCACTTTAAAAAAAACAATTTTAGTTTGACAATATTGTCCTTGCTTTATCTTACTAAAACCATCATTAATTACTCACTTTGCCTTATAAAATTGCTTTTGCTTTATTAAGGATTGATTTTATCTCCTACTCTAGTTAATTAAAGGGGTATCTTCATGCTAAACTACTAACTTTTTCCACTTTCTTAAAAATTGTGCCCAAACCCATTGTATCACAATTTTTACGTACTGATTTTTTGAAAAATGAAAGAATTTCACGGGGCGTTTGGTTCATGAAAGGGATAGGGAAAGGGTTTATGAAAGAGAAACAAGGAGAAAGGAAAAGAAAACCCTTTGATTAAGAATGTTGTTTGGTTGAGAATTCATCTTCCTCCTTTCACTATTTTCCCCCCTCTCTATCTCCCACATACCACCACTCCCACCGCCCTCTCACTGCCGCCCATCAACGCCGGCCTCTCACCGACGCCCCTCACCGCGGCCACCTCATCGACGCCACCTCACCAGTCCTCCTCCTTCCTTCTTTTCCTTCTTTACCACCATTAAAGGCCACATTTGAGGTTTTAAAGGTTAAATTTGACCATAAAAACTTCTGATCTAAATTTGACCATCTAAAGCCATAATCAAGGATTGGAGTTAGGTTTTTTAGTTGGGTTGGGGTTTTTTTTCGTGTGGGTGGATTTGGACGGGGTGGTGGTTTCAGCCATGGGTTGGTGGTTTTCGGTGTGTGGATTGGTGGTTTTCGATGTGTGGATTGGTGGTTTCGGCCATCGGTTGGTGGTTTCGGCCATGGGTTGGTGATTTGCAAAGCATAGGTTGGTGGTTTCGACCATGGGTTGGTGGTTTCGGCCTTGGGTTGGTGGTTTCGGTGGCAGATGGTAATTTTAGGGGTTGACGTGGTGGTTTCATTGGCGGTAATGGTGGTTTCGAAGGCGGTCATGGTGGTTCAGTTGTTGGGGAGGTGGGTTTGGTGGTTGATGTGGTGGTTGTGTGGTTGGATTGGTGGTTGTGTGGTTGGGTTGGTGGTTGGGGTAGTGGTCAATGATTTGTGAAGGCCACCATCGGGTAGAAGAAAGAAAGGGTAAGTAAAACCTTGGGGGAGGGTGGGGAATGAAAGTAGAGGACTTTGGGAGAAAGGAGAGGGTAAAGGGAATGATTGATATATCTAACAAACAAGTAAGGGAATCAAACTAGTTGATTCTCTTACCCTTTCCTGAAAACCCCAAACCAAACGCCCCCTCAATGTAAAAACCAAAGGAACACTTTTTTTCAATAAAACACTAAACAGCAACTGAGAGTTTGCCTAAAATGTGAGAACAATTCTTATATAGTTATATGAGACATAAGAACACTAAGGGTGCGTTCTCTTTACCTTAAAAAATTAAGTTTCAGGTCCAATAAGTTCAGTTCAGTTCAGATAAGTTCAGTTCAGTTCAGTTCAGATAAGTTTCAATCAGGTCCAATTAGGGCAATAAGTTCCAATCAGGTCTAATAAGGTCCAATAAGTTCCAATCAGGTGCAATAAGTTCCAATCAGGTGCAATAAGGTCCAATCAGGTCTAATCAGGTCCAATAAGTTCTAATCAGGTCTAATAAGTTCCAATAAGGTCCAAATAGTCAATGATCAATAAATATTTGTATTATTGTCCATTATTTTATTATTCATATCACTATTAGCTGATTATGTTATTATTAGAATTTTAATTAAAGTACCACAATGATTATATCGTATTATACTTGTATTATTGTCTATTATTTTATTATTCATACTACTATTAGCTGATTATATTATTATTAAAAAATATTATAATCATGGTTAAATAAGGTTAACAATAATAATATCATAATTACAATATTTTGCAATTCGTTTTTAAATAACTAGAGATAACATGTTTTCGTTACTAATAACAATGAGTTTTACTACTTTAGTCATAAAACTAAGTGGAGTGAGATAAATTTTTCCATATGTGGCAATTTCTCACTTGTTAGCAATAAATGTTAATCAACTTTTGGTTTTCTACTAGTGCTTTATGAAATCAAAACAAGACTATTAGATATATTAGTGGTGAAAGTTATGTATAGGCAAGTATATAAATAGTATTTTTTTTTTGTTAAATTATTTATCATAAGAGATAATTAATAATAATTATTTTTTTAAAGGGCGAATTTTAATAATTATTACTTCATAATAAATTTTGAGGGGTAGTATTTACGTTAGGGGAAATATTTATGTTATTACTCATAATTTTTTTGTCTAATAAGGTCAAATAAGTTCCAATTAGGTCCAATAAGGTCTAATAAGTTTCAATCAGGTCTAATAAGTTTCAATCAGGGCCAATAAAGTCTAATAAGTTCCAATCTGGTCAATAAGTTTCAATCAGGTCCAATAAGTTCCAATCAGGTTCAATCAGGTCCAACAAGTTGAATCAGGTCCAATCAGGTTTAATAAGTTCCAATCAGTTCAGTTCAGGTCCAATAAGTTCAGTTCAGTTCAGGTCCAATAAGTTGAAGAGAACGCACCCTAAGTAGGAGTCCTTTTTGACGAACCTGAAAATCAGTTTGCCTAAAATGTGACCATATGCATGCTTTCTTTCGTGTTCAATGTTCCAAAATGGTTACATTTTCATGAAAAAAGATTACTCTATGAAATTTTAATAAAGTACTACAATTAGACTATGATGGATTGATATTCAATTGTTGCCACGTTCTCTTATAAATGGTGTTCTCAAGTCCGGTTTTATATGCTTCGTCTAATTTTTTGACAAGCAATTTGAAAAAAAGTAAAAAGTATTGAGAAAAAAGTCGTTGGGCAACTGTATGCTCCAACATCAAATAAAACTTAGAGGAAAGTTGCTTTTCATGGAAAGAAACTAGCCTTATATACACGCTAATCGTTATCAAAATTAAATTAATTAGCACCATATTTACATCTAGTATTAGTTTGAGACTTTGAGCAAGAACGTGGATACTCACTAGACTGATATCAGAAGAGGGAGAAGATCAGGCTAGTTTCCTATAGTGTTGTTGTTGCATTACTCTTTTCCATATAATAACGGATTTTTTTAAATTAAAAAATTAGATCAAGATTGTAGAAATTGATAACTTGGGTATTTTTTTTGTTTTACCTTTTTAATAATGAAGTAGTTGATTTCCTTTTTATTTTTTATTTTTTTTCCTTTTAATATTTTTCGGTGTCCCACCCCTGTTGCCTTATAGAATTAGAGATAAAGCAAACATTAACAATGTTCCAAAAAAAATATAATATGGAGCAAACATTAAAATTATCCCAGAGCATATATTTTTTAGAAATATCATAAAAAAATATGGAGCAAATATTTTAAACTAAATCTGAAAACAATTATGGACAACAAAAGATATGGAGCCATGGAGGGAGTATAGTTATAAAGAAAAAATATATATCTTGCGTGGAACTGGTCCACGCTAATATTAGTATGGACCAAAACCACCCATGTAACTCATGGTCCGTTTAATTCAACTTATTTTGTCTTATCTAATCTGATCTTATCTTATCTTATTTGATTTTATCTTATCTTATCTGAACTTATATTTTAGTTAATCATGTTGCTAACATCTTATTTTATCTTATCTTATCTACTCTTATATGATCTTATTATATCTTATCTTATTTTTTCTGAAATAAGTTAAAATAAGTTGAACAAAACAGATGCTCAGTGACCCTTTTTTCTCATATAATCACCTTTTATAATCTAAAATTATAATAATCTATCATTATCAAATATAGTGACAATTTATTTTCATACATTCACCCTTTCTTACGTTAGTTTATTATAATGAAAACTACAATTTATAACATAGTAACATTTTTTCCTCACATAGTCACCCTTTACAATCTATAGCTAATATTCCTCTTTTATATCTGTTATTTTTAACATAGTTACTCTTTTTTTTTTCCGTAAATCGCATATATTAGCTTTAGGTCCACACTAAATTTAGTGTGGACCAGGTCCATATAAGTTTATTACATAAAGAGAAGATAAACTCTCAGTGTCTCACATAAGACCCAAAAAAGAATGGCACATCTAGATAGTGCTGAATATTTGTGCTGAATTGTGTTCGGAAGAAGAAAGACCCAAACACAATATAAGGCCCATGAAATCGCTGAGTATTCAGATTCGAACATGATGAGTAATTGAACTTCATTTGATCCTCTCATTTGTAATGTAATGGAAATACTTCTTTATTTTCCAATCCAAGTGCTATTTTCTTTCTTTTTCTTTTGTTGGTGTGTATAATCAGGTACCCGACTTTTCGAATATCTGCTTTGTCACGTATGGAAATCGGCCCGTGATTCGACCTGAAAAAACAGGATAGTCATTTTACGAGTACCCAGTTTTCACGGGTTAGGTCATAAGGTACCCGGACAAATGAATGCGTAAAGTTTTCAGTGATTTTTTAGTTGCCAAACGCCAAATTTAACAAATAAAAACACTACTCCAATCGTATAATAATAAATTCGCTCCACGCCAAAAGTCTGAACTCACTACCAAAATTGCAAACCCCCTGGCAAGCATTTTACCAACTCCAAACTCAAATATGCATTTCACTGATAAATGTTGGTTGTTTTATGCCTTCTTGTTGTCCACTGTGCTACAACATGGCGTGAAATAAATTGTTGATCGGGGTGTTCAGTAGTGCGACTGCGTGAGTGCCTGAGCAATGCAGTGGTGGCGGTTTTGGTGGAGCATCATTGGTGGCTAGTTGAGTGAGTGGGAGGAAGATTGTGAGTGAGAGAATGAAGAGGCACTAGATCTAAAGTTTGGAAACCTTAAAAGAAAAGTCTAACACTCACTTACAATTAAGAGTATTTCAACAACAAAAAACAAATTTCCAGGTTATTGATTAACCGCTTCACAAATATATTGGTTCATGACCAAACTCGACAACCCAGTTTATTTTCCGGTCTGGTACCTAACCCAAGAATTTCAAAAAAAATGCTATACTATCCAACTTTTTCAAAGCGGGTAGTTGGGTCGCTAGAGTTATACAGGTAGAGTACTTTTGAACACCCCCCTAGACGTGCCTGCCCAATTCAAGAGAACCGGACAGGCCTAAAAGTAGTACATCAGTACGAGTAAGTTCCCAAATACCTTGCTAATTTTGATTTATATAAATTCCTGATCATTGAGTTGCTTAGCTTAACAATATACAAAACCCACTCCCGAGATTATTGACTTGTCCATTTCCCATAACATAGAATTTCTTATTCAAAGTAGTAGGGGAAGATTAAGCCACGATGCCAAATTTCAAGGGCAAAATGGTCAATTGGGCTTTTTTTATCATTCAACATGTGAAACAAGCAAAACTATTACTTCATCCTAGATCAACGTACACGAGAACTATTATAATTGAAGTATAAACAAGAAGCGGATCCAATAGAGAGAACTGAAATAAGTAAGCTTCAATAAAGATAATAGAAGTACTATCAAGTATAAATAATCTACAACTCGACAGTCCTCGTATGGAGCAGTACCAACTGCCAATCCCAGATTTTATGGTAGATCATGATTCATGGTACAAGGGGCAAACATTACGAGACCCTATCTGCACATTGTTAGTTTCAGTAATAAAATTCTAAACCATTCGCGTTTATGAGCCTACAAATTGTTCATCAGACATGAGGTGTAACCAATACCTCTATTCATCTTCATCTTTCTTCCCTTTGGCCAATTACAGTTTCAGCATGGCGTCCTGTGTACATTGAGACTCAAAAGATGAGATTTTCATTAGACTTTTCCAATACACAAGGGGGTTGTAAGTTATACCGAGATAGCAATGCAACCGAGTTACAACTCCACTCAAGAATGAACCGCCTCCAAAAATGAACAGTTCAGAATCAGTAACTGTGTTCAGCAACTTGCTATGACCCATAAGATGGGGAGGATGATAGCTTGCGCGACGCAGGGCTGCTATCATACGTTCCCACTGGTTTGTTTGATAAGCGGCGCTTGTAGCGTTTTAACACGGAGGCCAGATTCTCTTTCCCTTTGGGAAAAGCAACATCTCCAGCTGCAGTGCCTGACCGACCCTTCCGACACGAAATTGCAATCTCAACATCCTTGATTACTTCTAGAAGCATTGCTGAAGTTGTGACCTTTCCCCTGCTAACTGGTCTGGCAGCTGGAGGTAACATACCATTTGAAACAGGCGGACTTGATCTCATCTGATATGATGCAGGTATTTGAAGGCAAAAGCACGGGGACATTGGAGTTCGAGGTTTGAAGAAAGCCACATCAATTACACCCTGATAATTAGGTAAATTTAGTCATTGTCAAATTCTTGCTATATGCAGTATATCTATGAAGGTATGTTAGCAAACACCAAGCAACACATTGTGCAAAAGGCAATATGGACTTTGTGAAGTAGCTCAATCGGAAGGCAAGCATCTATTTTACCAGCGTAAGCAGAATTCTTCAGACAGCAATCATAGCAGGCATAGATGAGCTAAAATACCTTTCTAACCACTAGGATTTAAGCACAGATGACCATTTCATGGTGTATGCTTGATGGTTTACTCAGGGCCTATTATCACGAGTCAGATCTTTATCTTGAGATTTTTTTTAGATTGATACAATAAAGATTGTAGCAGTGAAATAAAAGAAAAACTTCCCTAGGTCCAGATGAATCTATGTCAGCTTTCTTTCAAGTTTACAAAATAAATATCCTATGGCATTCCAGGAGCTTAATGGGATTGTGAGCCAGATTATATAATTACTACTTCCGTCAACCAAATGCCTGGAAACAATTGCTCAGCAACGGTTGGGGGTTTAATGTCAAGCAGTTCAGTCAACTAGAGGCTGTAAGACTCTAAGCGAAGGTTGGTATTTTCGAGTATCAACTTGTCAGTCATCAGATTAAAGTGTTTTAGTGGATAAGGCAAATTGAGGGATGCAACCATCATAACTACAGAAGGGAGGAGCTGTGTCAACTCATTCCAAGTTGGATTTTGGCGGTTTTATGACAGAGCATTTGAGTTTTCAGATGAAGAAAATGGACAGCAAAAATTTTGAACTGACGTGCAAGATTGAACATAAGTTGACCACGAGAGCTTGTTGCTTTTGGGCAGAGTGAGGCAGGTAAGAAGCCTTTTATTGTATTAAAATACCTCGGCATAAGAGTTGAGAGAGGTTGCTAGTCTGTGGAGTCTATAGTATGCTCGAGTTTACTACAGCTTGCCCAGATAGCGAATTGGGTGCCTGATTGTCATCTCCAGAAACCGCCAGTCATCCTTTCTCATATCTACTCGTATTTGGAGGCTAATCTTCCAAAGCAAGTTTTTACTTTAGTGTAAACAGCAGCATTGAAGAAAAAAGCTGCAGGTTCACAAACCCCATATTTTCTGATTTGCCAATATTCAAGTTGGATTACCCTTATTTTAACATTGTAAGCTGGCTCCGCAATTGTGAAATCATGAGCTGTCTCCTATAATAAGGATGAGCTGAATGTGTACCCTGCTGCTGCTACAGCCTATAATATTGAGATACTTGCAGTTTTACTATATGAGTTTCTGTTGGGCTTTTGTCAAGAGGCACTGTATTGATTTGAGTGACTTGACTAGAGAGAAATGAGAAGGATCTTTTAATTTCAGGGATCTAGCAATGCTAGTTGTGATAGTAGGTGATCTTTAGCTCTCTTAACGCACATGCTCATGAGTTTTTCGCCGAAATTCCTCACTCGGAAGTAAATCATGATTGGAATGCTGTTTTCTGTTTTCTTAAGACTCTGAATACAGTTAGTTCTCCCTCTCAGCTCCCTTTCACATTAATAAAAATATATGTCTAACGGAAAGGCTGGTCTATCAGCGCATTTAAATATTGCAGATTTGGCACCCAAATACCCAAACTAAGTAATGAGGCTAAATTAGATGAGTTACCTGGAGACGATTTAGGACGTAAGTGTATTTGCCCCAAAGTTCTGGACGACTTTCCATAAGTGACAGCTCCAGGATCCGATGGATGCACCACACACCAAAGCTTACAATAAGATCTGCTTTCCAAACACAGCCTTCTCCACACTGCGGGACTGAAGAAATCATATTTGCAGAAACTGCGTCATCACCCCTAACCATCGCACCAAGCCTCCTCTCGGAATGTGAAAGCTGTAAGTCACCGATCTGGGGTGATTGTTTATAATCTCGAGACTCAACTTCATAGAAGAATTTTTCCCTCATAGCCACCCGATCAATGAGATCCTCATCAACACCATCATTTGGCCTAAATAGCCACTCAGATCCTTCCAGTTTCAGGAGCTTCAAAATACAATGCCTCAACGACTGTAGCAACTTTCTCTCCATCTCTGCAGCTGAAGGAGGCTCTTGAGTCATCATTGACCTATTACTAGCTGCCTGAGCTCCAAAATTGCTAATCTTATTAGCCACACCAAACTGTTCAAAAGGTTGTTTAGACCAAAGAGAACACGCATCAGCTCCTGAACTCATTCTCAATGAAATAGCATCTCGATATGCCATAGAAGGAGAAAGCTCATCAAATGCCAGTGGGGCCACAAGCCTTGATCTTGTACTCGAAAGTGAGGATGGTTCATAAGAAGTTCTACCAACTGATGTTCCGAAACCGACAGGGGTGTTAGGACTGTCCAATCGTGTACTCCTATCAGATGAATATAAGTTGCGGAGAGGAAGAGAGAGTCCAGAAATGTCTGGCAAACTGTGATATTTCTTGGTGTTACTTTCAGCACTTGCAGCAGAGGAAAGATCATAACGTTTATCAGATTGCAAGACACTATTTCTTTGTACAGCAAGATTCTGAATGCTAGATGGCTGTGCAGAACTAAATCCATTTGTTGATTTTTGCCCTAGAGCAAAAGCAAGAGACTCCCGATAGTTGTTTGAGACCAATGACGGGGACTTTTGAGGTGTGGTCTCTAATGGGCCAACTGCATAATCAGATCTTTCCTTGGCCATTCGATTCAGATAAGATGCAATTTGATAACCATGTACTGTTGCAGGCTGATAGTCCAAACCATCAGAAGATGGAGGGAGGTGCAAACTCTGGTAACGCCTTTCCCCAGCATCAAGCATACTGCGATTGGAACTCTGCATATAGCTGTCAGGAAGCTGCATCTGGTTGGACCATAATGAAGTAGATGCTTTACGTGCCCTATATGCTGACTCTATACTGTTTTGTAACTTCTGTTGATTTTGAGCATCATATAAACTCATGTTTATTGAATTATCAGATACTCTGTTTTGCAACTTCTGTTGATTCTGAGCATCATATAAATTCATGTTTATTGAATTATCTGATACTCTGTTTTGCAACTTCTGCTGATTTTGAGCATCATACAAATTCATGTTTACTGAATTATCAGATACTCTGCCTCCCAAAGACTGGAACTGCATTCCATACTCCTTTCCAACTGAATCTGCAAAAGGCTTAGAGTTTGAGCCAAGCAATACATCTACTTTCTTGCATCTTGCTTCTTGTGTGATTTGGCCATGGAAATCATACAACTGTCCCCAAAATTCATCAAGCGCTGCAGCCAATTGACGTCTTGCTGCACGACCCAACCCTGACAGTCTTGAGAGACTACCAGCACTGGCCCCACCTTCATCATTTTTTCCACCAAGACTTCTAAATGAACCTGGCCCATCGGGTGTACCTGGTGCACCACCTCCACGAACATCTTTAGATGGTTCCTCAGACTCCCAGGTATCCCCTTCATCATCTTTCTCAATTGGTGTGTCACCCTCAATTCTCAAGGTTTTCTCAACTGGATCAGCTGGTTCAGTTTTCATAGGACTAGATGCCAATATTGGATCATCAGAAGGCCCACTTACCACACTAGAGACTGGCACGGGTTCAACAGAAGCAGCTGATTGCTCAGGGTCTGGGTGGGGACATTTAGATGAGCCACAAGCCATACTTTCTACCAAATTATTTTCAATAGCAGTTGCACGAGGCTCTTGAACAGTGTCCATAATTGTCTCAGGCAAACTAATGTCGTAATTTGGGATTGTCAAGTCTGGATGGCTACGCAAGGACTTCTCCTCCACTGGCAAAGATTCTGGCTTATTAACAAGTTCCTCACGAAATCTAGGTTCAGTAAAATCATTTCCCTCTCTCTCTGTAAATGATTCAGGTGCAACTTGCTGAGAATCCCAGTTCCAAGGCTGGGAGTCCAATTGAGCTGTTACAGATTTGAGAGGAGTGGCTGCCAACCAGAGCATAAAACTAAGTGAGGTGCAAGCGGTAACAAGGAGTAAGACATAAGCCATAGATGTAGCACCGTTCCCCATACTCCAACGCAAGTTACCAACCCAATCACTTTCCCCAAAAAATCATCTCCACGACAAAAATCATCTCTAAACCCAGCATTCCCATGAATATCATAAGGACTACAAACTCCAGAATAGGTGAAATTTTGTTCAAACCCATAATAGGTCTCGATGAGGCAATTCGGAAAAGAGGGATCACAGAAGATGGCAGCAGAAGAGCCACCATGACCTGGGTGCATATCAGCATATGGTACATTCCTTCAGCTCCTGACTGCCACAAACAAAACAGCGCAGGGACAACAGCAAAAATTCTAATAGTAGCACGATGAAGCCACTCAGGAAGATCCATTTTAAAGAAATCATGCAACATTGTTTCTCCACCCTCTCCACAAAATTCCCAGCTTAATGCCATTATTTGGTTGGCCAAAAACAAAATCACAAATGAGGCAAAGGGTATTATCGGGTTCCTGTATGCCTGCGTCGATCACAAATGAGGAACTTGGTTAGCATGGATTTCTGTTTAAGAGGGTAAAATATACAAGTGAGAAAGAAACCTGATCAAGTAGAGACATTGCATCTTGAAAGGTAAGCAAACCAAGGCCAGTACTGTAAGATACATTAGCAGCTGAATTCATGAGTACATAATTCACCAGGAATATGCCACCGGATATGGTGAGGCTAATGATAACATTATCCTGAGACCTCAAACCCTTTAGCATGGAGACTGGCCCTTGATACCGCTGCAACAGCATATAATCAAAAGATAACAAAAGTCTACGACAGTTCACCAAGGCAAAAGCAACATAAGACAGCAATATAACGTAGGATAAACAAAATGAAAAAATTAAAAGTATTTCAATAAGGGATGCAATGGCCAACTATAAATGAATTCAGCAATAGCAGTGGCTCCAGCCTCCAAGAACTCAAGTTCAAGATTCACTCATTATATATAACATGGTTTGCTTTTTTTCTTCATTATTGAACATTTTAGAGATCACGCAAAACAAAGATTAGAAGAGCATATCAACACCCTTTATCTACTTCAAAAATCAGATTTTGTTTTGTCCCTCAATGATGTGAATAGACAATATACAGAGAGCACTAATTATATTAAGCAACAAACACTCTACAGTATGGCAGTAGGGGAACAAGTTTTTCAGCAAAGTCCATTTGTGTGCTTCAATGCCATTCGTTAACTAATCTTGTCCCATATGTTATTATGTATAAGAAATAACATAGACAAGTGAAATCTTGTTTGATTCATCTTAATGCATATTTTCATAATATCAACTTTTTATAATTTTTTGCTATGCGTCATTCAAGATATTATTGATCAAAGTAATGCATTGAATAGCGTGAAAACACGAAGTGTAGCAACTAAAAAAATAGAGGAAGTATAAGAAAGACAAACCATGAAAGCATGGAGTCACTCTGCCTTCTAAAACTCTACAAAGGATACCAATAACTAGAGAAAAACACAAAGCCTGTAGTCCTGTACTCCCTCTGTCCCAAAAGCTTCTTTAGACATTGAAATGGGGGAAAAACTATCACTTATAGCACTTTTTTTTATTGATCAGCAAGACCACCAACATATCTCATATTGATTGAAATTTCATATGCAATTCTAACCACATTCTAGAAAATGCTAAAAATTAGAATTTTCACCGCATTTTGGGCACAAAGGGAATATTAATTATATACAACAGGTCTCTAATTGCTTCCAGCATAATTAAACTCTGTGCCTTTTATCCAAAGAAAATTAAATAACGCCACTAGTTGTTATCATAATTCATAGAGCATCTGCGCAAAAGAAATCACAGCGGCCAAAGGACAGTGACTTTCTTTGTCATATAGATCAAGAGATTGTGAATAATTCTCATGTCTCACGATAAATAAATATTAATCCTCCGCATTCAAGCTTTCATATTGAGCTTGAATGAGTGAGCATTAACTTCTGTATAGTGCAAAAACTGACAGTCACCAGTATTCCACCAATCATAAACTGATTTCTGACCGCGCCTCAAAAACGTTTAAGGAAAAGGCGTAGAAGGAACACTCAAATCATATACTTCCTCCGTTCTTTATTAATTTCAACATATGGTTCCGCTCAGTTTTTAAGGACATGCAAAAGATGGTGGAGGTAGTATAAAGTACTCATGTGGGTGGGTAATTGATAAGAGTTTTAGTTAGATTTAGGAAGGGCAATTCAGTCCATTTGACTAGCTTTTATTACCAGAAGGGGAATTGTTGCAATTAATATGAAATTATCTAATGCAGTATACTCCCTCTGTTTTTTTTTTATCTTTCTCACTTGGAATCTTGGCACTATTCATACTTAGAGAGAATCTTCTCAATTTTTTTCAATTTATAAGAAAAAATATAGTCATGTGGGGTCTTGTTTGATTCGTCTCAATTAGTACATTATTAATATTCAGTCGTTATAATTTTTACTATTATATAATGAAAGATATTTAAATTCAAAGAGGTGCATTGGGAGACGCGAACAGGAAAGTGAGAATGATAAAAAAAAACATAGGGAGTATGTTGCAATTAATAAAGAATAGAGTAAGTATAAATCATAATACTTGATAACTTGAACAGGTCAACGCTAAAGTACCTGTACAATGGAAGAATGGAGGTAAAAATTGTGAGGCATGACATTCGCTCCAAGTAGACCCATCAAAGCAAAAGCACTCTCACCACTCAACTTCGATAACAAACTATTTGCAGGAACCGGAAACTCAGGTAGACTGAGTAGCATCCCAAGCACATAGCAGGCAAATGTTATTCCTGCCACACAAACTACCCCGAACTTCACTTTGGAATTTTCCTGAAAGAGGCAAGGGAAACTAAAATCAAAAGATACCACATCTTGAGCTCCAGCAAGAATGACACATAAGTAGAAAAACTCACCAGCAGGGTGGAAAAAAGTGGATATAGCACGACATTTAGCGCAGTCAAAAGGATACAAGTGAACAAATCCAAGCCAAAAATCATGTTGAGTCCATGCGCCATGCCAATAATCTAGAAGAGAAAAGACAAGAATACGTTCCATAAAAAATACAGTCAATCATGAAGAAGGGTCGCTGCAGCATGATCATGTTCTATAGCACAATGGGCAACTCATGTACCATAGTAAGATCCAAAGCAATGGCTGACAGCTCGACTTGAATTCCCAGAAAAAAACACGTGAGTTTGTCATACTCTTCGCTGCAAATCTTCAGCATCATGTACAACAAAGGTAAGAAATCAAGATAAAAAACATTTATGCAAGAGTAAAACTTGAAACAAGCAGATAAGTAAATGTAGGCCCATTTCTTTCCGTTTCCGCACTTAATTTCTTTTTCCAATATAGTCTAAACCAAAGCATTCAGACTATGAAACTATACGACTTCAACATAGCCCCTTTTAAACCATATTACTGAGAAGGAAAAAAGCAATGTCATGATAACAGCTTCCAAAACAAGTGAATCTCAAATCCGAATCTTATTAAATATCAACACGGGAAGTCATAAAGCGTCATTAAAGAGCCAACTAATATCGAATCAACAGCTAAAAATTAAGCATATTCCGATTAGCCACAAACGACAAACAGCAACAATAGAATGCCGAACAGATTACATTGCCTTTAAAAGATACCTGGGCGAGATTTTTTCCACTGACCACACTAACTCGAGCTGATAAATAATGACATAAAACTGCCACGAAGTTGAAGACTAACGCAAATGCCGCTAGATCAACTCCAAATCGAGCGCCACTATCGATACAAGAAGCCCACTTGCCAGGGTCAATATACCCAATTGAGATAAGAAGAACTGGAGCCAGAGCAGGAAGAAGCCCCTGCGAAACGCCCCGTGCAATACCCTTATCATGTGGACTTCCACCCACCATTTTCACAAGCTAAACTCTCTCTCAAATTAAACTCAAATTATCAACTAAACTCCGCAACAATCACTCCCAGAACAACCACAAAGATCTGTTCCAGCTCAACAAACTCACATTTGCAGAAGTCAACACATATCCCAATCATTTCCTTGGAACTTCCAACTTAACCTCGCATTTAAAATTGAATCTTGAAACAAATATAATCTCGAATTAATTCAATTTCCAGCAAAACCTAATCAAAAAATAATAATACTATAAAAATCTATATTCTCGATTTGAGCAAACATATAAATTAGCGTAAATGTAATCATACCTTGATTAAACTCCAATTTCCAGATAGATAGACTAAATATTTTCCTTGCGCAAGAATTTCACCTCGATCTAGAATTCAAATCACCTCTTTTCAGCAAAAAACTGAAACAAAAATTCTCGCGCTATTAAGTATCAATCTCTGCTCACTACTTCAATCCCCAAATCGAAGCAAACGTTAAACTAACTTCCGTTTAAAATCCCCAAATTAACTTATCCAAATTCAATCTTCAAACTCTTTTCCCCTTAAATTTCATTATAAGCATGATTTTCTCACTGATTAGGGTTTCGGTAAGATATCTGCAGTGAGCCAGTGACAGAGTTCAGTGAAGAAAGAGAAAAATTGAGAAAGAGGAGAGAGAAAATAGAAGATAGATATCAAATGCAAGAGTTTTTCAGAGATCAAGAAGAAAGAGAAGAAGAAGAGAGAGAAAGAGTGAAGCTTCCTTCAATGGAGGAGAGAGAAAATGTTAAAAAGAGTCCTGAGGAGGTCCAGGGGAAGTGAAGTGAAAATCTTCTTTTGCGGTTGACTCGATTTTAACGCTTTTTTTCCCTATATTTTTTAATTTCTTTTTTTACATTATTATTAGTAGTAGTTAATATAATTATTCCTCGTTTATAGGAATATAAAGAGGGTTGGCTCGAGATCTTAAGTTGTTGATACTCACAATTTGGTCACAAGACTTTGCAATTATTATAGTGGATTATTATATTATTATTATTATATGGAATCATACCCGAATGTGAATGTTGGCTCTAGTTACTAGTGAAGTGGTAGAACCTTTTAATGCACCTAGCTTAGGGTCATGATTGAGTTTTGGCTCATGATTAGAGAGCTCTATGAGGATAGAAGTAGGGTTGTTGAAATTGAGTAATTCGATGATTAGAAATTTCGGATCGAAGAAAATTCAATACGAAAAAATCAAATATTCAAAATTTCGAATATCTAAAATTTTTGGATCGGATATTCAGATTATCCGATTTGTTTTATTTTTTGCTAAGATCAAGTTCACTTAGAAAGTTGTAATTAACAAAAAGAAGTTCAAGATGTTAAACATCATATCAACTATCTCCAATTAACAGTTAGAAGTTCAAGATGTTAAACATCAGATCAACTCACTCCAATTAACAAAATTTGAAGAAACGTTAGTCGTAATCTTTCACTCCAATTAGCACTTAAAACAATAAGGAAATAAATAGAAAAGAAATTGGTAAACATCATATCTTCAAATAAGTCTATCTGATGAAAAGAAATTGACATCCCGACCCATAAACAATTTCTTAAAATAAAACCTTAATAAGTGGAAGAGAAAGAAGTTGGGTTGAAGGCCATAATCATCTAGTTACTTTGATGGTGGCCGGTTGGCTTATGGTGGCAGATGCTTGACGAGAGAAAGAATGAAGAGGGTTGCGAAGAGGAAACACTAGTGGTGGCGCACGGTTGCCAAGAGGAGTGAGTTATTGGTGGCCGACTGTGGTTTGTGGGTGGTGGACTAGTCGCCGTCACCTTGTGACGAGATTGCATGTGACCGGGCGACCGAACGGCGAATGGGGGAGTGGGCGACTGGACGGCGAATTGGGGAAGTGGGCTGGGCAGCGGGGTTTGGGGAAGTGACGAATAGGTTAGGATTTTTAGTTTAGATGAGTTATTTCAAAGAGTTGCAGTTTTCTTTAAAAAATGAAAGAAAGATTCAGTATTTCAAAAACACACTTGAATATTTTGTGTATCCGAAATAAAAAATTCGGACCCGCATCCGATCTGAAATATCTGAAACCTCAAAATTCGGATCGGGTATCCGAAATTTCGGATCCTATCGACTTGATCGCGGATTTCTCGACACATAATCATGTCTCCTCATTAAGCACCCAATGATAAAACATGTTGTCGTCCTAATTGATCCAGTCCAAAGGAAAAACAATCTGACATGCTAAGCCCGAAATTGTTTAAATAACTCAAAGCCTATTTATTTATTCTAAGTCCAGTTTAAAAGCCCAACTAATTATTCATGATAATTAATTGCATTTTTAAATCCCATTATGGAAAAAGCCCAATAAATCATTCCTGATAATTAATAGTATTTTTAATAGATATTAATTATTCCTGATTATTAATTATATCTTAATAAATATCTTCTAAATTCAAAGATATTATGAAAATCATATTTTTTTTTCTTAAGATATCTGATTTTCGAATCCGATAAAAACAATCTTTTAAAGATTGGACAAATAACAAAATCCAGTCAAATCTTGGATGCGGTGTACGCGCCGGAATGCATCTGCCACGCCAACGTTGCGCAAACGCAAAATCAAGACAATCAGCAAAACTCAGAAGTGCAGAAGCGGATGCGCTCCGCACGTCGTGATACGTGCCACACGATACTGATGTGCGCCACGCATCACTGATGCGCTAAGGTCAACAAGCCTGCGCGCTGCGCATCCTAAAGACTTATCCGGTTTCTTTTGTTTTCCCTATAAATAGACCTCCTTTTCACCCGATTTTGAAAACACTTTCCTACAGACTTTCACTCTCATTATCACTCTACATATTTCACATCTAAGTTGTCTCAAATACATAATCAAATACATTCACTCCATTAACACATTCGAATTTCTTATATCAAGCTTCAAGATTGCTCCTCATGTAGATCGTGTCACAAGACCCAGGCTACAATGGTATAATTCATGAGGGTCAATTTTAATTTAATTTTTATTAAGTAACAATCTACTTTTCATAATGTAGATCTTAAAGGCATTAATGCTCTATTGTACATTTTTCTCTAAATCTCACATTTTTCTTTTTATTTCTATATATTATATATTCATATGCATGTTACATGCTTTAATGCTTTCATCACTGCACATGTTTATTTTTGCTAATCAAGACCTAAATAAATGTTCCAATATTAAAATTAGATAATTTGGACAACCTATTAGATTCTGATAAGCGTGTAATATGGTATATTTTTACTCCATAATTTTAGTCTTATATTTGTCCTTTATATATTATTTTTATATTTTTACCAACTTTTATTCGTAGTGGGTTGTTTATATTCTTATTACATTTTATTGAATACTTAGCTTAAATAGTGTATTAATTTTGTTATAGGTATTTTACCATCTCACATTGGAAGAGGAAGATCACAAAAATAATCAAGAAAAGAAATAGACTAATAGAAAGAAGAAAAGAAGAGGAAGGAAGCCCATTTAATCACGTGAGCATTGTTTTTAAGGAGCAAAACCCTCATCATCTTCTATCTTCCTAATTCATCAGTACATAGCACAGAGTCCTCATTCCTCCTTCATTCTCGCACTACGCGCATCACACGCACAAGAAGATGAGATTTTATCTTCTTTTCATTCAAATTTTGTGGCAATTTCTATCATATTCCCATATCTATTGGGATATATATATTACCCATATTTTCACGCAAAAGGGGGGACACACACATACACAAGAGAGTTCGTGAGATTGAAGAGAAAAGTGGGTTCATCCAAGATCGAGCGATTGGTAGGGATCGAAGAAGTATTGCGTTTTCGGAAGCGAATTGAGGGCAGCGGCTGCGTTAGTTCGGTTCTACATTCATGAGTTTTCTCCCTTCTACTTTCAATTAGTTGTTCTTGTGATTGAACTTGTTTCTATCTGAATTTATTCATGATTTCAGTTTCTTATATCTCTATTATTTGAGTCTAATTGGTTAACGCTGAGTTGATTGAATTTAATTATTTGATTTAGTATTTATACAGTTCATACTATTGTTGGTTGGTTATGAAATTTGATATCTTTACTTGTAATTGGACGCAATTAGTTGTTTAGATACTCAAATTGTGCTATATGACTATTAGGCGCGGCGTTTAATAGTTGGATAGGGAGGACGACTTGAGATTAATAAGAGTGAGCGGCTCATCTTAATAGTCTTAAGTGTATGAATTGTGCTAATAAAACAAGTTTATTAGGATTGGATTTGTCTTAGCAAGATTCTAGGTTTTTAGTGAGTAAGACAAGAATTGATCGCGGCGATAATTCACCAATCTAAGTGCTAAGTTAACTACTAAAGTGGTCTCAATTATAAAGGTTAAGAAGCTAAATTATGATTAAACATTCTATGATCGAATCGGGAATTAATAGAGTTTGTGTGTCGTCACTTGTAATTAGTAGTTTAGTAGTAGTTTTAATTTTAATTAGTCTAAGTAGTTTTTTTACAACCGAAAACCCCCTTAATCGTACATATGTAATAGTGTAAATAGTGTAAATTCGTATATAATATATATTTTTGTCACTTAGTTGAATATTTGAGTTTAGGAAGTTAATAATCTTCTCGTGGGATCGACCCTTTCTTACCCTTTTACTAGTTATAAATATTTTTGAAGGTTTAAGTTAGGTTTTTAATTTTATACGGTAAACGACACGTATCAGATTCCAAACATGTAAGGAAAACAATATAATCAGATCATATCATGGAAACCAGTAGTAAACTACTAAGTTAAGTATTAAAAGTTATCTATTTAAGTAGCTCAAACAACATTCTAGAGATGTTGTGACTACCATTGTTTCTGCAAATTACAATCCAAAAGCAATAACCCTAATTATCCAAAATATTACAAACCGTTACAAACCAAATTACATTAGAAGCAATGTTTTGTAATTCGGGAGAGGTAAACTAGAAGAAGTTTGATGTTAGAGCAGATCTAAAAATATGGGAAAGGGAAGCTGATTATCATTCTGCAGAGTTGACCTTAGTCTCATTGCCTTGATCATCATCACCATCTTCTTGCTCACTTGCCTCTTCCTTATCAGACTTCTGTGGAGAAGCCCTGTCCTCAGAAGCAGACTCTGATGAAGATGGTTGAGTAGCAGGAAAACCTTCAACTTCTTCTCAGTCCTTGACACACGAGCATCAAACCTTTTCTGTTATTCCCCAAAGGCAGAGCATAACTGAGTGACAAAACTAAGCATCCGCTGCATCATAAAATTGTGTCCACTGATCTGCTTCACTAGAGACAAGGTGGCTTCAAGACCTGCAATATGGCCTGGTTTTGCCACCAGTCTCTTACCCATCTTTCATCCGCAACACACCATCAGCAAAGGTCATTCCCTTTTGACCTAATATCTGATTTGAGAAGGTGGACATCTTCTCAAACTCTCCAGATATCTTTATCTTCTTTTTCTTAAACACCGGGGTCAACCAATCTCCATAAGGCAATCCATGATTAGCCATCTCCAAACATCCAACCATGTGTGCTAACACCAGCGTAGGGAGGTTGATTTGAATTCTTTTCAGTAGGCAATACATGACAACTGAATTCATAATCCTATAGTGAATTCTACCCTGACCCCTAGACAATGCAATCTTAGAAGCCATAATTTGTAATACCCTCAGCATAGGGTCCTTAAGCTGACTGATAAGATAACCATCCTTGTCATCAGGGGACCAGTAAACAACCGCTCCTGGATATCTTGAGCAGTGATTCCCCTGATGACTGGCCAGTTATTCTTAGAGTAAACAAACATTCCTTCTCTAGGCACTCCTAGTGCCTTAGCCAGATCAGATTCAGATAACACAAGCACATAACCATCAATTACAGTTTTCACGAAACCATCAGCCTTAGCAAGCAAACTCTCATAAAACTCGGCCACAACAGATTCATAGACATTCACACTTTTAGAAAACAAACCTAACCAATTCCGAAAACCTAACATCTCTTTCAATTCAGACAAAAATCCTAGATTGAACCAACCACTAGGACAGATAAACCCATATAGTATGATACGCTCACTAAAATCATACAAAGGTTCATGAAAAGAAGAAGCAATAGATTCAATAGTGGAAAAAATGCCAAGGGTTGCGGTCAAAATAGCCCTAAGGGCTGCGTTTTTGGACCGCAGCCCTTGGCGTAGCAGCCCTTGGGCATTAAGGAAGGGATGTGGTTTTTGACCGCAGCCCTTCACTACCAAGGGCAGCGATTTAGGCCCAAAATCGCAACCCTTTTTACATGGAAGGGTTGCGGTTTAGGCCCAAAACCGCAACCCTTTTGGTTCATTTTTTTTTAAAGCTCAGCTTCCCACATTCAAACCAGCAGCTAGGGGTGTTCACAAAAAATCGAAACCGAATAACCGTATCGAAAATGGTCAAAATGGGCGGTAATCGTACCGGAAAAATAGTGATTAAACGGTTCGGTTACCAAACCGGTAAAAATTACGGTTAAACAGTACGGTTACGGTTATGATTTTTTATAAAACGGTTAACCGAAAAACCGGATATATTTATTTTATTATATTATTATTCAATTTTTTATGATAATTACATTAATTAATTATTAGTTTTTTGACTAAATGCATTAAGTTAGTAAGTAATCTAGGCTAATTAATCTATTGGAAAAAGGAAAGTTAGTAAGCTAAAGCCTTAAAGCCTTATATATGTCACGCACTTTAGGAGTCCAGTCTACTGTCTGTTGCTCTTTTCTTTCAAGTTTCAACCTTTATTTATTTTCCAAACACTCTTTGCCACACAAACTTTTACTCTTAACTCTCTGTCGTTAGTTGGTGTGTTTATGTATTAGTAATTTAGTATGTTATTTTTTATGTTGGCATTGATCTTTGTGGGGGTAGTAATGTAGTATGGTATATTGGTATTCAAGTTATTATTATTTATGTTGATAAAAATTGAAATCTAATATATAAATTCAGTAAAATTTAATTAATAAAACTTGAGTAACGGTTAATGGTTAATCGGAAAGCCGTCACGAAAAACCAGGTTAACCACTTAAGCGTTCTACGGTCGAACGTTTACGATTACGGTTCACAGCAATGGCGAACCGATACTTCCGATTACGGATCATTTCGGGACGGTCAACCACCCATGAACACCCCTACCAGCATTACCCCCCTGCATTCCCCCGCCAGCCCCACCCCTCCATTCCCCCGCAAGCCCCCCCATTGCCCTAGCGGCACCCCCCTTGCCCCCCACCCCAGGATCACCCCCCGCCGGCCTCCCAACCCCAAGATCACCCCCCTGCTCTATGCACCCCTGCCGCCCTGACCTCTGCAACCACCCCCGCCCAGCCCCACTACCCAACAACACCCCCGCCACCCCCACCCTACCCCAGACCCCTACTACCCCCCATCCCCGCAACCCCCGGCCCGGCCCCCATTGCTCAAGCGGCACCCTACCCCCGCACCCCACCGTGGGCGGCCCTCCCCCCAACCCTAACGTTTCCATTCCACAAAAAAAAACGAATTGCATATAATATATCACAAGTTTTTCAACGTAATTGTCTTTAATAATATATTAATAATATAAATGTGTACACATAATTGACAAAATACCAACATTTTAGCTAAAAACTATATAAGAAAGGAAAATGCAATTGAATAACTAGGTCTAGCTAATTATATCGCAAAATCCTCCCAAAATGTATCATAAGCAATCATCACAAATGTGGCTTACCAACTTATCTCGAACTTCATCTAATTCCTCCATGATGAAGGCCTCCAATCTTGGTGTGTTATTCATATAAACCTTGCAAGACAACCATGAAATAAAACACATAAGAATTCAATCATTTACTGTAGTCAATAGTTCTAAAAATTACATATACCTTCCCGAAATTCCATCAACAACAAATGCAAGCCTAAAAATCAACACGCTAGTTATATTATACCTCATATTGTCATGTTCAAAAAGAAATAGGAGTTAAATGACTCAAAATGTACGAATTGAACGCGAATCGGCGAAAATAGCCCTAAAATCACATATACCTTCCTGAAATTCAATCAACAACAAATGAAAGCCTAAAAATATATTCACTAGTTATATTATACCTCATATTATCATGTTCAAAAATAATTTGGAGTTAAATGACTTGAGAAGTACGAATTGGACGCGAATCGACCAAAATAGGCCTAAAATCACATTTACATTTCTGAAATTCAACCGACAACAAATGCAAGCCTAAAAATCTACACACTATCTATATTATATATATCATATTATTATGTTAAAAAATAAATAGGAGTTAAATGACTCAAAATGTACGAATAGGACGCGAATCGGCCAAAATAGGCCTAAAATGACCTTTGCGTTCCCGCAATTCAACCAACAACAAATGCAAGCCTAAAAATCTAAACACTAGTTACATTATACCTCATATTATCATGCTCAAAAATAATTTAGAGTTAAATGACTCGAGGAGTACGAATTGGACGCGAATCAGCCAGAATAGGCCTAAAATCACATTTACGTTCCCGAAAATCAACCAACAACAAATGCAAGCCTAAAAATCTACACACTAGTTATATTATACATTATATTATCATGTTCTAATATAAATTGGAGTTAAATGACTCAAAATCTATGAATTGGACGCGAATCGGCCAAAGTAGGCCTAAAATGACCTTTACGTTCCCGAAATTCAACCAACAACAAATGCAAGCCTAAAAATCTACACATTAGTTATATTATACCTCATATTATCATGTTCAAAAACAAATTGGAGTTAAATGATTCAAAATCTACGAATTGGAATAGAATCGACCAAAATAGGCCTAAAATCACCTTTACCTTCCCGAAATTCAATATTTATCTTATATGAACTTACTATTGTAATTTTTTATTTAAATTAAGCATATATCACTTACTCTATGCATATTTGTACTATATATGTCAAATTTATATGAAATGCATCAAAGTACCATGTTTTGGGGGGTAGAATTTGTCATTTTTTGCGAATATGTGCTACTTTGGTTTCAAAACCAACTAACTATTACCCTTCGATCTAATCTAAACTAACATATACTAATTAGTTACATACCTTTTGAAGATCATCGATGTTAGTGCAATGGTTGACTATATCGAACATGTACCTCAACACGAAATAGCCACAATCAACTCTATTATCTTGTTGCGGACACTACAATTCACCAAAACATGCATCCAAAAACATTCATCTTAGATTTTAAGTATGTGGCGAAAAGTGTTTCTATATAAGGACAAGCAAATTAGTTACGTTACCTCGACTGATATCCACACAGGAGTTTTTCCTACTCGAAGTCCTACTCCACTATTCTGCTTCATCACGCTACATCAATATATTAAATAATTCATACATTATAAGATGTAATATTTATATATACTTCTTCCGTAACAAAATAGATGTTACACTTTGAAAATTGCACTATTCACTTACTACATTTGACCATGCATTTTTTAGTTTTAGATAAAATCGACCGAACTATATGATATGTTGTTGGTTTCATCTCAATGTATACTTTCATAATATTTACTTCTTATAATTTTTACTAATACACAATTAAAGTTATTAATGGTCAAAGTACCGCATCGACAAGCGTGAAAATCAAAGTGTAACATCTATTTTGTTACGGAGGAAGTATATGAATAATGTGTAATATTAATAAGTACGTATATATTTAGTTTCGGTTAGGCTACCTATTTAACAATGATTTGATTAGTAAGGACCTTGGTGGTTGTCAACGCAAAAAATCAAAGTGGTAGACTTGGTTACTTGACAAAAATATCGTAATGAGTGTCCAATGGAGCCTACAACAAGGAAATATGGTTATTAATCATACAACAATTAATAGGTGAATTTTATTATCGAATAATAAAAGTAAAGCAGGTTTAACAAGCATACTTTTCAATACACGGGACAAGGATGAACTGATCTCCTAAACGAGATGATGCTCTGAAACTCATATCGAGATACTCTTTAACGTCGGCTTTGTTTTTTAAGCAATTCTCATCTCGTATCATGCTTGGACATAACCAACCAATCTTTGACTCACTTGATGTTCCAAGCAATTCAGTGTATAATAATCTGATAAATCATATTAATTAAAAGTAAACTTACTTATTATGGAAGTTGAAAACTAATTAAGCATATATGTACATATTTATATACTTATGTATTACCTCATGAAAGTTTGTATCATGGAAACATTCAATTTACCCCACATAAGAATTCTTTAACATCGACTTTAGAAATCCATGTCGATGACTCCTCAATGTAGTGAAATTGTTGCACCCCCAAAGGAACCTCTATTGTACTGTAATCGGGTAAATTGCTAGCGCACTTATGTAACCAAAAGCATGCAGTACTAAGGCCTCGCAACACCTCTGGCTCGAGAATAAGTGGATTCTTTGTCATAGAAACTTTGTAATTCAAGACATTTGGTTCACCTTCATCACGTAAAGTTGCCTTCTTAGCCTTGTTTTCAGGTGAACAGGCCTTCTTTGCCTTCTTGTCATGTGAATCGGCCTTCCCCGAAACCTAGTAATTAATTAAAAGTAAAGATATTACTAACTATCACAGGAAATAAAAAAGAAAACATTACCGTAGTTAATTTATTACAAAAAATCACGCATATATATGTATGTTAATCAGTGTACCTCATCTGAAAACCGCACCCATGCACGCGGCCATTGAACATAACTGCCAAGGGCATCACTCAGTGAATGTAGACTAACTTCTGGCTTCGGCACCAGAAGACTTAATTCTTCAAAACCAGACACAATTGCATCGAGGCTGACCACATAGTGATTATTGTTCACTAACTAGTGATGCAATCGTACTCGATCACTAGGGCGTTGTGCATGGCCATAAGCTACCACAATCAAACTATCAGAACCATCTCCTCGAACTAATAGTTGGCATGGGGTCTCCTCCTTTAAAAAAACTCCATTTATAGTTAGGCTATGAAACAACATTATTATAATAAGAATTCCATGCATTTAAGAACAATAGTTGTTTAATAAAGCAAAGGGATTACGTGATTACCTTCAACTCGGGTACTGGTGGATCAGGTAAAGGTATCATTTGATCATCAGATGTTCATGGATCACCGGTCGGCTGTCTAGATGGAATATCACTACCCTTCTTCAATGCAGAAGTCGGTAACCCATTTGCTCCAACATGGCGTTGAAGTTATGTGTCATCTCCTCCCTGAGCTCCTCCCGAATTACAGCTTTGATAGACTCCACATCTAATGACGCCGTCGAATTCACACTACTTACACTTGATTTTATCGTTGTAATGTATTGATCAACATATACCTTTCTCAAACCGAGGCGGACACCTCCTACGCCCCTCATGCATCCACTGTGGTCCTTTCCTAAAGTTTCGTGCAACGCATCAATGTGTGCTTTAGGAGTGAACTCACGGTTGCCTCTTTTTCCTTCAGGGCAATCTACATAAGGATAAGAGAGAAATGCTCGTGAATTCAAAAACAATTATACCTCATATTATCACATTGAAAAAGAAATTGGAGTTAAATGACTCAAAATCTCAGAATTAGACGCGAAATGGCAAAAATAGGCCTAAAATGACCTTTTCGTTCCCGAAATTCAATAAACAACAAATGCAATCCTAAAAATTTACTCACTAGTCAGATTATGCCTCATATTATCATATTAAAAAAAAATTTGGAGTTAAATGACTCAAAATTTATAAATTGGACGCGAATCGGCTAAAAGAGGCCTAAAATGACCTTTTCATTCCCGAAATACAACAAACAACAAATGCAATCCAAAAAATCTACTCACTAGTCATATTATGCCTCATATTATCATATTAAAAAAGAAATTGGAGTTCAATGACTCAGAATCTAAGAATTGGACGCGAATCAGCCAAAATAGGTCTAAAATGACCTTTTCGTTCCCGAAATACAACAAACAACAAATGCAAGCCTAAAAATCTACACACTAGTTACATCATACCTTATATTATCATGTTCAAAAATAATTTGGAGTTACATGGCTCAAAATCTAAGAATTGGGCGCGAAATGGCCAAAATAGGTCTAAAATGACCTTTTCGTTCCAGAAATTCAACAAACAACAAATGCAATCCTAAAAATTTACTCACTAGTCATATTATGCCTCATATGATCATATTCAAAAAGAAATTGGAGTTAAATGACTCAAAATCTAAGAATTGGACGCGAAATGGCCAAAATAGGCCTAAAATGAACTTTTCATTCCCGAAATTCAACAAACAACAAATGCAAGCCTAAAAATCTACACACTAGTTATATTATACTCCCTCCGTCCCATAATACTCTTGGCACTTATCAAGACACATAATTTAGATGATAAGTTGTTGTTTGGTTATCAATTGTTATTTTATTGAAAAGTAGATGTGATAGGAGTTAGTAGCTAGTAAAAGTAGTATTATTTTATTTTAAGGAGAGAGAATGTGGGCCATGATTAGAGTTGGTAGGTAGTAGGAGTGGTATTATTTTATTTGGAGGAGAGATAGTGTGGGCCAATGGTTAAAAGGTAGAATGATTAAAATAATAGTGGGTCACATCCAAAAATAGAAGTGTAAAGAGTATTCTGGGACAGATGAAAAAGAAAAGTGTAAAGAGTATTCTGGGACAGAGGGAGTACCTTATATTATCATGTTCAAAATAAATTGCAGTTAAATGACTCAAAATCTAAGAATTGGATGCGAAATAGCCAAAATAGGCCTAAAATGACCTTTTCGTTCCCGAAATTCAATATAATTTGAAGTAGGGCACATGATTATTGTAAACAGTAACATTCTACCTCATATTATCATATTCAACACAAAATTATGGTCACATGACTCAAAATACAAGATAATGACATCTTTTGTGTACTTACAATGGCGTTGGCTATCTATTCTGTACCGGGATCAGGCAAGACTCTTTTTCCCTTTGCATCAACCCCATGCATCGAAGACCACCGATCGAGGACTCTATCTGGTTTCCGAGCCGGTGTAACTGTGATCGTAGAGCTATTCCCCGTTGCCGTTGTCGACCCCATTGTGGGGTAATGGGCAAACATCCACTTCTTTATCGCCTCATTGTACGAATGGGCACCCAAATGATGATAATACTTCCTAGCTTTTGCACTCGCGCTACATTTCTCACGTCTTGCCTAAAACACACAATTACAAACAAAGGTTAGGTACGGTGTTATACAATAATACTCGAGCTAAGTCTAGTAATTATTATTAAAATTCATACAATAGCTTGCGGGGTAGTATATTTGGCAACAAATGCTTCCCACTCTTCAGGTTTGATTGTTTTCCATATCTGATATGATAATTTGAGGGGTTCGGATGATGTTTTCGGTGAAGCCTGAGATCCGGATCACTAGTGGAAAAAAACGCAAGGGTTGCGGTGCAAGGGCTGCGTTTTTTGGGCTAACCGCATCCCTTGAGCAGCCCAACAATGAAGTAAACCCTCGCTTCAATTCCCATTTTAACGCGAGCAACCCTAATTACTCAACCCCATTTCTCTCTTCTCCATCCCTTCAATTGCAAACCAGTCAGTGCATCTCTCTCCTCTCATCCTTACTTCGCCGGCGAGGGTTCGCAACGAGGCTTTCTTTTTCGTGATGAATATCTTCGAGACGGATTATCATTCGGCGTTGCTCTCTCCTTGCAACACACGACTTTCTCTCTCCTACAACAACTCTCAAGTCACGCTATTGGTTAATAAGGTGAGGAATTTCTCTCTCCCCGATTCACCTTAACTCACCCTTCGTCGGCGTTCCTTCTGCCGGTCGGAATTTCTCTCTCTCCTGTGTTGTTGCTCTCTCTCTCCCTCATCTCCGTGCTGCTGCTGATGTTGCTCTGCGTCGTCGCTCGCGCGCCATCGTCGCTGTTGTTGCGCTGCTGCTTGTGCTTGTCTCCCCTGCTCGTGTTTCTCTCTCCTCTCGCTAACTGTTGTTGCTGTCACCGTGATTGTGCTCCTCCCTCCTCTCTCTTGTTGGTACTACCCACTTCCCAGTCCCTCTCTCAATTCTATTCTATTATGTTTTAAGTTTGGATCATGATTAGTGAAGTGATTATTGATTATGGGTTTAGTTGAGAGGAGTTATATTATTGTTGAATTGTTGTGTTGATTGATTAAATAAGTGAGGTGTTGTTGAATTGGTTTATTGAGATTTACTTCAGAACCGTTGTTTTGGGAGTTAGTTTGAGTTTAGCACATATATGAACGCTATTTCTAAGTTGCAATTAGTCTAGGATTGAAATTCTGATTACTGTTGTGTTGTTATTGTTGTGCCGTTGCTGTTGTGATTGTTGTTGTTGTTCAAATGTATATAATATGTTGAACTTCTTCTAACTAGGGTTGAAGTAGCTATGTGTAATCTAAGTTCTTTTGTAATTGGAAGAGCAAGTATATGGAGGATTATAGATTAGTTGCCGCATAAATGAAACACATGTAATAAGATAGCATCATTTTTCCTATCAACTCGACCTCTAATTGTGGATGATTGGATCATGTTGTTCTTCCTCCTTAACATTGCACTTGGTAGGTTGTTATTCTGGATCAAATACTTTCCAATGGCATTGTGCTGGAGAATAATTCAGCAGCTGCTGAAGACATCCCCAGTGTAGCAGGGAACAATGGTGTAGCGTGTATTTGTTGAGAGTTCTGACTCTAAGCAGTGGGGATACTACTGCAGTAAAGAAGAGGTATTCAGCTTCCAACTTTTTGTCAGGAGTATCAATCTTCACATCTAACTTTTGTGGGTGCAATTGCATCTGTCACTTTATTTTCCCATCTAAGAACTTAGAGGCTCACAAAATGCTTCATTTAGTAATTATTATGTTCAAAATACTCCCTGCTTTCTATAACATGCTTTTCATGGTCAAACTTGGGACTTATTTTTTCTCAATATGTTCTAATCTAAATCATGAAAACTATATTGCTGCGTTATATGTATGAAATAGTTCTTTCATATTATGATGTTTTTATAATTGTCACATAATTGGATGAAGTTTGTTTAGTGGAGAGAATGAGCACATAATACTTTTCTGAGCATATGGTTAACAATTTAACATTGTTTTGGAACATTCAAAGTAGAAACTTTTGACAAACCTTTTATTTAGGAGAATGTGTTGTGAATTTCGAGGATTTTACTGTTGATCTATGTTCAAATAATGTGTTCTATTATGTCTCTTTACAACTTGATGCATTGGCGGGTTCCTTAAATCTAAAAGGGGAGAGAGAGAGGGCACTTAAAAGGCAGCTTGAAAAGTATTATCCTAGAGTTCACTAGATGAAGTTGCTTGTAGAACTTGATACATAATGTGTAACTTTCTCTATATTTGTACTTAAAACATAATTTGCAATGAAAATTGATACTTATATATATATATATAACTGTTTGGGGATCATTTAGGATTAAAAAATACAATTTTTTTTTTTGGTTTTTTTTGGGTCACAAGGGCTGCGGTTTTGCTTAAAACCACAGCCCTTAATTTGTAAAAAGGGTTGCAGCCCTTCATTGTGAAGGGTTGCGGTCTAAAACTGCAGCCCTTCATTTTTGCTGAAGGGCTGCTACGGCAAGGGCTGATGGCAAAAAATGCAGCCCTTAGGGCTGTTTTGACCGCAGCCTTTGCGTTTTTTCCACTAGTGGATGTCGTTTCTTCGCCGTAGATGTTCTTCTTCTTTGTACCTACTACTTTCCTCCGCTTAGTGATCCACCCGGACACTAACTTAGCCTTGAAACCTCTGAATCTCTCGGCAACCGCAGGTAGAAATAGATTCTTCTTGGCTTCATCATCTTCAATATCGAAAAGATTCTGCAAAAAAAGGCATTTCACAAATTAGTCTCCATAATTGTTGTAATTTATACGCTATCATTAACATTACACGTATATTTAACAAAATAATTAAGAAACTAAACGTTATTATGAAGCTTACCATAGTGTCATCCCATAGTAACTTCTTCAAACCCTCGGGCACCTCTTTCCATGATTGCACAATGGAGAGTTTCCGCATAATAAGGCTAATATGTGTGGCATACTTCCGACGCCACTTTCCACAAGGTTGACCCATATTATCGTACTCTAAAGGCATATAACCACGAATCCTTAGTGATTTTGTAAGTCCCCTTCCTTTTCTCTTTTTCGTCGCCAATGATTTCCTACCAATTTGTGGTGTTTTTACAACTCTTGTACTTTGTGCATTTAGTTCTTCACCGTGAGGTCGGTCTTGCACGTAATCTTCTCCCATGAGAGCATTTACATCGGTCATCTCCTCAAGCCTACGTACGTACTCGCCGTTAAGATCCCGATCCTCGGGATTACCTTTATCCCGTTCCTTTCTCTCATCATATGACTCATCCTCGGTAGTGTGTTCACTACCCGTGCTCTCATTCGTATGCACATTAGCCATCTCCCTGAAATTGTACAAATATACACATTAATATATAAAGCTCAAGAAAACAATAAAAAAATTAACATTGGCACTAAGGGGGGCATGTGCGGTGGGTGTGCAACGGGGGGGGCGGGGGGGGGCGGGGGGGTGTGCGGGGGGGGAGTGCAGCAGGGGGGAGCAAAGAATGGGGGGGTGTGGTACGGGGGCAGCGGTGTGGGGGAGGGCGGGCGGGGTGGGGAGGCGGGGGGCGGGGTATGCGGGGGGAGAGTGTGGTGCAGGGCGGCTGCGGTGGGGGAGGGCCGGCGTGGCCGGGGCGGGGGGTTTGTAGGGAGTGCGGGGGGAGGGGCGGTGCGGGGGGTGCACCAGGGATATATAGCCAATTTCATTTACTAAATGAAAATTTATGCACAAAAACTAATATGTAGTTTTATTCTACCTCATATTGGCATATGCAACAAAAGTTTGGAGTTAGATCAACAAAATAATAGAAAAATGACATGAATCGGCCAAAATAGGCCTAAAATCACATTTACGTTCCCGAAATTCAACCGACAAATGCAAGCCTAAAAATCTACACGCTAGTTACATTATACCTCATATTATCATGTTCAAAAAGAATTTGGAGTTAAATGACTCCAGAAGTACGAATTGGACGCGAATCGGCCCATATAGGCCTAAAATCACATTTACGTTCCCGAAATTCAACCAACAACAAATGCAAGCCTAAAAATCTACACACTAGTTACATTATACCTCATATTATCATGTTGAAAAAGAATTTGGAGTTAAATGACTCGAGAAGTACGAATTGGACGCGAATCAGCCAAAATAGGCCTAAAATAACATTTGCGTTCCCGAAATTCAACCAACAACAAATGCAAGCCTAAAACTATACACACTAGTTACATTATAACTCATATTATCATGTTCAAAAAGAATTTGGGGTTAAATGACTCGAGAAGTACGAATTGGACGCGAATCGGCCATAATAGGCCTTAAATCACATTTACGTTCCCGAAATTCAACCAACAACAAATGCAAACCTAAAAATCTACACACTAGTTACATTATACCTCATATTATCATGTTCAAAAAGAATTTGGATTTTTTAACTAGAATAATACAAACTTTTGCCCATTCTCTCGCAATAATACAAACTTTTGATTATTTTTAAATAATACAAACTTCACACCAAAATTCCTACAGCAAGTCAAGTTGACCTATGACCTTTAAAACAGGTAAAAAAAAATTTAACAACACAAAATTTCTTTCTCTCTCCTCCCCCTCCCCCAACCAACTAAAACCCCTCCCCTACCCCACCCCCCCCTCACCCCCCACCCCCACCCTCCCTCACGGAACCAGGCCCACAGAACCACCCTTGCCCCACCACGAAACCACCCTCCCAGCCACAAAACCTCCTCTTTCCACACTGCCATAGCTGGGCAGAATTACCACACCACCATCAAAATAACCAAAAAAAAAATTGCGACAGATAATCGCCATCTCATATCATATATTTCAAGCAACTATCAATCGAAATTTGATGCAAGATGAAAAATTAATATTAACAACAATTAGCAAACTTCAATAAAAAAAAATACTACACATTTGTTCAATGCAACAATCAATCAAAGAGACAAAAATTCACTATAACATCCAAAAATCAACAGAAATCCATAAAAGAACATGCAAAAAATTCAAGAAAATCGGAAACAAAAATAGTAGTAGCTTTCAAAAGCTCAAAAATACAACAATGGTGGCCACAAACTGATAAATACCCACATGCCCTCCTCTCTCTTTCTCTCTGCTCCCACTTTCTCTCTCTAGTTTAAGTGTGGAAATGGACTAAAGAAACATAAGACCCATGCTGCAAGTCTGTAAAATTTTGTTGCTAAGCAACTAAAATACGCAAATCGTTAACAAATCAGATAACAACAAGTAATCCACATATAAAACAACAACAAAATATGAACGATTGAAAATCGGAAAATTAATCGACGAGAAAATTCATATGAAGTGTAAAATATCATTCGATCTTAACTAAAGATGATGAAAACAGAAAGAGAAAACAAGAACTCACAGAGAAATCGGTGAGATCGAAGGTGATCGCCGGAGAAAAAAGGGGGAAAATAAGTAGATAGAAACTGACTTTTGCGAAATCGAAACCACTAGAGCACCACCACCAAATTCGAAACATATCTGGGTTTATGGCGGTTGTGGAGGAAAGGAAGAGGAAGAGGAGAGGAGGTGTTGGTCGACCGATTGCACAAAAAACAAAATAATGCAAACATCGACAAACTCTGCAATGGCGGAGCTAAATACTCCGCTCTAACTCTCAACCGACTAGACTAAAATGCCAGCCCTTGAAGTACGCAATTAGCTCAACACAGAGCAAAATCACAACCACAACTAACAAGAATTTGATCAGCCTGAAAAACCTCGAATCGGAGCTTCGAGTGCGATTCCGATGATCCTTTCGATTTAACGGCGAGGAGAGAGAATCTGAAGCTGAGATCGCGACGGAGACGAAATTAGGGTTTTCGACATTGGAGGTTGAAGAAGAAGAAGTTACAGTGTTTGGATTTTTAGAACTCGTAGTTTGAAGGTCGAGGCATGAAGCTTTAATGGCGGAAAAGAAAGAGAAGAATGAAAGGAAAAAAATGGAGGAAGAAGAACCAGAGCAAACAAAGAAGAAGAAGGGGAAATAACGAAAAAAAAATCCACGTCACCAGTTTACCTGCACCAACAAGTGACTAACCGGTCATGACCTACTAGAGGAATTTTGGTCAAAAGTTTGTATTATTAAAAAATAATCAAAAGTTTGTATTATTGCGAGAGAACGGGCAAAAGTTTGTATTATTCCAGTTAAAAAATCCAAATAATTTTGAGTTAAATGACTCGAGAAGTACGAATTGGACGCGAATCGGCCAAAATAGGCCTAAAATCACATTTGCGTTCCCGAAATTCAACCAACAACAAATGCAAGCCTAAAAATCCACGCACTAGTTACATTATACCTCATATTATCATGTTAAAAAATAATTTGGGGTTTAACGACTCGAGAAGTAGGAATTGGACGCAAATCGGCCAAAATAGGCCTTAAATCACATTTCCGTTCCCGAAATTCAACCAACAACAAATGCAAGCCTAAAAATCTACACACTAGTTAAATTATACCTCATATTATCATTTTCAAAAAGAATTTGGAGTTAAATGACTCGAGAAGTACAAATTGGACGCGAATCGGCCAAAATAGGTCTAAAATCACATTTGCGTTCCCGAAATGCAACCAACAAAAAATGCAAGCCTAAAGATCTACACACTAGTTACATTATACCACATATTATCATGTTCAAAAATAATTTGGAGTTAAATGACTCAAGAAGTACGAATTTGACGCGTATAGGCCAAAATAGACGTACGTGAATATATGTCTCATGATTTATTGACCTTCCGCCGTTTCTTAGGAGCTTCAACATGTATCCCTTCCGTGTGATCGACACACATATAGTTCTCCGACATATTCACATCATCTTCCACACTAATTTCAGGATAGGTAAAAGTTGGGATGTCCTCAAATGCATCATACTCTTCCTCATCCTCAACATCATCAATGTCGAGAATACTCCTTTTGCTAGGTACAACAATTGACCACTTATTATCAGCAGGATCAGTTACGTAGAATACTTGCTTAGCTTATGATGCAAGTACAAATGGCTCTTGAGTTTCACGTAGACGACCCATGTCCACAAGAGTGAATCTGCAAGGATCATCTTTTTTTACGCAACGTCGATTATTGTCAACCCACTTGCAACAAAAGAGGCAAATATGAAAAGCAGAGTAGTCAAGCTCCTATATTTCTTGAGTTCGCCCATAATAATTGGTGTCACCAAGAATGGGAGACTTATCCTTCGAGCTTGTGTACTGTGTAGATGACGCCACAAGTGAAACACCACTATTTTGTTGCGATGTCGACTTAAGATCTTGACTTTCAGTCCAAAACGTATACCCATTAATATCATAACCCTCATAAGAGTGTACAACTTTACGAGGACCAAATGCTAACCACTTGACTGTTTCAGGAACACTTTCATCCAAATCATTCACTACTTGTTTATGAAACCAATCAATGAACGTCTTGTTATGCATTTACTTCAGTGCCCTTATTCCTTTTCCAGGGTTGCTAACACGTAATTCCTCCATATGTTCATCTAAATAAGGATGGACAGCTGCTATGTGATGCAACACAAATAAGTGAGCTTGTGTACGCTTGTCGAGAGAAGGTGAGATCAATTTTGAGCCAATTGTACCCTTGCCCTCAAGTCTGCCCTCGTGTCGAGATGTCGGAAGTCCAACAGGATCAACACCAGCAAAATACTTAGCCACAAAATTACTGACCTCTTCACCCACAATCCCTTGAATTATACTACCTTCTGGTTGCGCAGGATTTCGAACTTTATCCTTCAAAGTACCCATATATCTCTCAAAAGGATAACACCACCTCAAAAACACTGGACCACACAACTTAATTTCTCGAACTAGATGGACAATGAGATGGACCATAATGTCAAAGAATGCAGGGGGGAAACATCTCAAATTTGCATAGAGTTTCAACTACTTTGGCCTGCAAGGAATCGAGGGTCGATGGTTGTAGCACTTTGCTGCATATTGTATGGAAAAATGAACAAAGTTCTATATTGGTGTACCTCACATGCTTTGGAAGTATCCCACGAATTGCAATCGGTAAGAATACTTGCATCATTACATGACAATCGTGAGATTTCATACTCGATAACTTCAACTCACCATTTAAGGTAACAAATCGCTTCATATTCGATGAGTAGCCAGTTGGAACCTTAATGCCATACAACGACTCGCAAAAAACCCGTTTCTCTGCTCTCGACATCGTGAAGCAAGCTGGTGGCAAATAATTCTTCTCCGAATCCTCCACCTTCTTTTTTCTTTTTCGAGTTTCCTCATCAACCCTTTCCTCCACTACTTTATTCTATTTCCTTCCGTCCCTTTTTTAAGCCCACAACTATGGTCGAAGCCCCTGTTTTTCCAAGTAAAGTCGTGACGCCTTAACATCTTTTGTCTTGCCCAAAATATTCATAAGTGTCGCAAGAATAGCTTCACAAACATTCTTCTCTATGTGCATGACATCCAAACAATGCCTGACCTGTAGATATTTCCAATATGGAAGTTTCTAGAAAATGGACTCCTTTTTCCATAATCCTGTAGTTCCATCAACGTCACTCGCAGTTTTGCCAAAGATTGTTTCAATGCCTTTAACCTGATTATAAATTTCAGTACCAGTTAATGGTCTACGAGCAACTTCCTCTTCAACCGTCCCATCGAATGCCTTCTTCTTAAACCGATAGGGATGGCCGTGTTTGAGGAGCCTTCGTGTGAGCATATAGACATGTTTGCAGCCCTTAAGGTGTGTAGCCTTCATGTCATCTACACAAATCGGGCACGGTTGTTTTCCTCTAGTCTTATACCCAGATAAGTTCCCATAAGCTGGATAATTGTTCATTGTACAGAAAAGCATGGCATGCAGAGTGAACATCTCATTAGCATACGCATCAAATACTAACACTCCTTAGTTCCACATCTTCTGTAAATCTTCAACAAGTGGTTGGAGGTATACACCTATGTCATTTCCAGGTTGTTTCGGCCACGATATGAGAAGCGACAACATGATGTACTTGCATTTAATGCACAACCAAGGAGGCAAGTTATAAACCACTAAAACTACTGGCCATGTACTTTGCTGAGAACTAAGATTGCCAAAAGGATTCATGCCATCAGTACATAATCCAAGCCTCAGATTCCTATCCTCATTAACAAATGCGTTATGCATCCTGCTGATACTTTTCCACTCAGGCGAATCAGCCGAATGCTTCAGCAGACCGTCTTTCTTCCTACGATCTGCATGCCACCTCAAATTCTTCGCATCTCCTTTAGTTGAGAACATGCGCTTAAATCTAGGTATTATGGGTAGATACCACAACACCTTAGTTAGTGGTCCTTCACAACCCCCAGCTCCTTCACGCTTGTACCTCGACAATCCACAACGTGGACACTCATCTAAATGCTCATACTCATCACGATAAAGCACACAATCGTTAGGACAAGCATGTATCCGCTAGTACTCTAAACCGAAAGGACACATGAGTTTCTTAGCATAATAGTACGACTTTGGCAGTACATTTCCATCAGGGAGCATATCAGCTAAAATTTCCAACAACGATGTGAAACTAGAGTCCGTCCAACCTGCTTTCAACTTAATGTTGAAGAGTGTTATCACATCGGAAAGTTTGGTGTACTTTGCACAACCTGGATACAATGGCTTTTCAGCAGCCTCAGACATAGACTCAAAAATACGAGGTCGTTTACAAGACTGATCTTCAACCTCGTGTATCATCTCGTCTACCCGATCCCTATCATCATCCGCATACTCATCATCCCAATTCTCATCCCTGACCTCATCAACGAGCTCTAAGTCATTTTTTTTCTTCACAAACATCGTTGATTACTCTTGAGCTTCCTATATATTTCCCCTCCTCACCATGCCAAACCCATACGTGGTATTGATGCCTAAACCCACAGCGAAAGACATGCTCCCTAAGCAAATGAATACTACTAACCTTGCTCACATTTTCACAATCGGCACATGGACAATAAAAGTCGACTGCTCCAGAGGATGCTTGATATTCTAATGCAGATTTACAGATTTCCGAGACCCCATTCACAAATTCAATCGATTCACGACTGCCATACATCCAAGTACGATCTATCTCATTCAAGAAGACCTCTAATTAAACACAATCAATTATAATGTATCAATCATTATTTAAGTACATACACATGCAGCAAAGTCACATATTCAAATCACACACATCCACATGCAAGCTAAGAGAGTGACATGTTCAAATGTATGCATGCAGACGAAGGTCCTTATCACTCCAACCTAACCCATCCTTGGACTTCTAATATCACTAGTGAATATATGCCAACTTTTCAATTTTAAGGAAAATACGACAGCATTTCCCTACAGTTCTCGAGGTACACAATGTAGATAATTGCTTATCTACATATGTACCAAGAGAACAATGTAGAGAAACGATAAGCTAAGACTTTCCTTAGAATTGAAAAGAAGACACACATTCACCACCTAAGTGAGATCAAACGTCCAAGAACAGTCCCAAACAGGGGACTATTCAAGACTTACTCCTAATGAGTAAGTCTTGAATGGGTAATCTAGGCATATGATGATGATTCATGTAACTTATACATTTCATAGCTCAATTAGATTGTTTTCATCCAATCTCATATCAAGAAATATACATACATTATCATATCTTACTCAAATTAGAACACATGATAATTTTTCCTCATCAACCTCCAACAAAAAACAAGAAAATTAGGCTAATTACCTCTTAACACCAAAGAGGAGCAATTATGAGAAGAGAGTTGATAGTTTATTTGCCTTCCTTAGCCTTTTTTTCCAACAATTAACAAATGCCACATGCCACATTAATCACATAATTCAATTAAGAAAAGCAAAACTAACTAAAAAACTAGATTAATTCACCATGAACTACACAAAACTCACTATTTGAAGAAATAGGGCAGTGGTGGTGGTGGTCCTGGAGGTCGTTGGTGGTTGCTGGTGGTGATGCGTCATTTGCGGTGCTACGGTGGTGGTTGCTGGTGGAGATGCTCCACAAACAACAGCCCCACTACGGTGGTGAGTGAATGACGTGGTGGTGGTGCGTGAATGGCGTGGTGGTGATGCGTGAATGGCGTGGTGGTGATGCGTCACGTGCGGTGCTCCGGTGAGTGGCGCTCCGGTAGGGTGATGTGCTGGTGCGGTGGGCGGAGTGCTAGTGGTGTTAGGGCAGGGAGGGAAATTCATGCGAGTTAGAGGGAGGGAGGGAAATTCGTGTGAGTTAGAGGGAAAGTGAAGGGCACTACGTGTGTATGCGCGCAAAAGCCAAAATAAAAAAGGAAAGTGAAGGGCTGCGTTTTTCAATAAACCGCATCCCTTGCACCGCAGCCCTTGCGTTTTTTTCCACTAGTGTTTACCTTTTGTTGAACCTTAGTTTTGATGACGACAAAGGAACAAAGATGCAAACTAAGTATTGAACTAACAAGTTGTTAAGTGAATGGATTTTACAAGGTATCAATGAAAGGAGCAAAGAGAATACTAAGTCAAAGAAGAAATCAAGTTTGGATTTTGAAGACTTAGTGAAGATGCTCAAAGATTTGATACTGGAGAAGCATTGGAGCAACAAGACCAAAGGAAGGCTTTTTGTTTCTAGTTCCAATGTAGAGGAACGAGTAAGAGTTGGTAAGGAACTGTGGCAATTTAAAATGAGAATGAGTGTCTGTTCCTTTGAAAGGAACATACGATCTGGCACTGTCATGTTAAGTTAAAGGAACTAATTAATTAAAAGGAACTAGACATATGTAAATAAGTATAACAGTTAAATAATGACGCTTGAGTGATTTATGCCTAGATTTTAGGAAACCGTTTTTATTTAGTAAAAATCTGATTTTAAGGAAAATCTTTTCAAGGAAAAGATTTTATTTTTATAATATAATAAAAATCCTTTTCGGTTTTAAGGAAAATACTTGTAAAGATAATATTTTGGTAAAAGGATTTTATTTCGGTTTAATTAATTAAAATATATTTAATTAAATCAGATTTTTGATTTACTGCTTTAGTGGTTGCTAAAATTAAGGAAGCAGTACCATTTCCATTGCCCACGTTTAACAGAGATCATGGAGATCATGGGTGTAAAAAAGGAACGTATTCCTCTAGTTGAGGAACATCATGGGAATATCTACAACATGATGGCGGAAGACTTTGAGAAATGATTGAAGAAACTAATTAGATTAAACCCTGGAATTAATTGAGTAATTCAAAAAAACCTAGAAATTAGGAAAAAATAAAATCTGAAGGAGTTTGGGAGGTTGATTGAAGAAACAATGAGTTCAAAACCAATTGAGTGATTCAACTGCGGCGGACTAGAGAAGAGTTCGTTGAAACCAATTGAGAGAAGTTCGCTGAAACAACGAGTCTGGGACTTCAGCGGAGAACTCGGTAGGGAGCGAAAGACGACTGAGGGAGAGACGACGAAGGGATGGAGCGAGGGACGGCGGAGTAGTACAGTGCTCGGGTCGAAATAAAGAGAGGGTCGAGAGAACGATGGACTTGGGAGGGAGGGAAAACAAGTGACGTTTTAGGTGAATAAAATCATGAAAAAAAAAGTTGGGAGGAAAAACAAAAAGAAAGCCCTCTATTGCATTTTTTTTATAAACCTATTTTTTCTTTTTAACTTATTTTAGATGCTTGACAAAAAAAACCGTTGCAATATCTTATTAAAATATTAAAAAAAATTAAAACTGTTGTAATAAAATAGTCATAATATATAACTGTTGCAATAGTTTTTCTATAGCAAAAATTTTCCAAAGTCAAAGTCTACAAAAATTAATAATTATTTAACTGTTGCAATAGTTATGATATAGCAACGTTAGTAAAACTGTTGCATAAAAGAGCGTTGCTATAGCCCTATTTTGTAGTAGTGGAAATGTTTTTACCACTAACACATGATTTAATCCCACGTTCTAAGATATAAATGCTATAAATACTTATGTCTAATTAAGTTCCAATTTGTGGCTGACCAAGTGATTTAGTGAGTTTAACTAAGTAAAGTGTCAGTGCCTTCATTCTCTCATAAAAGCCATTTGTTCTTTGCCTTCTTACTCTAATTCCACTAAGTTTATTGATTATAGTATTTTGGTTTTTGGGGTAAGGGGATTTTGAGTAAAGCCCTGTAAGAGAGAAAGCTTTGAGTGAAGCGAGTTAAAGTGATAAAACTTCAAGTGAAGTTGAGAGGAACAGCTGTTAAGGGAACAGTTGTCCAGGAACTTGAGTTTAGGAACTCAAGGTGTGGCCCGTGAGTAGAATTAGGTTGTAACAAAGTTGTTTGGCCTAATTAGTGAAAGTGTTGAGTTTAAAATCCCTAGTGGTCGATGTTGTTTCTTCTTGTTGGGCCCAAGAAGTTTTTCCTCGTAAAAATCCTTTGTGTTCCTTTAGTTTTTTTTCTTTGTTTAAGTTTTATAATTCCGCAAAAAGTTACGTGTATTTCTACACAAACAATTCACCCCCTCTTGTAGTGTTCTTAGTGGAATAACAATTGGTATCAGAGCTAGAACTCACGAAAAATAGGAAACCCTATTGAGAAAAAGATCCAAGGAACAATGAACACCACCAAGAAACTTGAGGAAGGTTACTCTATGCAAAGGCCTCCTATGTTGAATGGGAAATTCTATTCCTACTGGAAGAACAGAATGGAGATTTTCATCAATACCGAAAACTACCAGGTATGGAGAGTCATTGAAGTTGGTGATTTTGAGGTCACAACTACTAATGACAAAAATGAGGTAATTCCTAAACCCTTCTCTGAATATGACAAAGCTGACTTTGAAAAAATGAAAGTAAATGCTATGGCTGTTAAACTTTTGCATTGTGGACTTAGACCCCATGAACACAATAGAATCATGGGATGCAAATCCGCAAAGCAAATATGAGATTTAATTGAAGTAAATAATGAAGGAACTAATGAAGTCAAGAGATCTAAAATTGATTTACTAATGAATTAATATGAACTGTTCTCCATGAAGGCTAAGGAAATCATACAAGAGATGTTTACTTGTTTTACTAACATTATTAATAAGTTAGCTTCTCTTGGTAAATTTATTTCATAAGAGGAACATGTTCGAAAAGTTCTTAGGAGTCTTCCTAAGGATAGATGGATGGCTAAGGTCACTGCATTACAAGAAACAAAAGACTTCACTAAGTTCAATTTGGAACAGCTTGCTGGATCACTTATGACTCATGAGCTCCACCTTGATGCTGAGTATGGTGAAAGCTCTAAGTCAAAGTCCATTGCCCTAAAAGCAGATGATGAAGATGACTCTGACTCAGAAGAAGAGGAAGCAACTCTCATGGTTCGAAAATTTCGAAAGATGTATAGGAACATGAAGAATGGGAACTTCAAAGGTAGAACTAAATTTTTTTCTAATAAAGCTGCTGATACGCTCAAGTTATACGATGTTTTTGTGGTATTTTAGGTACACTTTGCTAAGGGATTTATTTGTAATTGTTAATGTTTGCATATAAATCGACCTTAGCGGAAGTTCGGAATTTTATATATTAATTATTATTAAAGTTGTAAGTTCCGAGCTCTTGGAAGCATGAATGGTTCCACAACATCGTCTCACCAACCAAGCTCCGCCACAACCAAGCTCCACCAGCCAGCATCGCAAGCCCAAGCACCGCATGCCTAGCAAGCTCTCAGCGGCATCGCCAAGCAACATCGCAAGCCCAAGCGGCTCGCAGCAGGCAGGCTTTCGCACGCCGCCCATCGCACGCTCAAAGCGGCACTGCCCAAAGACGACGAAGGCTCGCGACTCGCGACCCCTCTGCTCCTCGCGACTCGCGATGCACCTGTCGCGGCTCGCGACTGCGTGCCGCCCATTTTGTGCGGGGAGACAGAGTCCTCGTCGCGACTCGCGATCGGTGTCGCGACTCGCGACGCTTAAGTCAGCTTGGGGCCACGATTTTGTGCGGCGTTTAAATGCTTCCTAAAACCTAATTTTTGGGAGACGAAGGAGAAGGACGAAGAGGAGAGCCGAAATGTAGATCTTGGAGTGGCAAGCTTGAGGGAGAGCTCCTCTCCTCATCCTTCCTTCTTCATGATTCTCTTTTCATCTTTCCTTCTTCGTTCCTCTTTGTTCTTCATTTCTTATTTCTTTGTTTTTCATTTCCTAGTTTTAGTTTTCATTTCTTAGTTTAGTTTTTAGGGATTTCAGCTATGGATTTGGTTTTGCTATCGGATTGTAGCTTGAATCGTTCTTGGATCAATTAACATGAAGCTTCAACCGTTATTGTGAGATCTTTCCTCTCTTTCTCTTTTCCTTGATTATGGTTCAATTTCTATGTTTGTGATTTATGATTGTTGCATAATTATGCTAGGAACGTTACTAGTTTGATTGTGTAGTTAATCTAATGCTAGATTTAAGAATAGAATCGGATTGTTTTATTCTTTTATCAATTGGTAGCAAACTAGGGAGTAATTTAGATGCCGATCATCTTGGTTATTTCTTAGGGAAATTGAATCAACTGTTGAATGTTTATCGCGTGTATGACATTAGCGGTGTCTATTGGTTCTCTGTGTTTATTCGTTGCTATTGGATTGAACTTAGACGCAGATCGGACTAGGTTATCCTTTAGTTAGGGTTTTATAGTCACGCTGATCGTGCTATTCAACTAAGAATAAGGAGAACGCGAGATTAATTCTCAACAATAGATAATTATGGAAATAATTAGAGTGGAGGTTCGAGGATCGATAATGAATTGAAATGGATGTTAATCGGATTCAAGATCTTTCCATAATTAATTTCTCATTTTATTTACTTGCTAGTTAGTTTTAGTTTGTTTATAATCTACTTGAAACCCCCCTTTGTAATTAGGTTTCTCGGCCCTTAGCTTAATCTAGGTTTCGAATCACGCTGAGTACTAAACTCGTCCCTGTTTCCCTGTGGATACGACCCCTACTTCCACTATACTACCTTAGTGTAGAAGAGAGTAGGAGAAATTTTATCTTTGGCCGGGTGCGGTGTAAACAACGACACGTCCGCGCCCGCCCAAATTTTGGCGCCGTTGCCGGGGAAACGGTGTTACTTGTTTGTATTTAGCGTGATTTTTGGATGGTATTGCTTGTGCTCTTTGTTTTTGATTGGCCACTCATATAAAGAATTCCCTTTTTGTTTGAGTTTCTAGTTTTCATCTTCCATTGAGCTCTATGTATTTCACTTTCGTATTTTGGACAAGAAGTATGGAACTTGTTGCTTAAACTATCTTGGGAATGATTGATTGAAGCTTTTGACGGCTTATTGTTTGGTTATTGTCTAGCTTTAATTATTGATATTAATGGTCATGACTTGGATTAGCTAGGAGTACTACTAGTTGATGTTTGTTGTTGACTTAATGCTAGGTTTTGGATATAATCTGATGTTATATGCTCAACCATGTTGTAGTAAGCTAGGCACTAACAATGCATTGCAAGAGTCCTTCTCAATCAATTTTGCAGGTATTTGAAGTGGAGATTGACATGGAACCACCATTGTCACACATGGAGCACAATCCCAACGATTAAGCCTAAGGTACTAAGTCGAGCTAACGACTTTAAACAACAGCGCTTCTCGGGAGGCAACCCGAGACCCTTTTTATTTTCTTTCTTTCCTTTATTTCTCATCAAATTTCCACCACCACATCAAATTTTCTTCCACCCACCGCCCACCCACTCAAAAGAACCACAACAAATCTTAATCCACTTTGAGCCCAAGTCCACAAAAGAAAACCCGTTGGGAGGAGTTCAATAGCTAGGAGTTGGTAACACTAGAGGAGTGAGATTGTTGTATCTTTTCGATCTCTTGAGCTAGGTGCAAATCTCAAAAATTTAAAACTTTTGAATTTGCCATTTGTTTGAGTGATTTGAGGGAGAGGGTTGTGAGTTGATTTCGGAGATTTGAGTTGGTGTTGTTAAGAAATTTGAGTTTGACGGATTGTTTGGTCATGAGTCTTGAGCATTCGATCTTCGATTTACCCGATTTTCGATTTTCTCCCCCCATTTTCAGTTTACTTTTTCTTCTAATTGTAGTCACATTGAGGACAATGTGTAGTTTAAGTAGGGGGGAGGGTATTCTCATTCTCATGTATCTATGTTGTATTTATGTTGTATTTATTTCAATTTGAAAAAAAAAATGAAAAAAAAAATTGAAAATGAAAAAAATATAAAAAAAAAACAATGAAAATGAATCCCGCTGAGTTGAAAACCCGCAAGGGCGGGCGACTCGGGCAAAAGTGGGGGCCCGGATATGTTGAAAACCGAAAGGGCAACCTATGCAAAAAAGTGGCTTATATTGAGCGGGTAAGATGGTGAGGTGCAACCAAAAAAGAAATTTGTGAAGCTAGGATGAAAACCCGAAAGGGCTCCTAGGCAAAATGAGAGATTAAGAGAGAATTATATACTTTGAAAACTCATTTGCCGGAGACGGTGTCATAAGGTGGAAAGCGTTTTCGGGTTGGGTTAGTGAATTCATCCTTTGTTTTGGGAAGATCTATTTATTTTGGCTTTCGCATTCTTTTGGTTGATTGTTTGTTTTTGGGAGTAAGCATGGAATTTATCCCTTTTTGTCTTTGTTCCATGACTTGCTATTTTAAGTTAGTTGTTGTAGTAGTAGTTTATCTTTTGAGGTTTTAGGCGAGTTGTCATTTTGATTGTGGCGTTGGAGTGAGTTCAATTCCTTTGAGATCCTTCGAGATTTGAGCTCACATTTTGGTTGTCGTTTGGTGATTATTGTTGTCGCGTCTTTGTATTTTTCGTGTGAGCTCGAATCTAAGTGTGGGGGAATCATCGTCCCTTACGTTTAGGTTTTGAGCGAATGTTGTTAAGATGTGATGATGATGATGTAGTTGATGGGGAGTGTAGGTTGGTGTTGATAGCTTGGGCGATGATTTAATTGGTATTTCTCATTTTTGAGTTTACTCGAGGTCGAGTAAAGTTCAAGTGTGGGGGGGTATTTGATACGCTCAAGTTATACGATGTTTTTGTGGTATTTTAGGTACACTTTGCTAAGGGATTTATTTGTAATTGTTAATGTTTGCATATAAATCGACCTTAGCGGAAGTTCGGAATTTTATATATTAATTATTATTAAAGTTGTAAGTTCCGAGCTCTTGGAAGCATGAATGGTTCCACAACATCGTCTCACCAACCAAGCTCCGCCACAACCAAGCTCCACCAAGCCCAAGATCGCAAGCCCAAGCACCGCATGCCTAGCAAGCTCTGGCAAAGATCGCTAAGCAACATCACAAGCCCAAGGCTCGGCAAAGAGAAGACACAGCCTTTCGCACGCCGGCCATCGCACGCTCAGCGGCCTCGCCGCAAGAAGAAGAGCTCGCGACTCGCGAGGACTGTCGCACCTCGCGACCTCGCTCCTCGCGACTCGCGATGCCTGTCGCGGCTCGCGACTTGCGTGCCAGCCATTTTGTGCGGGGAGACAGAGTCCTCGTCGCGACTCGCGATCAGTGTCGCGACTCGCGACGCTTAAGTCGGCTTGGGGCCACGATTTTGTGCGGCGTTTAAATGCTTCCTAAAACCTAATTTTTGGGGGAGACGAAGGAGAAGGACGAAGAGGAGAGCTGAAATGTAGATCTTGGAGTGGCAAGCTTGAGGGGAGAGCTCCTCTCCTCATCCTTCCTTCTTCATGATTCTCTTTTCATCTTTCCTTCTTCGTTCCTCTTTGTTCTTCATTTCTTATTTCTTTGTTTTTCATTTCCTAGTTTTAGTTTTCATTTCTTAGTTTAGTTTTTAGGGATTTCAGCTATGGATTTGGTTTTTGCTATCGGATTGTAGCTTGAACTGTTCTTGGATCAATTAACATGAAGCTTCAACCGTTATTGTGAGATCTTTCCTCTCTTTCTCTTTTCCTTGATTATGGTTCAATTTCTATGTTTGTGATTTATGATTGTTGCATAATTATGCTAGGAACGTTACTAGTTTGATTGTGTAGTTAATCTAATGCTAGATTTAAGAATAGAATCGGATTGTTTTATTCTTTTATCAATTGGTAGCAAACTAGGGAGTAATTTAGATGCCGATCATCTTGGTTATTTCTTAGGGAAATTGAATCAACCGTTGAATGTTTATCGCGTGTATGACATTAGCGGTGTCTATTGGTTCTCTGTGTTTATTGCTGCTATTGGATTGAACTTAGACGCAGATCGGACTAGGTTATCCTTTAGTTAGGGTTTTATAGTCACGCTGATCGTGCTATTCAACTAAGAATAAGGAGAACGCGAGATTAATTCTCAACAATAGATAATTATGGAAATAATTAGAGTGGAGGTTCGAGGATCGATAATGAATTGAAATGGATGTTAATCGGATTCAAGATCTTTCCATAATTGATTTCTCATTTTATTTACTTGCTAGTTAGTTTTAGTTTGTTTATAATCTACTTGAAACCCCCCTTTGTAATTAGGTTTCTCGGCCCTTAGCTTAATCTAGGTTTCGAATCACGCTGAGTACTAAACTCGTCCCTGTTTCCCTGTGGATACGACCCCTACTTCCACTATACTACCTTAGTGTAGAAGAGAGTAGGAGAAATTTTATCTTTGGCCGGGTGCGGTGTAAACAACGACACGTCCGCGCCCGCCCAGCTGCTTGTCATAAATGTGGGAGTACAGATCACTTCATCAAGGAATGTCCACTTTGGGAAAATGACAAGACCAAAGAAAGAAACAAGGAACGTTTCGCTAAAAGGAACAAGGAAACTAAAGCACCTTTCTCTAAAGCGAACGTTCGAAAAGCTATGATAGCAGCTTGGGGAGATTCAGAGACTGAAGAGGAAGAGGAACAACAAACTGAAGAAACTGCAAATCTTTGCCTCATGGCAAACACTGACATAAAAGAAGATGAAGAAAATGTTGAGGTAAGCCAACAAATACTTGAATCAGACTTAGATGGAAAAACTAGGACTGAAATTTATGATCTTCTTTATGATGCAATTCTTGAATGTAGAGATGAATGTGAAAAACATGAACAAACTGAACAAGATGTTAAAGTTTGTAAAGAACATATAGAATGGCTTAAGAAAATGAGAACGGATGTTGAAAGTAGGTTCTTTGATTTATTTGATAAGAACTTAAAAATCAAGGAACTTTATGAGAGTGTGAAGTATGAAAATTATCTAATCAATTTAGAAATTTCACACCTAAAGGAATTTGTCCATGTTCTAAGTTCCTTTAATATAAGATCAACTCCTTTGAAAGGTTACAGATCTGAGATCGACCATTTGAATAAAGAAAAAATTATCTTAAAGGAACAGATCTATAATCTTAAGAAGGAACTTGTTGTTGCAAGGAATAGAGGCAAAGTAATGGTTGTTCCTAAGTGGATTGAGAGACCACAGACTAAAAGAAAAGAAGGTCTTGGTTTTGAAAACCACAAGAAGAGGAACAAGCCTAAGAAATATGTTGACCTACCTACTGACAAAATTTGTATGTATTGTGGAAAGATAGGTCATTACATAACTCAATGTCAACTAAGAACTGGAATGATTGGCAAGAATGTGAAATTAAGCAACATGAAATGGGTTGTTAAAACAAATGCTAGTCAAGAACAGGAACCCACGAAACAAGGGGTTCCTACAACTAACAACTAGTTGATTTTTGCAGGTTGGAGTGAGGGGGAACAACACTTGGTATCTTGATAGTGGTTGTTCTAAGCAGTGGCGGACCTACTGTTGGTCACAGTTGGTCACGTGACCAACTAATATTTCTGGATAAAAAAATTCAAAAAATCAAGAGCTCTCATTTCTCACGTGAACTAAACTCTAACATTTCTCTTTCTCTCTCTTTCTCCCCCACGACTCACGACCCACCAGCCACCAGCCACCAAGCGTTCACTTCCTTCGTCGTCGGCGGTTGGCGGTCGCCTGTCATCTTCAATCCTTCGTCGTCGGCCACTCTTCGTCGACCGTCGGTCACTCTTCGTCGACCGTCGGTCACTCTTCGTCTTCACTTCAGAGTTCAGATCTTCGTCGACCGTCGGTCACTCTTCGTCTTCACTTCTTCATTTCTTCTTCGTCGGCAGGCCGACAGGAGGCAGCGACGGCGGCGACGCAGACTTCAGGAGTTCAGGTATTCTTCTAATTCTTGATCTTCTTCGCTTAATCTCTTCTTCAGTTCTTAATCATTGTTGCTGAAATTTTTTTTTACAATTGTGGCTGAAAATTAGGTATTTAGGTTACTAAAGATTGTGTATTTGTGTATTTTTGTCATTTGGTTTTCATTTGTTGCTGAAAATTGAATCATGATTTAATTTTGTCATTTGGATTTCATTTGTTGCTAAAAATTTGTCATTTGTAATGTTTTTATTGCTGAAAATTGAAATCACGATTTGTGTTGTGATTTGGGAATTAGATTAGGATGCCAAATTGACAAATGATTGTGTTGTGAATTTGTGATTTAGGAATTATGTTACTAAGGTTAGGAATTAGAATGACAAATTGATAGTAGAATGATTGTGTTGTGATTTAGGAATAATAAATCGATATCAAAACATGAAAACTCGTCGAGAACAATTGTAATATTTTGTAAGTACTATTTGGTTGTAATATGAATATTTTGCTTTTGGAAACTTTTATGAATTTTTTTTAATGTATTGGTCATTGGTTGTATTGCCGATTTGCGTTAGTGTGACCAACCATTTTCAAATTCCTGGATCCGCCACTGGTTCTAAGCATATGACAGGAGACAAATCTAAGTTTCTTTCACTCTCAACTTATGAAGGTGGAAGTGTGACATTTGGTGACAATAAGAAAGGTAACGTAGTTGCCATGGGTAAGGTTGGTAAGTCACCATCACATTCCATTGATAATGTTTTTCTAGTTGAAGGTTTAAAGCATAATCTCTTAAGTATTTCCCAATTCTGTGACAAGGGAAATGTTGTTAAATTTAATAGTGAGAAATGCTTAATTGTTAACATTAACTCTAAGAATGTCATCTTGGAAGGAACAAGGAAAGGGGACACATATATTGTGGATCCTGATCTTGTTCCTAAAAGCAACTTGACATGTCTCAGTGTTATTGAAGATGATCCACTCTTATGGCATAAGTGTCTAGGACATACTAGCTTTTCATTACTTGACAAACTTCGATCAAAAGATCCTGTTTTGGGATTACCATCTATAAAATTTCATCTTGATCAAGTTTGTGATGCATGTGCCACAGGGAAGCATATTAGATCCTCTTTCAAATCTTAAACTGTTGTAAGCACCACAAAGCCATTGGAATTAATTCACATGGATTTGTGTGGCCCCATGAGGATTCAAAGTCGAAGTGGTAAGAAGTATGTGCTAGTTATTGTTGATGACTACTCAAGATACACTTGGGTTATTTTTCTCTCTAGCAAGGATGAGACTTATAATGAGTTCCTTGTCTTTGCAAAAAGAGTTCAAAATTTGAGTGGTCACAAATTAATCTATATTAGATCCGATCATGGTAAGGAATTTGAAAGTTATAAATTTGATGACTTAAGCAGAGACCATGGCGTAGATCACAATTTTTCTGCCCCTAGGACACCACAACAAAATGGTGTTGTAGAAAGGAATAATAGGACTTTGCACTAGTGGAAAAAACGTTATATGTCACAACACAACCGATCTGATTTTAGCAAAATCGAATCCGTAAATCCTTGGAATTTAGGGAGGGAAAACTGAGTCAACTATCCGCTCCGGTCCTTAAGAGAACCGGATCGGTTAACGTAAAACCGATCCGGTTTTTTTTAACTGCTTCGCTTCTCACAACAGGAGCGATTAATCCTCATTTTCAGAAATGAGTTTAGTTGGCCCAAACTTTTAAAGCCCAATCTTCTCTCATTTTAATTGAACGCCCAGTCCAGCCCACATAATTCTCTCATGGTCTCATGCATCTCTCTCCTTAAATCAGACTCACCCAAGCTGTCAAGTAAACCCTAAGTTCCGTCTCTCTTACCCTCCTTCCTCCTCCCAACCCAACCACCATTGACAACAACAACCTCTGTCCTCGATCTAGATCGTAGAAAAAACCTCAAATATCCTTCTCTCTCCTGCTCTCAACCCTAAACCAATCTCAGCCCCCAATCTCTCTCCTCTCCCTAGCCCACCTCCAAATTGAATCGGAAACAGAGATCGGGCCTTTCCTTCTTCGTCGCACCGCTAAACCTCGCTCGCTCGCCTCCTGCTCGTCATCTACGCCAGCACCACGCCACCACCACTTTCTCAGCCTCGGAACTATCGTCCATCATCGCTTATTAATTATGATTATCTTCTGCAACTCGTCCTCGCCTGTTCATCGACTACTTCGCTGCATCTTCGCACCACCACCACCTCTTCTTCGCACCACCACCACCATCGCTTATGATTTGTTTCCGTTTCTTTTTTTTTCGTTTTATCTTGTTTTTATTTTAGGATTTAGTTTTGTTTAGGGTTTATAGTTTAGTGCCTTTTTTCATTTTCTGTATTTTCGTTTTCTGTTTTATAGTTTAGTTCCTTTTTTTGTGTATTTTCATTTTCTGTTTAATAGTTTAGTTCCTTCTTCGTCAGATACTTCGTTTTTTTTTCTGTAATTATCAATTTTCGTTTTCGTTTTTCTGTTGTATGGTTTAGTTCCTTTTTTTCATTTTTTTTGACAGTTTCCTGTATTTATGTATATTATTCTGTAATTCTTGAATTGTGAAGTTGATAAATTCAAAAGTTGTTGGTAATTGTTGGCAAATGTATTATGATTTTATTGATAAACATTTGATTTTAAACGTTTGTATTTATGTACAGTATAACTATTTTATTGAAAGTTGAAACTGGATGTATAATGGTTGAAATTATCTGACGATTTGTCCTTTTGTGATGTGACCTTTTTTTTAGTCCACACTTGTACCTAACTGATGCGGTTTTCAGTGGAAAATCGGATCAGTTTACTACAATAACTGATCCGGTTTTTCACTTAAACCAGCTCAGTTGACCATTAACTGATCCGGTTTTGGACCGGATCAGTTGACTTTTGTTAACCGCTCCGATCCGGTCCATTTTCGAATCAGATAAGCCCAATTTGACCGGAGTGGTTGGGCTTTTTTCCACTAGTGTTGGAGAAAATGGCTAGGACTATGCTAATTGCTAGTGAACTTCCAAGGAACTTTTGGGCTGAGGCTGTTAATAGTGCTTGTCACATAATAAATCGTGCTATGATGAGACCTATCATTAACAAAACTCCTTATGAGCTTTATTTTGGTAAGAAACCCAATATTACAGATTTCAGAACATTTGGTTGTAAATGTTTTGTCCATAATAATGGGAAAGATATTTTGGAAATTTTGATGCAAGGAGTGATGAAGCAATATTTCTAGGATATTCATCACATAGTAAGGCTTATAGATTTTACAAAAAAAGAACTATGTGTGTTGAAGAAAGTGTACATATAATTTTTGATGAATCTGACAATTTTGATCCAAGCAAGTTGATGACTTCGAAATTGGCTTGGTTAGACCTAATGAAAAAGATGCAGATTCAATTGAGGAAGAAGAAGGAATAAAAGAGGAAAGGAACGAAGAAGATGAAAAACTTCATAACAATGTTGTTCCTCAAGATGATGGAGTTGTTCCTTTTCCTACTAAGAACGAAAATGTTGAAGGAACTGATTCAACAATTGCTGAAAGAGGAACAAATTATCAAGGCTCCTCATCCTCTCATGAAACTCAAGAGGAACAACCTGTTCCTATAAGGGAGTTTCAACCAAAACCTTGGAGATATAAAAAATCACATCTAGTGGAACTCAAAATAAGTGACATATCTAAAGGTACGCATACTAGATCTCAGTTAAGGAATTTTTGTGCATTTCATGCGTTCCTATCAATGATGGAACCAAGAAATCATGAAGAAGCCTTAACTAATTCTAGTTGGATCACTGCTATGCAAGATGAATTAAATGAGTTTCAAAGAAACAAGGTATGGCATCTAGTTCTCTATTCTTAACAACAAAAAGTGATTGGTTTAAAATGGGTGTTTAGAAACAAACTAGATGAGCATGGAACAATTGTAAGGAATAAAGCTAGACTTGTAGTAAAAGGTTATAATCAACAAGAAGGAATTGACTATGAAGAAACCTTTGCTCCTATTGCTAGACTTGAGGCCATTAGAATACTAATTGCATTTGCTGCATATATGGGATTTAAACTGTATCAAATGGATGTCAAATGTGCGTTTCTTAATGGCTATTTAAATGAAGATGCATATGTTGAACGACCCCCTAGATTTGAAAGTAATAATTTCCCAAACCATGTCTACAAGCTTGACAAGACTCTTTATGGGTTAAAGCAAGCGCCAAGGTCATGGTATGAGAGATTATCTAAGTTCCTTTTAGAAAACAATTTTAAAAGAGGAAAAGTTGATAAAACTTTATTTCTAAAATCGAAAGGAACTGATATACTTCCTGTTCAAATATATGTTGATGACATTACCTTTGGAGCAACTAATGAGTCATTATGTAAAGAATTCTCAAACCTTATGAGTAATGAATTTGAGATGAGTATGATAGGTGAGTTAAACTTCTTTCTTGGGTTACAAATTAAGCAAACTGAAAAAGGAATAATTATTCACCAACAAAAATACATAAAGGTACTGTTAAATAGATATGGCCTCAAAAATTCAAAGATAAATCACACTCCTATGGGAACTTCAACTAGATTAGAAGAAGATTACATAGGAACAAGTGTTGATCAAACAAAATATAGAGGCATGATTGGTTCTCTTTTGTATCTAACTGCTAGTCATCCAGACATAGCTTTTAGTGTTGGTTTGTGTGCTAGATTTCAAGCAAATCCCAAGGAGTCTCATCTAACAGCAGTAAAGAGAATTCTTAGATATCTCAAAGGAACAGATGATCTTGGACTTTTCTATCCAAGAAGTGACACATTTGAATTAAGAGGATATGCTGATGCAGACTATATTGGAGATCTTGTAAATAGGAAAAGCACGTTAGGTATGGTTTAATTTCTTAGTCATAGTTTAGTTTCTTGGAGCACCAAGAAACAAAACACAGTTGCTTTATCCACTGCTGAAGCAGAATATGTAGCTGCTGCTGCATGTTGCTCTCAAATGCTTTGGATAAAACAACTACTTTGTGACTATGGAATAATCTTTAGTTGTGTTCCTATTTATTGTGATAATACAAGTACCATTAATTTTTCAAAAGATCCAGTGCATCATTCAAGAGTTAAGCATATACATATCATACATCACTTTCTAAAAGAAAATGTGGAAAAAGGTTTGATTAAACTTGAGTTTTGTCAAACTGAAAATCAGGTTGTTGATATACTAACCAAGCCTCTACAAAGAGATAGATATGAAAAATGAAGGCTTGAGTTAGGTTTAATAAAACTTAAGTAATTGTTCCTATTCCAATTCCCCATGTCTGAATTGATTAGTCTTACTCTATGTGATATTAAGTTACTGTGATTGATTGCCAAAGACCATTGCAAATTAAAATGTTCAAAACATAAACATGGATTCAAAGGAATAAAACCACTCACAAATGTCACATAATACTCCCCTTATTGATCCTAAGTGATAGAAACATGCATGATTCGAAGAATGTTGATATTTAGCATAAGTTGTTCCTATAGCACAAGTTCTTTATTTTTCTTTTTCTTTCCATAAATTAAAAAGTCCATAAAAATCAAAGAATCCGAAAATCCCAAAAATATAGGAATCAGATTTATCAAGTCTTGATTCAATTTTTATCTTTTATTTTATTTTATTTTTATCTTTTTAATTTTACGCGTGTAACTCTTCGTTTACTGTTATATGCATCTTCTTTCTTTTTCTTTCTTCTCTTCCAAAACCGTGTTCCTTAAACGCTTCAACTTCACCATTATTTATCTCCTTCACACCCTTTCGCACCACAAAAAACCTTAATTTCTCTTCACCAAATGGCAAAAACCTCTCTCAATTCACCTTTTCCAAAAGCAAAAACTCCCAAAAACTCACAAATGGAAAAACCCTCTTCTCCACTCAAAACCCTAGAAATCGAAAATTCACAAGAAACAAAAATGGCGGTAGAAGAGCAAAAATTGGAGTCACCAAGGAGAAGTGTGAGAAGAAGAAACTGATTGGGGAAGACGATGAAGAAGAAACCCCAGAATGAGTTGAGGGGGAAGAAGAAGCTACGCCTGTTCCTTCCAAAGGAACTGCTGCTTCTTCCTCCAAGAAAAGAGTGGAACGAAGTGATTCGAGGTATGTGTTTGGATTTTGTGTAGATCTAGAATGGACCAAGAAAGTTAAATTAACTAAGTTAACTGACATTCTAAAGGAACAAGGTATGGAATACCTGTTTGAAACCGCATATAACAATGCCTTAGTTCCTTTAGCTATGGATGAGTTTTGTGCAAACTTCATTAATACTGATGGAGTATGTACTACTGAAGTTAGGGGGAAGAAAATTAAATTTTCTCAAGAGACTTTGGGAAAAATATGGAAAGTTCCTTGCAAAGGAACTGATCTGTATTTTAAGAGAAAAGGAACTGTTTCCTTTTCCAATTTCTCCCAGGATGACATTGTTGAATCCTTTGGGGAGGCTGCCGCCAAACTAAGATCAACCATAATCTTCTCTCCCCAGTACACAAAATATTGTTTAATCTTGTTTGGAGGGCACTCATTCCTCGAACTGAAAAGAGGAATAAGGTGGGTCTTCTTGATATGTGTTACATGTTTTGCCTTGACCACCACATTCAAATAAACTTTCCTTCTCTCTTTATCCAACATCTAACCCACTGTATTGAGAACCATTGTGTTATTGGATATGGAGCACTCATTACTTCTCTTCTTTCTCACTTCAAAGTCAAGACCACTGGTTGGCCTACCTTGGGAATTAAGAAAGGTAATACATTGAATGAGAAGACTTTGTATGGCTTGGACCTCTGTGTCCAAGATGGTGTTTTGACTCAAGGGAGGATTGCTTCAAGTTCCTCACATAAGAGAAAACTGCCTAAGGCAGTAGAAGAGGAACCAGTGGAAGTAATTCTGGAGGAACAAGTTCCTAAGCCTATTGAACCAAAGGAACAACTACCTAAGAGACGAAAAACAGTTGCTAAAAAGCCTACCCCTCCTATTTCGAAACGTGTTAGACAAAGCTCTAGGTTGAGAATTGCTAAAACTGCACATGTTCCTTCAAATGAGAACTCTCCTTTAGTTCTATCTGATGAAGAGGAACTATCTAAAAACTCACCTAAGGCATCAACTCCTCCATCTCCACCAAAAAAACCAATTATCCTAAACACCATTCCTTCCATCTCTCCCTCATCCTTCACTATTCCTTCCAGTTATGAACTGATAAAGGTTGCTATAAATGAGCCTAACCCTTTCTCCTCTACATCTACGGATCTACCACCACAACCTCCATTTCTTCCTTCACTTTACACCTCCACTTCACCTTATGTTCCTCTCACAGGAACAACAGGATCATCCCAAGCCAACACCCCAGTTCCTCCACCTAAACCACCCACTGACTTTGGTTCAAAGGGAAAGGAACAAGTTCCTTCGGATGATTTGGTTGGGTAAATGATGTTTGTCTCCCTGCTCAACATATGATTAAGTTCTATAATCACCTTCATTGGACTTTGGATGATAAAACGGATAAGATGATGGGTCTAATGAAAGTTCTTAGTGATACGGTGATAGAACAACAAAAGAATATGGAGATGATGGCCCAAGCAATTAACACTTTAAAGCAGCAACTTGATGGGCATCATGGAGAGGTTATGAAGAAGTTAGAGGAATAAGTGGTTGAAGAAGAAGTAGTAGAGGAACACAACTCCCCTTCCCTTCCTAATGTCTAGTTCTTGTTTCTCTTAAAGGAACATGAACTCTTAGCTTTTGTTTCTTTTCTTTTCTTTTCTTCCTTTTTATCTTTTGTACTTTTATGGAACAAGTGCTATAAATACAATGACTTTTGCTATATTTGTCTTCGTTTGTGATTTGATTGCATAATTTCTTACTTGGAATGTCTAGTATTATGTGATTGATATTTAAGCAAGTCTATACTTTGAAATTCCTAACTTAACCATTTTTTTTGTGCTTGTTAATGGTCTAAAGGTCTTGTAAATATCAATCTTCTAAAAATCACCAAGAGTTTAATCTTTTTGACGATCACAAAGGGGGAAAAGATACCAGGAACAAACTAAGTTTAAAAATAAAAATTGGAAAAACGAAAAAATGAGAAATTTAAAAACTGCAAATTTAAATCCTTAATCTGCCTTAATAAAATTATATAAATTATTCTTTTTTTTTCATTCTCTTATGTTATTTGTTGTTTTCCTTAGTTTGTAACTTTGTTGTCATCATCAAAAAGGGGAAAATTGTTGAACCCTAGTTTTGATGATGACAAAGGACACAAAGATACAAACTAAGTGTTGAACTAACAAGTTGTTAAGTGAATGGATTTTACAAGGTATCAAAGAAAGGAGCAAAGAGAATACTAAGTCAAAGAAGAATTCAAGTTTGGGTTTTGAAGACTAAGTGAAGATGCTCAAAGATTTGGTACTGGAGAAGCATTGGAGCTAGAAGACCAAACTGGCATTGTCATATTAAGTTAAAGGAACTAACTATTAAAAGGAACTAGACATAGGATGAAGCAGTAGAACGGTTAATAATGTCGCTTGAGTGATTTATGCCTAGATTCTAGGAAACCGTTTTATTTAAGTAAAAATCTGATTTTAAGGAAAAGACTTTATTTTTATAAGATAATAAATATCCTTTTCGGTTTTATGGAAAATATTTTTAAAGATAATATTTTGGTAAAAGGATTTTTATTTCAGTTTTATTAATAGAATTAATTTTTAATTAAATTAGATTTTTGGTTTACTGCCTAAGTGGTTGCTAAATTTAAGGAAGCAGTAAAATTTCCATAACCCACGTTTAACAGAGATCATGGAGATCATGGGTACTAAAAAGGAACGTGTTCCTCTAGTTGAGGAACAGCATGGGAAAATGTTTTTACCACTAATTCATATTTTGATCCCACGTTCTAATTCGACCAATGTGGGGCATTCTGTAGACACCAAATTTTGAACCCCTTTTTTTTATTAATCAATAAAAAGAAAATTTTCGAATACAAAAATACGTGTTGGTGATGATCGTCAATATCAACTTGAGAATGAATGTTAATATCACTTTATTAAGTTAGGTAATGACGTTCTCAGAGGTAGTTTATAGTTTTAATATTTTTCTTATTTGACTTCGGGTCAAAGATTAATTTTTGTAAACCGAAAAGAAAAATAACAAAAAAAAGAAGCAAAAATCCCCCCAAACCCACGCCTTTTTCTTCCTTCTTCATTAAGTTTTCTTCTTCATTAAGTTTTCTTCTTCCCTAAGTTTCCTTTTTCCTTCCATCCTTCTTCCTTAATAGTTAAGTCTCTTCCCTCCTTGCCTTAGCTCTTAAGTTTTCTTAAGGCTTAAGTATTTGAGGTGTGAAGACACACCTATAAATACCCCTAACTTCAACAATCCAAAGGGGAGAAAAACAAAGAAATCATCAAAAACAAAAATCCTTCTTTCCCTCTCCATTTTGCCGGCACCATCATCATTGTGCACCACCACCTTCACTGCTGGCACCACCTTTCTCCCTGCCAGCACCGTTTTCCTCGCACCACCGGAGCTTCGCTGGCGATCCATCACTACAACCCCAGCTCATTTCTTTCTTCCTCTCTCTCATTATTCTCCTTGCTTTCCTCCATTCTTGGCGCCACCCATTGCTGCCCCTAGTGCAGTGGCGGAGCCACATTGTAACAAGGGGTAGCACGTGCTACCCCTATTTTTTCTAAAAAAATTGATTTTTTTTTTTTAAAAAAAAACTGAGAGGGAAAGCAAAGCGTGCAATGAGTCAGTCAAACCCTAACTCCTCCCGCTTCTCTCTCTTCTTTTCCGCCTCTCTCCCTATTTTCTCTCTCTTACCAACAATGGCAGTCGAAGAACAACTGGTAGAGAAAGCTTCGATGCCGGCGTCGGTAATATCTAAGAGGTTGGAATCGTCCCTTAGGATAAAAATGGTCGACATTTGAAAGGAGGGAAAGTGAAAACCCCAATTTCTCGAAGGTTCTATTTCTCTTTCTTGGTTCGTAGCTATGGTAGCTACTGTCACTTCAGTCTTCATAGGTGTATTTAATGTCGTGTGTTGCCATTGTTGCTGCCATGTTCTCTTTCTCTCTCTCCTGTTGCTACTCTTCTTCATTTCTTCTTTTGTGTGTTATTGAAGCCTGAAGGTATTCAAACCATTATTTTATTTTCTTTGAATTGATAAGCATAAATTGATCAGGTTTCCATGGGTTTAGTCTTTTTTTAATCTTATCTTTATGGTGTACTTTTGAATTATTTAATAAACCTTCTTGATAATTTTAACAGATTTGGTGGGGTTTGAGCGTTATTAGTTATTAGTTAAGCAATTATGAACACAATCTCAATCGCTAGTTTTTCCAGTTTCTCGGATTGAATTTGTTGATGTTTTTCATTCACCAACTGCCCATCTAAACTGGTTGAACTTATTTTTAGTTTTGGGTGATTATGGCTTAAAAATGCTACTAATTTCATATCACAAAAATATTGTTAGTACCTAGTGAATTATGACTAGTGAAGTGAGTTGTTGAAGTCTTTTTCGTGTTCTCTTGTTGAATTGGGAATTTACAATGTGATATACTAGTTAAGTTGATTAGTAAACTCTTGTAACATTTGTATAAATGTATTTTTAAAATCATGAAAAGAAAATAAGCGACGAATATCTGATACTTCTTCTTGTACTAGGGATGAATTGCCAAATGAAATTTTAGTTACTTATCTTGAGAAAAGATTTGTTTTTGGATCTAAAAATTGATGACATTGTAAATTGGTTTCGAAATATGAAACGCGCCGTAATATCGTAAAACTACGCTACCCCTCATTGAAAATCCTGGATCCGCCCCTGCCTGCCGCCAACACGCCACCCTACTGCTGCGTCACGCCCCTTCTGCCGCACCACCGTCTGTCGGAGCTCCGACCTACTGCTGCAACCCCATGTAGCCCCGAGTCTTGCACTCTCTCAAAGCCCTCTCTTTCCTTGGCTACATCTCGCATGTCTACCGCCTAGCTGTGCTGCTGCCGCCAGCACGCCACCACACTTCCGCCGGTGCGCTGCCACTCCCTCGCCGGTGTACTTTGTCGCTGCCGAAGCTCCGACCTCCGCCCGAGCTCATCCTCTCTCTCGCTGCTCCTTAAAGAAGAGAGGTATGAAATATACCTCTTGTTATTTTTAAAAAAATTATGATTTTAGTTTTAGCCCAAGCCCAATTTCACTCCTTATGGTTTAGTAATGGGCTTAAACTGATTTACAAATGAGCCACTTGGTTAATTCATGTCTTTTATAACTTGTTGGGCTAATGTTGAATAAAAAAACTAAACTTGGCAATGTTTCACTGACTCTTGTAATTTGAAATTAGTACTCAAACTTGTACAAATGATTTGATATTAGTTAATGAGTTAATGACAACTATTGGAGTATAGTTATGATAATTTTGAAACATAATCATTGTTATTATATGATAAACATTTGTATATTCTTCATGATCATTTACTAATCTTTTCTTATCCATTTTTATACTTTGGAGAGATTTGGGTATGTGGAAGTCCTAATAGGTTCCCAACCTTAAATCACCCCACCTAGAATAGCAACCTCTATTAGGGAGGCTCTTAGGCAATTTGTGTTTTAGTAAGTAGGAAAATGTGTAATATTAGTTTATGTGATTTACGATGTTAATCATGAAAAACCATTTTTCAAAAATTCAATAAGAAATCATGCATAATTATCTCCAAATAAGAAATTGTGCTATAATTTTGCAAAAATGAGTTGTCACTTATAAATTGGAAATCATACAAAATCATTGGTCAAAAAAATTGTTTTCATGATATGATTGGCTTCACATAGCTCAAATTAAAGTTATTTTCATAAAACCTGAAAAAAGAAAATAATTCCTTCACATGCATGAGAAGGCATAATGAGTTCACATGAGTTTTCTAATTCATTTTCATTATTTACTTAACAAAATAAAAATCATCATAAAAAAACCAAATCAAAAGAGGTTAATTAATCTCTAATCATTCATAAAGTTTATAAATAAACTTAAATTCCAATATCTTTCAGGTTGAAGATGAAGGAGTATCATAGTGAAGATCAAGTTTGAAAATTTGTATAGATCATAGATTTTGTACATCTAATGATTCTTTGTAAATAGTTATTACATTACTCAATGAAATTATATGGAGATATTTATGCATGATTTTCATACATAATTCCACAAGTCATTCTTTTTGAATAAAATGAGCAACCAATGTTGTAAATATTGCATGTTGGGCCTAATATATCATAATATATGAATTAAATGACTCAATCTCAATAAAGAGAAAAAATTGCAAATCTAGCTAAGTTATATTGTATGATGATCCATCTTACATTTTTAAAATTGTTCTCCATAATCTTCAAATGGATCAATTATATAATTTGACATTATTAGAAAGGTAATTATGATCTCCTAATTGATTTTAGGCCATTTTCATGTGTCTCATTCTAAATGGCCAAATTCCGATAAGCCAAACACATAATCTCCAAACTTCATTTCAAATATTCAAAATGAATTAATAATCGTGGAATAAGATTATTTCTTATCAATCCCAAAAGCCTTCAAATATGAAGCAAATCTCTCCTTTTAAGAACCCTCTTAAAATCTTTATTGGTATCACAAAGTGGAGTGATTACCTCAACTTTAATCCTTTATTTGATATCACTAATTAGAGTGATTACCTCAACTTTAATCCTTTCTTTGGTATCACTAATTAGAGTGATTACCTCAACCTTAATCCTTTCTTTGGTATCACTAAGTGGAGTGATTACCTCAGCTTTAATCCTTTTTTTGATATCACTAAATGGAGTGATTACCTCAGCTTTAATCCTTTCTTTGGTATCACTAAGTGGAGTGATTACCTCAACCTTAATCCTTTATTTTGTATCACTAATTAGAGTAATTACCTCAACTTTAATCCTTTCTTTGATATCACTAAGTGGAGTGATTACCTCAGCCTTAATCCCTTCTTTGGTATCACTAAGTAGGGTGATTACATTGACCTCCCAAAATTTAATCACTAATTGAAGTGATTATCTTCATCCTAAGTTTGATCCCTAATCAAGGTGATCATTTCAATTCCTATTTAATCATTTATTAAGGTGATTACTTCCTTCCTTCATTGTTAATCACTAATCAAGGTGATTATCTTTCCTCTTAAGTTTATTCACTAATTAGGGTGATTATCTTTGCCTCCATTTCTAATCACTAATTAAGGTGATCTTTCCTTTCATTTTAATCACTAATTAAGGTGGTTATCTTATCCTTGGTTAATCACTAATTAGAGTGATTATTTTAAGCCTTGAATTATCACTAAGTAGGGTGATTACTTCTTTCCTTCCTTATTAATCACTAATTAAGGTGATTATTTTCTTTCTTCATTTTAATCATTAATTAAGGTGATTATCTTAACCTTCAAGTTTAATCACTAATTAGGGTGATTATATTAAACCTTGCTTAATCACTAATTAAGGTGATTAACTTAACCTTTCCTATTTAATTACTAATTAGGGTGATTATCATAAATCATATTTAATCACTAATTAAGGTGATTATCTTAACCCCATTTTAATCACTAATTGGAGTGATTACCTTATTCCTAATAGATTTGTTTAATTCTAAAGGTGAGTTATTCATAATCTATCCCCTTTTCTTCCCCAATGGAATTGGCCATTTGGGGTGAGACATAAGATCGAACTACGATGGTTTTGATCCATGAGTGGATTCCAATCCCGCAATGATTGGTACGTAGTGCAACTTCAGTGCTCAAACCTACCATGTACAAATGACATATTGGTCCTAAATAAAAATGGTTGATGTGTATATTTGCAAATTATTTGATTTTCTTTCTTTTGAATAGCCATGATTACTTTAAAATGAAAAATAACATATTTAGTAAGAGCCCAAACGGAAGAGGAGACGAGTTCCAGACGTTCGCACCTCTTAACCTAAACCCCTAACCCTATCTCATGGTATGAAAGACCAATTTTCCAAAAAGTCTTATCCATATGAAGTCATCATCGTTTTAAATGATATTTCTTGAAATTGATTTTAAAATGATTTATTAAATAAATATGTCCCTATTTAGATATTAATAGGGTGGCGACTTCAAAGTTTTCTAAAACTCATAGTCCAATGAGAGACTTTTGTGGGATTCAGACCGTTAATTAAGACAGTAAAAAATCGGGTACCATAAGCTGGCGACTCCACTGGGGACGAATACTTCCACTTGAAGTATAAGAGGTTTATACCTGAACAATGCGTTATTTTCCATATGTATATATAATAAAAGTTAATCATGGCTATTCACAATTTATTTTTGTACATAGCATGCTTATGTGAAAATTGCGTGTGCTTGGTAGTTTATCGATCCATACACATGCAATTTTTTTAACCATTTTCTTATTAGGTATGACAACTCTGTCTATTGGCAAAGGTCAGAATTTTAGAATGACAAATTAATGAATTAAGGGCGTAAAACCTGCATCCGCGAGCTATTGCGACCGGCTCTGTCAGGTTCGCCCACTCTCGATGGACATAATGGAAGTGACTTGAGGCCACTTTAACATAATTTCTCCTTAAATGAATCATTTTTTAGTTGACTTTTAGGACACAAGGATCAATGCACAAATGTCCTTTATTTATTTCAGTTATTGAATAATGTGGAAAATTTTCAAATATTCCTCAATCCGTTTTCAGTCGGTCAATATTTCAGTAATCATTAACTGTAGATGAATTGCTGCCAAAATGATTATTGCGATATTAAAAGTATTCTTGTTTATTTATCATAAGAGTCATGTAAAAAAAATGTGTGCTCACCCATTTTAAAAAAAACACACATTTACTTCATAATTCTTTTCATTCAAATTGGTTTTTCAAAAACAAAATAGATTTTTAAAAGGAAAAAAATCCTGTTTTGAAAATATAATCCCAAAATAAGACAAAAACAAATAATAATGAAAAATAAAAAGAGTCATAGTCACGGGTTTAGAACTTGTCATTTCAAGAACTAATGTGTGATGAAAGTATATAGTTGAAAACACGGGAAGTGTAGTCTCAATAAAAAAAATTGATTTTTTGACAAAGAGATAATTGTTTTTTTGGTTCAAAAAAAATTGAGATTAGCTTCTAATTTCATAATATACAAAAAAAAGAAAAAAATTTGACTCATTTTCACACATTTTTTATTGCTCTCAGTTTAGGCTTCTAACGCCTCGTTGCAATGTCTATCGAGAAAGTCTGATTAATAACCTAGCCTCAACTCAAACTTCCATTCAGTATACTAGGCTTGTTCCACTTACCACATACTGGTACCTTCTCACATGATGTTTCTTCTGTAATTTACTTGCGACTATACATGTCCTAGCATCATAAACATTTTTCATCTAAAATTGACCTAAGACATAGGCACCCATAAGTATCCATATCATTGTATTTTATGGGACTACTTCCGTATAAAGTAAAAAAAAAAAAAAAGAAACAAAAAAAAAAAATCATCATGTGCATATGTATCTGCATAAAGTCTCATGTTTAATAATGTGTCATATGACCATATCATCATAAGTATAGGAATATATGCTCAAGCTTAGTCATAAATTCATAAGTGTTGCGGTGTCTCACAAAAAATAATTATGATTTTCATTATAGCATCATTGCATCACCATTGCAAAGACGAGCCTGAAAAAATATTCAAATAATTTTTTTAAAAAAAAATAAAAACAAAATTTTGGACAATATAAAAGTCTTTTGTTAAATAATTGTTTATTCAAGAAATCACACAAAATATGATTTTAAGGCTCCTACTTTGGTCTATACCCTTGCCTTTAAATATAAGACATCTACGAGTCAATTCGTTCCCTTTGGAGTAGTTAGCATATTCGCATAATTATTCATACTCAATAAAGCATGTATAACAAAGAAGTCGTGTGAAGAAAACGGTGGATTTTATTCTACTCTTTCTATAACCTTTCTTAAACACATTAAAAATCATCTTGCTTCTTTATCTCAACCCCAAATCTCCCATTCGGTTGAGGGGCATCTTTTCACAACTTATTATTTTATATGATCCTTCAGGAAAAAAAAATCCATTTGATTTCCAAGACTTACACTCCTTTGTCGACTAATGATTATTGTCTATTGAATCAAACCATTTATGTTTCAAGGAGATAGTGTGATGCAAATTAAAGACTTTGATATGATGCATGCACTAAATAGACCAACGAACTCACCGTCAACTAAGAACGCTTCAACGTAAACTTTGGGAGTCATATGGTCCAAATAAGTATCATTGAAATCTGCAATTCCTTCAATTAAGTCATCGTTCAAGTATCATAGGATATTTGATTCAAAAACGATTCAAGGAAATAACTTGAAGGAATATTGTAATTATCATCAATATGTTAGCCATAAGACTAACTCATATGTTACAACTAGGGGTGTAAGTGGATTGGATTGGATTGGACTTTGCCAAATCCAAATCCAGTCCAAAGTTTTTTGGACTCGAGAAATTGAGTCCAAGTCCGATCCAAATATTTTTTGAGTCCAGTCCAATCCAGTCCGATAATTTTTTCTTGAGTCCGAATCCAGTCCAGTCCGATTATTATACTTCCTTCATTTATTTTACATGTTACACTTTCACTTTTCACGCATGCCAATGCAAAATTTTGAGGACATATATCTCTAATTTTGTATTTGTAAAAATTATAAAAAGTACACATAAAAAAATGCATATTTAGACGAATCTAACAAGATCCCACATGACTATATTTTTATTCACGTATAAATCACAAACGATGGTCAAAGTGAAATTTGTGAATAGTGAAAATGTCAAAATGTAACATGTAAAAAAAACGGAGGAAGTATTATTTTTTTCCCCGATTTAGATTCAATGATTTTCAACATTTTCTCATAATAGAATTTACAAAATTAAGCTCATTATATCAATTCCAGAAGATAAGTCACAAACATCTTTTATATTATATATATAAATATTATATATATATACATTATATATGAAAATATATAATATATATTATATATAAATATATTTTTGGACTGGACTGGACTTATTGGACTCCAAAGGTATGAGTCCAAATCCAGTCGAAAATATTTGGACTCGAAAATTTGAGTCCGAGTCCGGGCCCAAAAAATTCGGTCCGAGTCCCGATCCCGACAAGTTTGGACTGGACTGGATTGGACTCTGGACTTTTCGCAGTCCACTTACACCCCTAGTTACAACGAAAGATATTTCAAAATTTCATGGAGATGGTCAGCATCACAGAAAATGGAAAGGAGAAACAGGAAAATCAGACAACAAGCTGCTAAATGATACATGTGTTACTAATCTCTTTGGAGAAGTATGACAACAAGTCAAAAAGAGGAAATTCACTCCAACCTTTATGTCTAAAATCAGTTGAGCTCGGGACAAAAGGATTGGTCAAACCTATGTTCCTGATTCTAGTAGGAAATGCGAAGCCGATAATGGGCCAATACCTTGTTCGTTATTGGTTTTCATCAAGTCATGGATCATGCATTACACCAATGATTGTTGACTCAAAGGAACATATCAAAGGTCTCATCAAAGTTGAGAAATTTCAAGATGAAGAAATGCTAGCAGAAATTTGCAGAAAGAGTGCCCATCAACGGGTGGGTTAGACTTTACAAAAGGTTGAACTACGCATGACCTGATTCCTCTCAAGGGATACGTAGGCAATCCGCACGGATTCGGTCCAAATAAAGTGAACACCCCTTATTGTTCACCCATATATATAAAAAAAAAAGAAAAAAGAGAAGACTAAAAAGACTTGTAGTCCAGTCGTTAAGGAGGAGGCCAATGTGTTATAAATTGAGTATGTTAAGATCTCAAATTAAACATATGCCACTAAACTCCTACGATCCGTTAGGCCAAAAAAAGGGGTCATAAAAGGAGAGGGATAAAAAAAGAGAGAGATATTGGCCTAAGCAAAAGTTAGGATCAGAAGAAAAGAATATAGAGAGACCCGAAAAAAAAAAAAGAAAAAAAAAGAAAAAGGAAAATTTTTTGGTTACTCACAGTGTATGAATACATGTATTGTACAATATCTTCATAATCATGCAATATTCAGGCATGGAAAATCAACAATGAATATCAGCAGACTAAGATTTGAGAAGAGCACCAATGCACTAGGGCAAATTTTCGATTGAAGAATGAGAGCATCAACTATGCAGGTTACGGAAGTTCATCACATTACAAGTATCTCTTTCTTTCCAAAAGTGGCTAAGATGATGTAGGCAATAAAAGTTCTTGACAAGGAGTTTAAGTATGCTCATCGCATATTGAAAACCAGAAGGGAGTATAATTCTCCTGTTTCTTGCCCTGGACTATTTAACTTGTGATTTGTTCACTTACAAATGATAATCTTTACTTGGGACCCTCAACCACCCACCCTCTTTCATTATGACTTCTAAAATGCATGTCAATTGTTTTTGAATTAATTATGTGAGTCTGTTAATTACATTTTCCAGTCACTCAACCCTTAACATTTCTTATGACCCATTTGTCAATCAGAAAGAAATAAATTGCATAATTGTCCGGTAACCTACATATGAGCAAACCTCTATTACAGTGCGAAGTTTCTTCCACGAAATAAAGCCCACAATTCATTGCCTCTAAATTATATTGAGTAAGTCTATGAATAAAGATTTATTTTTTCTTGAGACCTTTTGAAGTCCACTCAAGTATTTTTTTCAAAATTGTCATTTGAATATTTGGTTGTCATCTGCAATGGAAGATGATGATGTACATTTTGAAATATCATGGCAAGGAATAATGAAATATGAAATTAGAACATTAAACCATTCAAGGGGCATGTTGTGAAAATACAATTGTCTAAACACCATCTAGCATGTTGTTGCATCCTTTCAAAGCATGATGCACATTGATGTCAGGGTAAGTACTCCCTAATACCTAATCCATGGCACCTACATACTTGTACTAAGTATGCATTGTCATTCTCGTAATAATTCATGAAGTCATTCATATTACTCATGTATTTGCATAATAAAAAAAGAAAAAAAGTGTTACACTTGCATATGCATAGTCTGATGCACAGCTTCCCATTGTCCTTGTAATTTGTGAACATTCTCTATTACTTGGTCCTCGAAATTGTTTGGTTATTCATAACCACTATTCACTCGCATGGTCTAAACTCCCAAGATCATTTTGTGATTCGACTTGAAAAAAAAAAGAAAAAAAGAACTTTCCGTGGAATGTGAACCAGTAAAAATATTTCAAGATAAGACTCTCAACATACTTCTTAAGCAGCATGGCTATGATCTTCCCCATTCATTTTCAGAAGTCAAGATCTAATCAAATAATTAGATCTTTTAGCCAACATGGTCAAATCGGCCTCGTTAAACTTCTCTGTTAATATTTCAAAAAAAAACAAAAGAAAAAAGAGGAAAAAAGAACCTCATCAACTCCTTAAGAAGTTGAAATTTCCCTCATACAAAATGGTACAAAAATTTGAAAAATGACATTGAAGCCATGCAGACGACAATAGAGTTGCAGTCTTTAAATAATTCTAAGACGACAACAAGGTCGCAACTTTTAGGAATTATAAATTAATTTTCAGCAAAGGCAAGAATAAGGTCGTATTTTCAGAAAATTGACAAAAAATTTCTTTCCATATAAGGTAACGATTTTTGGAAAATGAAAATTGATTTTCTACTAGTACAATAAAAAGACCACAGCGTTAAGAGAGAATTATCCATCAAGACGACAACAATGTCGCAACTCCATTGAAAAAATTTCTTGTAAAACTGTGACAATAGGATCACATTTTTGTAAACCATTCTGGAACGACAATAAGGTCCCAATCCTAGAAAGCTAAAACTTTTTTTTACCAAGACGACAATAAAGTCGCAATCCTAGAAAATTAAAATGAATTTTCTATGACAATAGGGTCACATTTTTTCTAAACTATTCCAAGACGACAACAATGTCGCAACTTCATAATGTTGAAGAATTTTCTTCTAGGACGACCATAGGGTTGAAATTAAAAGGAATATTCTTCTAAGACTGTGACAATAGGGTCACATTTTTCTAAACCATACCAAGACGACAACAGGGTCGCAATACAAGAAAATTAAAATGAATTTTCTTCTAAGACTATGACAATAGGGTCACATTTTTTCTAAACCATACCAAGACGACAACAAGGTCGCAATCCTAGGAAATTAAAATGAATTTTCTTCTAAGACTGTGACAATAGGGTCACATTTTTCTAAACCATTCCAAGACGACAACAAGGTCGGGATTAAAAGGAGATTTCAGATGAGACGACAACAAGGTCGCAATTCCAAAAATTAAAAGAACCTTCCACCAAGACGACAGTAGAGTCGCAATTTTAGAAAATCAAAAGAGATTTTCTCCTAAGACGACGATAGAGTCGTATTTTTTTAGAAAATAAAGAGAATCTCTATCATGATGACAATAAAGTCATAAATTTAGAAAAATAATTGGGATTTTCTATCAAGGCGACAATAAAGTCGCAATTTTAGAAAATTAAAAGAGATTTTCTACTAAGATGACAATAAAGTCACAACTTTTGGGAATTAAGAGAGATTTTCTATCATGATGACAATAAAGTTATAACTTTAGAAAATTAAAAGAGATTTTTTTACCAAGACGACAATAAAGTTGCAATTGTAAAAAATTAAAATGGATTTTTTACCAAGATGACAATAGAGTCGTGGTTTTAGAAAATTAATTGGGATTTTCTATCAAGATGACGATAAAGTCACAATTTTAGAAAATTAAAAGGGATTTTCTATCAAGATGACGATAAAGTCACAATTTTAGAAAATTAAAAGGGATTTTCTATTAAGATAACTGTAAGGTCACAATTTTAGGAAATTAAAAGGGATTTTCTATCAAAATGACAATAAAGTCACAACTTTGGAAATTAAAAGGGATTTCTATCGAGATGACGATAAAGTTCACAATGTTTCTAAAGTTTATCTAAGTTTGTCTCTTTTCTTTAAGAGAGACAACTCATAAAATTCCTGACTTGAGGAACTCCACTCTTCATCCGCATTCTTTATAGGGTTAGGGCCTGTTCTCCCCAGCTTATTTTCAGTTCAGTTCAGTTCAGTTCAGTTGCAATCAGTTCAGTTCAGTTCAGTTCAGTTCAGTAATTTTATTATATGATAATAAAACAATGATAATTATTATTATTATCATTATTATTATTACTACTATTACTATTACTATTATAAATATTAATATCATCATTAGAATTATTATCCGAAAGTTGTAAGTATTTAATTCAGCAATAGTATTGCAAGTATGTAGCTTGGCAGATATGGTATTGTCTTCATGGAATTGTTAGAAGTACACGGGTCAATACCCACTCATGGCATTTCTCTCGTTTTTTCCTTCATAAAGATTCTCCTTTGTATTTTTTCTTAAATTGAAAATTGTTAAATATAATGTACACATCCTATTAAATTTCTAACATTATTTTTAAGCGTTTGGTGATAAAGTATATTCTATATTTCGATATTCTAATTTTGTTCGTCAAATTATTAGTTTATCTCGTTTATTACGGACTACTCCATCTATATCACAATAATTTATTATTATTATTTAATAATAATTATTATTATTATTATTATTATTATTATTATTATTATTATTATTATTATTATTATGTTTAGTGATAAAATTATTATTAATAAATCATTTCGGTTGGTTCGGTTCGGTTCGCTTGCAATCGGTTCGGTTCGGTTCGGTTCGCTTGCAATCGGTTCGGTTCGATTCGGTTGTTTTATGCCGAAGAGAACAGGCCCTTATTTTGCATCAGAGGATTCCCAATTTAATAGAACATTGCCTTTTGATGATACAAAAAAGCATGAGGGGCACACAATGAAGAACCATTTGTTGCCTATCTTTTAGCTGATGATGAATCAGCTGTGGGGCACAGGTCTTCTTCAGGAACACTTATTGCTTCAGTATTGCCATTGCAAGCCTTTACATTAGGTTTAGGTGTTTTATCTTCTATATATGATGACTCTTGGTCTCTTCTCCTTTGGCAAAACATTGTTGTTCAGATTTTGCATCGATGGAACACGTTTATCACGGGATGACCCTGAAACGCAAGACAATCATAAGGTCACATTTTTCAGAGAATTAATTGGGATTTTCTACCACGACGACAATAGAGTCATAGCTTTGAAAAACTTTTATACCTAAATAACGATAGGGTCGCATGTTCAAATTTAGAAAATTAATTGAGATTTTCTATCTAAGACGACGATAAAGTCGCATTTTCAATTTTAGAAAATTAATTGAGATTTTCTATCTAAGACGACAATAAAGTCGCATTTTCAATTTTAGAAAATTAATCGGGATTTTCTACTTAAGACGACGATAAAGTCGCTTTTTTCAATTTTAGGAAATTAATTGAGATTTTCTATCTAAGACGACAATAAAGTCGCATTTTCAATTTTAGGAAATTAATTGAGATTTTCTATCTAAGACGACAATAAAGTCGCATTTTCAATTTTAAGAAAATTAATTGGGATTTTCTATCAAGATGACGATAAAGTCACAATTTTAGAAAATTAAAAGGGATTTTCTATCAAGATGACGATAAAGTCACAATTTTAGAAAATTAAAAGGGATTTTCTATTAAGATAACTGTAAGGTCACAATTTTAGGAAATTAAAAGGGATTTTCTATCAAAATGACAATAAAGTCACAACTTTGGAAATTAAAAGGGATTTCTATCGAGATGACGATAAAGTTCACAATGTTTCTAAAGTTTATCTAAGTTTGTCTCTTTTCTTTAAGAGAGACAACTCATAAAATTCCTGACTTGAGGAACTCCACTCTTCATCCGCATTCTTTATAGGGTTAGGGCCTGTTCTCCCCAGCTTATTTTCAGTTCAGTTCAGTTCAGTTCAGTTGCAATCAGTTCAGTTCAGTTCAGTTCAGTAATTTTATTATATGATAATAAAACAATGATAATTATTATTATTATCATTATTATTATTACTACTATTACTATTACTATTATAAATATTAATATCATCATTAGAATTATTATCCGAAAGTTGTAAGTATTTAATTCAAGCAATAGTATTGCAAGTATGTAGCTTGGCGGATATGGTATTGTCTTCATGGAATTGTTAGAAGTACACGGGTCAATACCCACTCATGGCATTTCTCTCGTTTTTTCCTTCATAAAGATTCTCCTTTGTATTTTTTTCTTAAATTGAAAATTGTTAAATATAATGTACACATCCTATTAAATTTCTAACATTATTTTTAAGCGTTTGGTGATAAAGTATATTCTATATTTCGATATTCTAATTTTGTTCGTCAAATTATTAGTTTATCTGTTTATTACGGACTACTCCATCTATATCACAATAATTTATTATTATTATTTAATAATAATAATTATTATTATTATTATTATTATTATGTTTAGTGATAAAATTATTATTAATAAATCATTTCGGCCGGTTCGGTTCGGCCCGATTGCAATCGGTTCAGTTGGTTGATTCGGTTCGGTTGCAATCGCCCGCCCGATTGGTTCGGTTGTTTTATGCCGAAGAGAACAGGCCCTTATTTTGCATCAGAGGATTCCCAATTTAATAGAACATTGCCTTTTGATGATACAAAAAAGCATGAGGGGCACACAATGAAGAACCATTTGTTGCCTATCTTTTAGCTGATGATGAATCAGCTGTGGGGCACAGGTCTTCTTCAGGAACACTTATTGCTTCAGTATTGCCATTGCAAGCCTTTACATTAGGTTTAGGTGTTTTATCTTCTATATATGATGACTCTTGGTCTCTTCTCCTTTGGCAAAACATTGTTGTTCAGATTTTGCATCGATGGAACACGTTTATCACGGGATGACCCTGAAACGCAAGACAATCATAAGGTCACATTTTTCAGAGAATTAATTGGGATTTTCTACCACGACGACAATAGAGTCATAGCTTTGAAAAACTTTTATACCTAAATAACGATAGGGTCGCATGTTCAAATTTAGAAAATTAATTGAGATTTTCTATCTAAGACGACGATAAAGTCGCATTTTCAATTTTAGAAAATTAATTGAGATTTTCTATCTAAGACGACAATAAAGTCGCATTTTCAATTTTAGAAAATTAATCGGGATTTTCTACTTAAGACGACGATAAAGTCGCTTTTTTTCAATTTTAGGAAATTAATTGAGATTTTCTATCTAAGACGACAATAAAGTCGCATTTTCAATTTTAGGAAATTAATTGAGATTTTCTATCTAAGACGACAATAAAGTCGCATTTTCAATTTTAAGAAAATTAATTGGGATTTTCTATCTAAGACGACAATAAAGTTGCATTTTCAATTTAGAAAATTAATCGTGATTTTCTATCTAAGACGACGATAAAGTCGCATTTTCAGTTTTAGAAAATTAATCAGGATTTTCTATCCAAGACGGCGATAAAGTCGCATTTTCAGTTTTAGAAAATTAATCAGGATTTTCTATCCTAGACGGCAATAAAATCGCATTTTAAATTTTAGATAATTAATCGGGATTTTCTACCCAAGACGACGATAAAGTCGTATTTTCACTTTAGAAAATTAATCGAGATTCTCTATCCAAGACGACGATAAAGTTGCATTTTTAATTTTAGAAAATTAATTGGGATTTTCTATCTAAGACGACAACAAAGTCGCATTTTCAACTCAAGGAATTAGTTGAGATTTCCTGTGAAGATGACAACAATGTCGCATTTCTAATGAAGGAGATTTTCCTACTAAGACAACGAAAAGTTGCATTTTCTAACTAAGGCAACAATAGAGTTGTGAATCACGGTTTCAAAAGTATATCGTCAACTATTTTCTTATGGAGAATATGTTATCTCAAAACACCGAAATAAAATAAAATATAAAAAAAAAATTCTATCAAAATTTTGTGTGTTTTCAAACATTGGTCATCATTTTATACAAAATTCGACCAATGTGGGGCATTCTGTAGACACCAAATTTTGAACCCCTTTTTTATTAATCAATAAAAAGAAAATTTTCGAATACAAAAATACGTGTTGGTGATGATCGCCAATATCAGCTTGAGAATGAATGTTAATATCACTTTATTAGGTTAGGTAATGACGTTCTCAGAGGTAGTTTATAGTTTTAATATTTTTCTTATTTGACTTCAGGTCAAAGATTAATTTTTGTAAACCGAAAAGAAAAATAACAAAAAAAAGAAACTAAAATCCCTCCAAACCCACGCCTTTTTCTTCCTTCTTCATTAAGTTTTCTTCTTTTCCTAAGTTTTCTTCTTCCCTAAGTTTTCCTTTTTCCTTCCATCCTTCTTAATGGTTAAGTTTCTCTTCCTCCGCTCTCATTTCTTAAGTTTTCTTAAAGGCTTAAGTATTTGAGGTGTCAAGACACACCTATAAATACCCCTAACTTCAACAATCCAAAGGAGAGAAAAACAAAGAAATCATCAAAAACAAAAATCCCTCTTTCCCTCTCCATTTTGTCGGCACCATCATCAATGTGCACCACCACCTCCACTGCTGGCACCACCTTTCTCCCTGCCAGCACCGCTTTCCTCCCACCACCGGAGCTTCACCGGCGATCCATCGCTGCAACCCCAGCTCATTTCTTTCTTCCTCTCTCTCATTATTCTCCTTGCTTTCCTCCATTCTTGGCGCCACCCATTGCTGCCCCTAGTGCTGCCGCCAACACGCCACCCTACTGCTGCGTCACGCCCCTTCTGTCGCACCACCGTCTGCCGGAGCTCCGACCTACTACTGCAACCCCATGTAGCCCCGAGTCTTGCTCCCTCTCAAAGCCCTCTATTTCCTTGGCTACATCTCGCGTGTCTACCGCCTAGCTGTGTTGCTGCCGCCAGCACGCCACCACACTTCCGCCGGTGCGCTGCCACTCCCTCGCCGGTGTACTTTGTCGCTGCCGAAGCTCCGACCTCCGCCCGAGCTCTTCCTCTCTCTCGCTGCTCCTTGAAGAGGAGAGGTATGAAATATACCTCTTGTTATTTTTAAAAAAATTATGATTTTAGTTTTAGCCCAAGCCCAATTTCACTCCTTATGGTTTAGTAATGGGCCTAAACTGATTTATTTCCAAATGAGCTACTTGGTTAATTCATGTCTTTTACAACTTGTTGGGCTAATGTTGAATAAAAAAACTAAACTAACTTGGTAATGTTTCACTCAATCTTGTAATTTGAAATTAGTACTCAAACTTGTACAAATGCTTTGATATTAGTTAATGAGTTAATGACAACTATTGGAGTATAGTTATGATAATTTTGAAACATAATCATTGTTATTATATGATAAACATTTGTATATTCTTCATGATCATTTACTAATATTTTATTATCTATTTTTTATACTTTGGAGTGATTTGGGTATGTGGAAGTCCTAATAGGTTCCCAACCTTAAATCACCCCACCTAGAATAGCCAACTCTATTGGGGAGGATATTAGGAAATTGGTATTTTAGTAAGTAGGAAAATGGTAATATTAGTTTATGTGATTTACGCTGTTAATCATGAAAAACCATTTTTCAAAAATTCAATAAGAAATCATGCATAATTATCTCCAAAATAAGAAATTGTGCTATAACTTTGCAAAAATGAGTTTTCACTTATAAATTGGAAATCATACAAAATCATTGGTCAAAAAAATTGTTTTTATGAAAAGATTTGCTTCACATAGCTCAAATTAAAGTTATTTTCATAAAACCTGAAAAAAGAAAATAATTCCTTCACATGCATGAGAAGGCATAATGAGTTCACATGAGTTTTCTAATTCATTTTCATTATTTACTTAACAAAATAAAAATCATCATAAAAAACCAAATCAAAAGAGGTTAATTAATCTCTAATCATTCATAAAGTTTATAAATAAACTTAAATTCCAATATCTTTCAGGTTGAAGATGAAGGAGTATCATAGTGAAGATCAAGTTTGAAAATTTGTATAGATCATAGATTTTGTACATCTAATAATTCTTTGTAAATAGTTATTACATTACTCAATGAAATTATATGGAGATATTTATGCATGATTTTCATACATAATTCCACAAGTCATTCTTTTTGAATAAAATGAGCAACCAGTGTTGTAAATATTGCATGTTGGGCCTAATATATCATAGTATATGAATTAAATGACCCAATCTCAATTAAGAGGAAAAATTGCAAATCTAGCTAAGTTAAATTATTTGATGATCTATCTTACATTTTTAAAATTGTTCTCCATAATCTTCAAATGGATTAATTATATAATTTGACATTATTAGAAAGGTAATTATGATCTCCTAATTAATTTTAGGCCATTTTCATGTGTCTCATTCTAAATGGCCAAATTTCGATAAGCCAAACACATAATTTCCAAACTTCATTTCAAATATTCAAAATGAATTAATAATCTTGAAATAAGATTATTTCTTATCCATCCCAAAAGCCTTCAAATATGAAGCAAATCTCTCCTTTTAAGAACCCTCTTAAAATCTTTATTGGTATCACTAAGAGAAGTGATTACCTCAACTTTAATCCTTTATTTGATATCACTAATTATAGTGATTACCTCAACTTTAATCCTTTCTTTGGTATCACTAATTAGAGTGATTACCTCAACCTTAATCCTTTCTTTTGTATCACTAAGTGGAGTGATTACCTCAGCTTTAATCCTTTCTTTGATATCACTAAATGGAGTGATTACCTCAACTTTAATCCTTTCTTTGGTATCACTAAGTGGAGTGATTACCTCAGCCTTAATCCTTTATTTGGTATCACTAATTAGAGTGATTACCTCAACTTTAATCCTTTCTTTGATATCACTAAGTGGAGTGATTACCTCAGCCTTAATCCCTTCTTTGGTATCACTAAGTAGGGTGATTACATTGACCTCCCAAAATTTAATTACTAATTGAAGTGATTATCTTCATCCTAAGTTTGATCCCTAATCAAGGTGATCATTTCAATTCCTATTTAATCACTAATTAAGGTGATTACTTCCTTCCTTCATTGTTAATCACTAATTAAGGTGATTATCTTTCCTCTTAAGTTTAGTCACTAATTAGGGTAATTATCTTAACCTCCATTTCTAATCACTAATTAAGGTGATTATCTTTCCTTTCATTTTAATCACTAATTAAGGTGGTTATCTTATCCTTGGTTAATCACTATTTAGACTGATTATTTTAAGTCTTGAATAATCACTAAGTAGGGTGATTACTTCTTTCCTTCCTTATTAATCACTAATTAAGGTGATTATTTTCTTTCTTCATTTTAATCATTAATTAAGGTGATTATCTTAACCTTCAAGTTTAATCACTAATTAGGGTGATTATCTTAAACCTTGCTTAATCACTAATTAAGGTGATTAACTTAACTTTTCCTATTTAATCACTAATTAGGGTGATTATCTTAAATCATATTTAATCACTAATGAAGGTGATTATCTTGACCCCATTTCAATCACTAATTGGAGTGATTACCTTATTCCTAATAGATTTGTTTAATTCTAAAAGTGAGTTATTCATAATCTATCCCCTTTCTTCCCCAATGGAATTGGCCATTTGGGGTGAGACATAAGATTGAACTACGATGGTTTTGATCCATGAGTGGATTCCAATCCTGCAATGATTGATACGTAGTGCAACTTCAGTGCTCAAACCTACCATGTACAAATGATATATTGGTCCTAAATAAAAATGGTTGATGTGTATATGAGCAAATTATGTGATTTTCTTTCTTTTGAATAGCCATGATTACTTTAAAATGGAAAATAACGCATTTAGTAAGAGCCCGTTCTTTAGAACGGATGAGGAGACGAGTTCCAGACGTTCGCACCTCTAAACCCCGAACCCTATCTCATGGTATGAAAGACCAATTTTCAAAAAAGCCTTATCCATATGAAGTCATCATCGTTTTAAATGATATTCTTGAAATTGATTTTAAAATGATTTATTAAATAAATTTGTCCCTATTCAGATATTAATAGGGTGGCGACTTCAAAGTTTTCTAAAACTCATAGTCCATTGAGAGACTTTTGTGGGATTTAGACCGTTAATTAAGACAGTAAAAAATCGGGTACCACACCCATCGACAAACTCATGGATAAGCCAAACCACCACTACTCCTCGTCTTTGTAGAAGAACATTGTTTGATACTTGATTTAGTTGGAGGTGAATTTTGCAATTAAAGTTCTTTTCTTTCTTAGCGAATAATCATGAACATGTAGGCTAGGGCTGTTCATTTCGGATCGGCAAAATTGCGATCCGAATCCGATCCGAAAAAATTCGGATATCCGAAATTTTCGGATCGGATAACCGGATATCAGAATTTTTTAAGAGGGTCCATTTTACACGGTTTTGGGCTTTTGGTGGCATTATCCATGGACCATGATCCAACTTCCAAAACTAAAAGCAAGTCAGTTAAGTAGGAAAAATATGTTAATGGTCAAACTAAAGCAAGTCAGTAGCAAGTTTGTAAACAAAAAAAATTAAAATCAAACAGAAATTCAGTGAAGTATGGAAATCCTAAATCCTAAGAACTAATAAGTAATAAGAGACTAAGTTTTACTATAATGTTAATGACAAGAAACAACAAAACAAAGAAGCAGAGAAGTGATATAGCTCATTTCATTCGCAGAGCAAAGAAGAAGAAGAAGAAGAAGTGAGGTGGGTCGTCGTCGTGTCGCGGTGGGCCTGGCACCGTTGCCCAGTGGTCTCCGGTTGGTGGTGGCGACTGGACTGTGGTGGGAATAAGTGAGATGGTGGCGAGCGTCGACCATGTGCAGTGTGGAGAGAGAGAACTAATGGTGAGTGCGGCGTCTAGGGTATGAAAATGAAGGCTTCGGTTCACTGCATTAGTTGTTTTACTTGTTTAGGGGTTTTTTTTTAAAAAAAATTATACACTTTTTTTAAAAATAACGGATATTTCGGATATCCGAAAACAAAAAAAAGTGTGATCCGTATCCGATCTGAATTTTTTCGGATATCCGATCCGAAATATCCGAAACTCAAAAAAACGGATTGGATCGACCGGATCGCGGATCGGATCATTATGAACAGCCCTAATGTAGGCTAAAGTCTTATGGTGTTAGACTATATATATGTCATGAAATCGATGTGAGATAACGTATTTTATCCTTATGGAAATGATCTGCCTGCAATTGTCTTAAGGTGTTAGGCTCAATATACTAATGGTTAAACAAAAGAGACATGAAGTAGTGGTATATTATCCACTACCATTATTAAATAAAAGCAATCAACATGTTAAAAATTCAAGATACTATACTTCCAATGTTGAACACATGGAACATTAAGAAGCATGACTGAAGGAGTAGAAAAGGTTCATCAATTAAATAACTCGCAGAATCTTAATCCAATTATGGCTTGATTACCGGTATCAGCATGCATAGCTTCAAATCTACAATGAATGTACATACTTCTTTTTTATCATTCTCACCGCCTGTGCTTCCATTTTATACATTAACATTTAAGGATTTCTAGGAATCCAAGGGAATGAAAACTGAAACCATTATAAAAAGTCTATGTTTTTTCTCCCACATGATAGAAAGTAATACCTTAATTGATGATAAAGGGCAAAACTTTCAAGAAACCATAACAAGAAGAAACGGCAGCATATTATCACTTTCCCAACTGAGAATCCATTATCATCTTGGAAATCAAATTATTATGATAATAACTTATGCAGTTTTCAAGGAAATACCTAGCCCAGATTTGACTAGAGGTATCATTCAACTATCATTAAAGTCTCGGTCTTGTAGGGAGAGTACGATAATATGCAAATACAAGAGCCCCCTTGCAATGAGCTGATAGATCTTCTTCTTGCCCTATTTATAGAATATTCTATCCATCAATGAGGTTTGGCGATCTTTGACATAGATAGAGGGGAGGCCTTCATTTGGGCCCACTACAACGAATTGCCACTTGGGCCATGGTAAGATTCGTGGCACAAGTTAAAGAAACTCGTGGCTATGCATTCTAGCCACGAGAATTTTGGAAAATACTCCCGTGGCACAAGTGGTCGTGGCTAAGTTTTTGCCACGGGAAAATATAGGGTGTGTCATAAAGTGATATATATGCCACGGATATTCCCGTAGCTAAATATATTCTTTGCCACGAGTATTACCATGGCTACAAAACCTCTGCCACAAGTTCCATTGTGGCTAAAAAATCCCATTTGCCATGAATTCTACCGTGGCTAATTCTCTGGCTACAATTTTCTCCCATGGCTAACAAATCCACTAGCCATAAGATCTCTCATGACAAAAAGAAAGTACAAAATTCTACATAATTTACCAATTTCATATGCCAGATATATATTATTGTCCAAATAAATATATAGTAAACCATAATTTTTAATATGGAATAACGAAATAATATATTAATATAAAATTTCTAATATCTTTACATAAAAATGTACTTGGAATTAAATGTTCCATTGACAACTAAATAAAAACACTATATTCTCCAATCTTTTTACATACAAAAGAAAAATTATAAACTACATAGTACTTTAATTGTAACTACGAATGCGTCTTGTGCTTGATAATCTCTACCCTCTTTCTCCAATCTGTAACCAATCCAAAAAAATTGTTAAACTACTATAGTGGCATCCATTAATTTTAATTTGATCAAACACAAATTGAGAACCAAACAAAATGCATTAACAATATTAAAGTGTGTGTGAAAGTGACTTAGGGCCTTAGGCTTTAGAGTATTATCCTGCTGGGGTTAGGGAGTTAAAGCCTTTCATGGGGATTGGAGTGAAGTGAGGTATGAGTAATGCTAGAAGTTTGAAAGCTCGGATATTCTTATGCTTAAAGTTGGAAGTTCAGTGCTCTTGTATACTAAGCTTGAGGGTTGGAGTTCAGATGTTGAGCTCGAAGTTAGAGTTCAAGGATCCTGTGCAACGCCGAGCCACAAGCTGCTTATATAGGCAGGAGCTCACATAGTTGGGCTACCACGTCAAGAAGCCTGTGTTGGTTTGCATTGGGTTATGCCATCACATTCCAATTATGCGCTATATCGAAGGCTTAACCGCGCCACTACAGCAGCAAACAGTTAGAAAAACCACAATAAAACACCAATAAATCAGAGGAAAACTACCTTAAAACACCATTGAAATACCTACTGCAATCAGCCCCTTTCACAGCCAATAAAACCCACAAAATTCATCCCATAAAACCACTTCATTTCCACCAGAATACCTCTAAACGTCTACTGTAATCAGGCATTATAACACCAAAAATACAGCAACAAATATCACCCTAAAACCTGCAACGATACCAATGTATTACCTCCAAAACCAGCAGCAAAAAGCAGTAGCAAACCACCCCTAAACAACCCTTAAACTGACCCCTAAACAGCCTCGAATACTTCCTTCTACCTCCACAGAAATTAGCCTTAAACCTGTAGCAATAACACCCTAAAAGCCCCTCAAAACAGTACCCTATACTTACCAAATTAGCCTTCATAGTCCATCTGAAAACTGTAGCAACATACCTTTTGAATAACAGTCATGTAAGTCCTATTTTCCGAGTAATTCAAAGTAAAACAGTCGACCTACTCCCCACAACGTCCAGTTCTAGCTTCCATTTGCCGTATGGATAAACAGAAATGCATAGTGATCAAACTGAAGTTAATAGCGTGGGAAACGGATGAATTTGGAGCAAATTCTAAAACGGCAGGTTGATAGAAATAGTTCTGAGTAAGATCAAAGGCATAGTCTCAATTAGGACTTAAGAGCTCTTAATAGCTATATAAAGAATCTGAATAGGTTTTATGAGTGAATCTGACAGCTCACCCTTCAGAGCAGTAGGTAATGAGGTAAATTAAAATTAAGCAAGCATCAATTACAAATCTCCACAGCCATATCAAACGTTGCTAACCGAATCAGAACGCAAGAGTAAATGGTATACATAATGAAACAAAAACGCAGTCTAAAACTGGTCATGAGCAATTGAGCATATACTTTCATGTATTTGTCTTTTTGCTCCGATTTATGCCCCTGACTTTGTTTTCAAAGCATCTATACATCACAGAACACAACTATAGGTAGCTGCTACTAACACCATCTTAAACTAGTATTTGCAAATATCCACTTACTTTAAAATCAATTTTAATTCCTAACTAATGTATAAATCCATCCTTATAGCAGTTCTTGCAGTCCTAAAACACCACTAAAACAGTGGAAAAAGCTACAAAAATCTACTGTAATTAGTCCCTAGGAGCAGCCCCAAGTTGCAGCACTGATAACCTCCCAATTGTCACAAATTAACACCTCAAATCATCCCCAAAACCTGCAAAAAACAGCCACCAATTTCAGCCTCTAACAGGCCTAAAACAGCAATAACAGACAACAAAGCTTCCCTCAAAAGGCACCTACAACCACCCTCTAACAGTTCATGAACAAGCTGTCAAAAACAAAACAGTTAATGAACAACGTACAGCAATAAACTGCAGCAACAATGGGCATCAAAACAGTCCCAATTTGCGAATTATAAGTTTCAGATTGCGAATTATGAAAATCATGATTTTCAATTACAATCTGCGATCATAATGTCATATTATGAATTCCGATCACAGTTTCCAATTTTAGTTTAAAATTTCATCTTAAAATAAAGATACAAACAGAAATTGGGTAAGGTAACAAATACAAAAATAGCAATAAAAAAATAACAAGTGAATTCATTGCAATAAAAAATAACGGGTATCAAATAATTTGCTGAAAGCAATCAAAGTCCATTGCAAACTTACCGATTGTAGTAGACGATATTGAATTTGCAGTTTATCAAAGTGAATTGCAGATTTGCACTACACGAATTTATGCAGAATCGATCGAGGGGCTTTTTCACGAATAAACTAGGGTGTGAATTGGAGATTACGAACACTTTTCTAAATCTGAGGGTTTTCTTTCAAGAAGTTATGTTAACTCTCAATCTTTTTTTTTTTTTTTTTTGTGATCAAAGAGGGCAGAAAAGCCCATCAAGCACAAAGCCAAAAGAAAACGTAAAAAACAACAAGGAACTGATATAACAAGCTTGACAAGGCTCATTATGGGTTAAAGCAAGCGCCAAGGTTATGAGAGATTATCTAAGTTCCTTTTAGATCCCTTAAAAAAAAAGTTCCTTTTAGAAACCAATTTTAAAAGAGGAAAAGTTGATAAAACTTTGTTTCTAAAATCGAAAGGAACTGATATACTTCTTGTTCAAATATATGTTGATGACATTATCTTTGGAGCAACTAATGAGTCATTATGCAACGAATTCTCAAACCTTATGAGTAATGAATTTGAGATGAATATGATGGGTGAGTTAATTTTCTTTCTTGGGTTACAAATTAAGCAAATGGAAAAAGGAATAAACATTCACCAACAAAAATACATAAAGGAACTGTTAAAGAAATATGGCATCGGAAATTCAAAGATAAATCACACTCCTATGGGAACTTCAACTAGATTAGATGAAGATTCTATAGGAACAAGTGTTGATCAAACAAAGTTTAGAGGCATGATTGGTTCTCTTTTGTATCTAACTGCTAGTCGTCCAGACATAGCTTTTAGTGTTGGTTTGTGTGCTAGATTTCAAGAAAATCCCAAGGAGTTTCATCTAACAACAGTAAAGAGAATTCTTAGATATCTCAAAGGAACAGATGATCTTGGCCTTTTCTATCCAAGAAGTGACACGTTTGAGTTAAGAGGATATGTTGATGCTAACTATGCTGGAGATCTTGTAAATAGGAAAAGCACGTCAGGTATGGTTCAATTTCTTAGTCATAGTTTAGTTTCTTGGACCACCAAGAAACAAAATACAGTTGCTTTATCCACTGCTGAAGCAGAATATGTAGCTGCTGCTGCATGTTGCTCTCAAATGATTTGGATAAAACAACAACTTTGTGACTATGGAATAATCTTTAATTGTGTTCCTATTTATTGTGATAATACAAGTGCCATTATTATTTCAAAAGATCCAGTACATCATTCAAGAGTTAAGCATATACATATCAGACATCACTTTTTAAAAGAAAATGTGGAAAAAGGTTTGATTAAACTTGAGTTCTGTCAAACTGAAAATCAGATTGATGATATACTAACCAAGCCTCTATAAAGAGATAGATATGAAAAAATAAGGCTTGAGTTAGGTTTAATAAAACTTAAGTAATTGTTCCTATTCGAATCCCCCATGTCTGAATTGATTTGTCTTACTCTATATGATATTAAGTGACTGTGATTAATTGCCTAAGACCATTGCAAATTAAAATGTTAAAAACATAAACATGGATTCAAAGGAATAAAGCCACTCACAAATAATACTCCCCTTATTGTCCCTAAGTGATAGAAACATGCATGATTTGATGAATGTTGATAATAAGTAAAAGTTGTTCTTATAGCACAAGTTCCTTATTTTTCTTTTTCTTTCCATAAATTAAAAAGTCCATAGAAATCAAAAAATCCGAAAATCCCAAAAATATAGGAATCAGATTTATCAAGTCTTGATTCAATTTTTATCTTTTCTTTTCTTTTATTTTTTTCTTTTTAATTTTACGTGTGTAACTCTTCGTTTACTGTTACATGCATCTTCTTTCTCTTTCTTTCTTTCCTTTCCAAAACTGTGTTCCTTAAACACTTCAACTTCACCATTGTTCAACTACTTCACACCTCTTCGCACCACATAAAACCTTAAATTTTTCTTCACCAAATGACAAAACCTCTCTCAATTCACCTTTTCCAAAAGCAAAAACTCCCACAAACTCTCAAATGGAAAACCCCTCTTCTCCTTCCAAAACCCTAGAAATCGAAAAATCTCAAGAAACAAAAATGGAGGTAGAAGAGCAAAAATTGGAGTCACCAAAGAGAAGTGTGAGAAGAAGGAAACTGATTGGGGAAGATGGTGAAGAAGAAACCCCTGAATCAGGTGAGGGGGAAGAAGAAGCTACGCCTGTTCCTTCCAAAGGAACTGCTGCTTCTTCCTCCAAGAAAAGAGTGGAAACGAAGTGACTCGAGGTATGTTTTAGGATTCTTTGTAGATCTAGAATGGGCCAAGAAAGTTCAATTCAATGAACTAATTGAAATTCTAAAGGAATAAGGTATGGAATACCTTTTTGAAACTGCATTTAATAATGCCTTAGTTCCTTTAGCCATGGATGAGTTTTGTGCAAACTTCATCAACACTGATAGAGTATGTACTACTGAAGCAAGGGGGAAGAAAATAAATTTTTCCCAATAAACTTTAGGAAAAATATGGGAAGTTCCTTGCAAAGGAACTGATCTGTATTTTAAAAGGAAAGGAAATGTCACCTTTCCTAATTTCTCCCAAGATGACATTGTTAAATCTTTTGGGGAACTGCTAGCCATACTAAGATCAATCACAATCTCCTCTCCCCAGTACATAAAATTCTGTTTAATCTTGTATGGAGGGCAATCATTCCTCGAACTGAAAAGAGGAATGAGGTGGGTCTCCTAGATATGTGCTATATGTTTTGCCTTGACCACCACATCCAAATAAACTTTCCCTCTCTCTTTATCCAACACATAACACACCGTATTGAAAACCATTGTGTTGTTGGGTATGGCGCTCTCATCACATCTCTTCTCTCTCACTTCAAAGTTAAAACTACTGGTTGGCCTACCTTGGGAATTAAGCAAGGTAATATTTTGAATGAAAAAACTTTGTATGGATTGGACCTTTCTGTCCAAGATGGGGTTCTGACTCAAGGGAGGATAGCTTCTAGTTCCTCATACAAGAGAAAACTGCCTAAGGCAGTAGAGGAGGAACAAGTGGAAGTGATCTTGGAGGAACAAGTTGTAACACCCCGTCCTTCTACTACTAAGATACTAACAATATCAATTCAAGAAATACTAAAATGACGTTAGCGGAAATAACGTCGGGACGGTTATGCTACTCTAAAACAATAAATAAGATAGCAACTCAAAATTTCATAGCTTAAAAAGGGAATAAATCTCCGAGTAAACATCATAATTCAGAAATAAAAGAAATATCCCAAATTGTATCTTATCATCAAATCCAAATACCATGAGACATGCAAGTCTCCCAAAATAAACTTAAGTAAAGCTAGATGTCCTTGAAAGCTATCCAAAAGTAAGACTGTCTATGATCCTCATAAATCTCATCTACCAAAAACAAAACTAGAAGCTTCTTATCACAACCAACTCTCACACTGCTAGCCCAAGCAGTCACAAGCCTAGCATTCATTTCCATCTGCAAGATTATATTAAATATTTCCACAGTCAGTGGGGAGTAACTAGTAGTTCTCCCAGAACAATAGCAATCAAAGCACCATTCAGAGGTAGATTATTAAGAAAGGAATAGCATGCAATTATTATATCCATAGCATGCACATAGAAATCATAAGCTCATAGATAAATCAAGAGATCATTAACAATAAGTAAACAATATATAATGAGTGTAATAATTCTAGAATATATAAATAATGATAAATCAAAACTACAACGAGTTATTGAGTCAGAAACCGAACGCTAGTGATTTGCAAATCACTTCCTAAGGTTTGTCAGATCGCAATCTCCAGGTCAGTCTATGGGCTTACATTCCCCACTGCCTGTGTCTAAGAATGGACAAACTCCCGATGCAGGGTAGAACACGCAGAACTCACTGACCTCTCGGACGACAACAATTAACCCAGGTGTACCCCTAGTTCGCAAACCAGGTGGTTGGCATGTTCTTAACCGGGGACTACATCTGTTTTGTCTCCTTGTCCAACAAGTAAGCTGTAGATGGTGCTTTCTTGTCGAGCAAGTAAACTAGTATCCTTTAGATGTTCTTCTTTGGAGACTTGTGCAACAATGTCTGAATCAACCGAGTCCAAGCCTGAGCTTCGTTCCCGAACCTGCAAAAAGGGACCCACCCTGGAGGTTTGGGTGGTGGCTCCCCCTCCGAAGCTTAAGTCAGATATCAGGTGTTTGTAAGAGAAAAGTAATTCTAGAGAGAGAAAGTGAGAGAGTAGTTTTACAGAGTAACTTTGCACTGTTTGCATTGAATTCTCTTTCTCCTGATTTCAGGGGTATTTATAGTGATAGCAAGATGACAGCTAACCTTAAAATCTGACCTAGAATAGTGGCTTTTGATTGGCTAAAGAATCAGATCATGACACGTGGCAGGCCATGATTTGGGAGGGTTTATCATCCACTCTAATGCAGCCACCTTACATTGCTGGGCTCTGACTGCTGGGCCAGAATTTAGACCTTTTAACTCTGCTGAGGGTAGCCCAAAGATGCAAGACTTTTCTTCTCTTTAACTAAGGTGACACATGTACGGCTCTGATAAGCCCAAGTGTCTAAAAAAGAGCCGTAGATGTTAGACTACAACATTTGCCCCTAAAAGGGTTTTTACTGTTGGCCCATCTGACGGTTAAGGCCCTTTTACCCTCAAGGCAGTTCAAATCCAGGTAAAGTGGTGCGCCTTCTTCTGGGTTCTACCGGTCATATTCGACCGTTGTATTATTTTTTCGGTCATTCTTGACCGGTTCCACAAGTTTCTTATTCCTCTATAAATACCCTTGGGGCAAAGACATTGAATCATTTAGCACTTCGAACAAATTTGTCTAGAGAGAGAAACTCTGAGAATTTTCTAGAGAGAGAGAGATATAGATCGTCCAGCTTCAGCATTCTTCACCGAATCGCCCAGACGTTCTTAGCAGGTATCATTTCTTTGAACTCTTCATTCTTTATTCTTTATTTTTTCTTAGAAAATCAATAAAATGGAATCATCTTCGTCAAATAATCTTAGCCAACCAAGAGCTTGTCTTGACCCTAGAACCGATACTTCTTCTTCGGCACATTCTAGAGTTGGGCCTCTTTCGGCCGAGTATATATATTTTCATAGTTTTGGCCGAGAAAGTCGGACGACCCGGTCTTTACTCGTGCGGGGTAATGCGGCGCGCGTCAAGCAAACGGCCCGTCTAAGACGAAAAGCAATAATCCCGTCAAATAGCTCGGATATGGAGGAATCCACTTGGACGGGTGCCCGATGAGGGCAAAAGAGGTCCAAAGTGCTCGGTCTTTGGACGGGCATCCTTTGACCATGAGGCGTAAAACTCCGAAATAAATCCACGAAACCAGTACTTCCGGTAGGGACGCCGAAATGGTAGAGATCGGCGAAGGCAATAACGGTAGCAGTCGGAAAGCCGCCGAAGAATCGACGGGGCCTCTACTACCTCGTCGAGATTAGAAGACGTTTAGGTCCCCTTTCGATCCGGGTTTCATTTTGGTCAACCGTAAGTGGTTAGAGAAACTAGGACCGCACCCTAATTTCTTATCGTCTTTCATGCCCATGCCTAGGGCTTTTCCTTTGTCATTCCTAACAAGGATGCGACGATCTTGAGCGCTCCTAAGAACCATTTCGCGGTCTATAAACTAGCCTTAGACGCTGGATTGAGGTTTCCCCTCCATGACTTCATAGAACAAGTGTTCGCAAAGACTACCACATCGGCCATAATCACTGGCTCCTAACGCTGGGCACAACGCCCCGACGTTTATCGCCGTCTCTGCGAGCTACGCGGCCTAGCCCTTTCTCTTCAGGCCTTTACCCACATCCACTATGCGGCCAAGGTGCCCTGGGCCGTGGACTGGGACATGGCTCAAGCATTCGCAACCGCCCGGCTTCCTTACGGCTTGGGGGAAACCTTCGAAAATGCACGAATGGAAAGCCGACTTCATCTTTTTAAAAGCGGCCAATGATTCGGCTACGAGAGCTATAGGTTCCATAACCAGGTCCGTCACGAATACGGGACGGAAGCGCCCCTGGGCCGGAATTGGAGGACAATTTCGATGATGAAGTTGTGGAGTACTTCGAGACAAAAGAGTACTCCGAGCCCGCCGACGTTCCATTAAAGGGCCATCCAACTCGGATACCTTTAAAGGAAATGTTTTACCAAGACGACTTCTTGGTTCTTCGCCGCCCGAGGTTGGCCGATGATAAAGGTATATATTAAAAACCATCCAACTAAAACTCTTCGTCTATAGTCCATTTGATGAACACCTTTTTGTCCTTTTGCAGACTCGGCCAGACAACGCCTCGAAGCATCTTGGACGGGGGAGATCAGCATGTCCCAATTTACCGCCAACCTTTGGAAGGAGTTTGCAAAGAGCAGTGCCGAGAAGAGGGCAGAAACATTGGTAATTTTTTTTTTTTTTTTTTTTTTTTTTTTTTTTGCCAAGGATCATATGTGCTCGTCCGAAATTGTCATCCAATTTTTGGACGAGGGTCACCCAAAGAAGGAGAACGTCCAGACTTGGATGGTCACCTTCTTGGGGCCAAACTCGTCCGAAGTTGGCATACAATTTTCGGACGAGGGTCGCCCAAGGAAGGAGAGCGTCCAGACTTGGACGGTCACCTTCTTGGTGCCAAACTCGTCCGAAGTTGGCATACAATTTTCGGACGAGGGTCGCCCAAGGAAGGAGAGCGTCCAGACTTGGACGGTCACCTTCTTGGTGCCAAACTCGTCCGAAGTTGGCATACAATTTTCGGACGAGGGTCGCCCAAGGAAGGAGAGCGTCCAGACTTGGACGGTCACCTTCATGGCGCCATACTCGTCCGAAGTTGGCATCCAATTTTTCGGACGAGGGTCGCCCAAGGAAGGAGAGCGTCCAGACTTGGACGGTCACCCTCTTGGCGCCATACTCGTCCGAAATTGGCATCCAATTTTCGGACGAGGGTCGCCCAAAGAAGGAGGTCGTCCAGACTTGGACGGTCACCTTCTTGGCGCCCTACTCGTCCGAAATTGGCATCGAATTTTTGGACGAGGGCCACCAAAAGTATGAGAACGTCCAGACTTAGACGTGCACCTTCTTGGTGCCCTACTCGTCTGGAGTTGCACAAATTTTTGGACGAGGGCCACCAAAAGTATGCGAACGTCCAGACTTGGACGGGCACCTTCTTGGCGCCCTACTCGTCCGAAATTGGCATCGAGTTTTTGGACGAGGGCCACCAAAAGTATGAGAACGTCCAGACTTAGACGTGCACCTTCTTGGTGCCCTACTCGTCTGGAGTTGCACAGTTTTTTGGACGAGGGCCTTCCATAGAACTTCTATATTTGACCTGGTCACCTTCTTGGGGACATACTTGTTTGCATATTTGCAAATCATCTTTCATTTCTTCTTTTCGTACGAAGTCTTTGTAATGGCAGTTATAACTTTTGTTCCTAGGTCGACTAATTTGACGATCGGTTTACTCTTTTCGGAAAAATGCTCCTACCAACAAACTTCCACCCGGAAATCGTCCTCGTCCAAAAAGAGGCCAACTACGGCTGCGACCGGCCTTTCGGCGAAGAAGCCTAAGGGCTTCACAAGGAAGAAGGCGAGATAAGAGGACTCCACTTGGTGAGGTTGGGGAGAGAAGTATGCCTCCCCCCTCAGCCAAGGTTCCTAAAAAGAAGCCTTCGGCTGTTGCCCCGGCTGAGGAGGGAGAGGGTGCTCATGCGGCTGTTCCGCTCAACGTGTTCTGCGCCGACTCTACCGAGGTCAAACCGGAGTCCGCCTTGGCTCTAGTTGCACTGAATCCGGAGCTGCGGCCGAGAACTATCCAGGGTTCGGCGGCTCGGTGGCTAAGCCGGTGCCACGAGATGCCCTTAGCTGTTAGGACGGCATCTATTTCGTCCTAGGTGAGTCGTATTACCCCAATATAGTTAGGGACGGTGCGGGTCGGTGAACCGTCCATGAGTCCGTCGAATAGACAATCCATCGTCATTCCTATCAAGATAACCGACTCTCCCCCTCTTTCGTATAAGGGCAAAGGCCCCGCTATTCCCCCAACCCTCCCCTCGCCGATTCGGACGAGGAGTCTTCTCTGCTTTCGCCAAAATGTCGAAGCCGGGAGAAGGAGCGACTAAGCGGGAGCTCTTCAAGTGCTACCCCGAATCCTACATTAAGGGATTAAGGGGGGCGTCTGCTTGGGCATGTGGGCTACATGTCTCACTACTTTGCCGAGGTATTGCTTTTAGCCTCGCTTTATTTTATACTTGATACAAATTTTGGTTCTTTCATTCGTCTAATAACTTGGTTTGTTTTCATTGTTCCAAACTTTCCGGCTCGCAAAGATGCTAATCGAAGAATGGGCGAGGGAGCTCGTAAAGGAGAACAAGCACCTCGTCCATATTGCTACAACGGCCGGCGACAAGGCCATTCACGACATTGAGATGGCGAATACTCTCCATCGTCGGTCACTCGATGCATTGGAGAAAAGGTCGGCGAGAACTTGAATCCAAGAACAAGAAATATCTTGTTACCATCAATGATCGTACAAGGAGAGAGACCATCCGAACATGATCATCAACACTCTCTCTACAGATCTTAAGGGTGAGAGAGACGCCGCCCTTCTTGCCGCTGCTCAGCTGAGGAGGGAGAATATTCTTCTAAGGGCGAGAAACGCTCGTCTGGAAAAGACGGTTTCCCAAACCTTTGACGATGCCAAACAGGGCCTCGAACATGTTGTAGAAACGTCCAAAGGTTGGGCCGTCAAGGCCTTCGAAATGCTGGCTGAAGCCGAGGAGGTCCCGAGCTTTGTCCGTCGCCTGGAATACCAACAGAGTGCCCATAGGGCCATGGTCTCAGGCCGAGGATCCTCCGGAGTTCATAGAGTCAGGCGACGAGGCTTCCGCCGAAGATGAGGAGCCCGAGGACAACCAAGAAATTCATGCTGAAGACGAAGCCTAGTTTTAGGTTTATTTTTCTAGTTTCTTTAGTTATCTGCCGTTGTAGCTTTCAGTAATCACATTTTGTAAATTTACTCGTGATATATATGAAAGACTTTTGCCACTTGCTTGCCTCTTATTTTCATCAATTCCCATTTGACTATCACATTAACTTTGAATTGTTTCCAAGTACAAAAGTTGACTCGTCTTGAACATTGTAGACGATCTGCATAATATGATTGAAACACTTGTTTTGGACGACCTTGTTCTCCTGAGCTCGTCTTTTAGGCTTCTATCATTCCCCCCCTTCTTGGGCTTAGTTCAACCGTACATGGTGGTCGAGCCAAAGACCAAGAAGGAAAGCGGCCTACTTTGGCCGAGCTCTCCGAAACTATCGGACGAGCTTGTTATATATGCTGAACACATGTTTTAGCCGGCTTCCTTGAGGGAGCGACACTCGTCATTAAGTAGTGATCCCTTACTAGGGTCTAGGCTACTTAGCTGGCCGTGCTTGTGAAGATAAGCATCCTTTACTAAGGACTTATTTCAGGCCAGCTTTCTCTCAGAGACTTTGACGTTACTCTTACTAGAGGTTTTGTCAGATTGATGGCCTTGTATGTGCTATACTTTGGCCGGTCTCTTCGATGGAGTGATGTTCGGCATAAAAATGAGTAATTGTGACGCTTTTCCTTTTTTATCCAAGTTACTGTCACTTTTAGACGAGTAACTGATTTAATGCCCCAAAGTGAGTTAACTTGGTAAAAATAAATAAGGAAATAAGAAAGTAGGAATTGTATAATATGGATTTTGCTTGACGGAATGCCAAGATGCATGTATACAATTCTTTTTTCTAATTTGTGCCGCGGCACTTTGGATTAGCTACAAACTACCGCATAAACATTCGACGGTGGATTGAATTAGACGTGATACTTTTTCAAATTATCAGAATTCCAAGTACGGCGTACTGGTCGTCCATTCATATCCCGAAGACGAAAAGTACCATCTGCGATTCTTGGATAATCATGTAAGGTCCTTCCCAATTAGGTGTTAGCTTCCCTAACTCTTTTGCTCGTCCAACCGCTTCCATCTTTCTAAGGACAAGATCCCCCACTTTGAGTGGTCGTCTAACAACTCTTTTGTTAAACTCCCGAGCCATACGCAGTTTGTACAATTGCATTCTTAGCAAGGCATTGCCCCTGACTTCTGGCACTTGGTCCAAAGCCGTGCGTAATGCCGGCCAGTGGGCGTCTTCGAGTACAAGCATAACTCTCGGGGTGGGTTCTTCAATCTCAATGGGCAAGACAGCTTCGTGCCGTAGACTAACATGAAGGGCGTCTCCCGGTAGAGAGTTCTTGGCGGTTGTTCTCGATGGACCATAACACCAACTGCAGCCTCTTCAACCCATTGTCCCTTGGCATTTTCTAGCTTCTTTTTGATTCCATTTGATAGAATCTTGTTGAAGGACTCTACCCGCCCATTTGCTTGTGGGTAGGCAACGCGCAGAAGTGTGCTTTTATTTCTCTTTCGCCAACCACTCCTTCGACTTAGGTGTTTCAAATTGGGGGCCATTATCAAAGACGATGGACTGTGGTATGCCAAAACGGGTTATAATGTTTTTCCAGATGAAGCCCTTGACGTTGTTTGTCGTGATTCCTCGCATGGCCTCTCGCCTCTATCCATTTAGTGAAGTAATCAACGGCCACGATCACAAACTTCTTTTGTCCGGCGGCCACTCGGGAAAGGTCCTAGGATATCCATGCCCCATTTGGCAAAGGGTAAAGGGAACAAGATGGGGGTTAAGTAGTTGGACGGCTTCTGATGCACATTTTCATGCTTCTGACAACTGTCACACTTCTTTGCATAGACTAGAGCATCTTCCTTTAAGGTTGGCCAGTAGTACCCCGTCCTTAAAGCCTTTTCCCCTAAGGCTCTTCCCCCAATGTGGGAAGCACAAGCTCCTTCATGGAGTTCTTTCAGGACCTCCAGACCATCTTCTCTGGTGACACACTTGAGCGAGAGGCCGGTTGAATGATTTCTTGTAAAGTGTCTCGTCCCATAGCTCAAACCACTTGTCCCTAGCCTTCACATACTTGGCCTCTACGGGATTCGAAGGCAATTGTCCCGTCTTCTTGTATTCTATGATCGGCTCCATCCGATGACCTCCCGCGGGAGAAACATAATCTGCTCTTGATCGATGCTCTTTTTGGGTTTGACTTCCCAAAATATCGTTCTTGGCACATCACCTTCACCGAGCCGGCCAACTTCGAGAGAGCATCCGCGATGATTTTCTCGACCTTGGTACTTGGTCGAGGACAAATCGTTTTAATGGCTCTATCTCATCTTTGATGAGTTGCATGTATTTGCTCATTGAGGCCTCTTTGCATTCAAAATCTCCATTAACCCGGTCGACCACTAAGAGGGAGTCCGATTTGGCCTCGATCTCAACAGCGCGGCCGCTTTGCACATTTTGATTCTCGCCAAGAGTGCCTCATATTCGGCTTCGTTATTGGACGCTCCGAACCGGAATCTTAATGCATATTCAAACTTGTCCCCTTCGGGAGATTGGCAAATGATTCCTGCGCCACATCCATTGATTGTGGACGAACCATCAACCATGAGCGTCCAATGCCTTCTTCCTCTTGCTGGATCAGATATCGGCTCTATGGCTGGCCGAGTAAGTTCGACTATAAAGTCCGCCAAGGCTTGCCCTTTAATGGTCGTTCTTGGTTCAAAGGATATATCAAACATGTTAAGCTCCACCGCCCATTTTAACATTCGTCCAGCCAGCCTTCCATCTTCGGTAGAACTTGCTTCAAAGGCCGATCGTTGTAGACGACTATACCGTGCGCCAAAAAATAGGGCCTTAACTTTCTACTGGCCATGACGAGGGCCAATCCAAACTTCTCAACGGGAGTGTACCTATTTTCCGCGTCTTTGAGTACGTGACTCACGAAGTATATTGGGACTTGGACGAATTCCCTTTCAGCCAAGTGAACAAAGACTCACGACTGAGCGGACATCGCCAAATATACAAACGACTTCTCCCCCTCGGCCGACCAACCTAGGAAGCCGCCGAAGGTGGTCCTTGACCTCGTTGTAGTGCTTGCTCCGCCTCATTTGTCCACTCAAACTTAGCTTTTTTCTTAATGGCGGCGAAGAAGTGATGGCACTTGTCGCCGGACTTAGACAAGAAACTTCCAAGGGCAGCCAAGCAACCCGTCAGTCTCTGAACTTCCTTTACCTTTGGACGGGGACTTCATGTCTAAAATAGCTTGTATCTTTTCGGGATTTGCTTCAATTCCCCTTTGATCCACCAAGAAGCCTAAAAACTTCCCGACAAAACTCCAAACACACATTTCTTTGGGGTTCGGCTTTAACTTGTATTTCCCGAGAGTTTCAAAAGTTTCTCTCAAATCACCAACATGATTTTCTTCTTGACGACTTTTGACTATCATATCGTCAATATATGCTTCCATATTTCTTCCCAATTGTGGCTGAAAAACCGTATTGATCAATCTTTGAAAAGTGGTCGGGGCATTGCGCAGGCCGAATGGCATTCTCAACCAGCCATATAGTCCTTTTTCAGTGATGAAGGACGTCTTGTCCCGATCCTCGTGCCACATTGGGATTTGATGAAAGCCGAATATAGCGTCCATGAAGCTCAAGAAAGCATGACCACCGTAGAGTCTACGAGACGATCCAACTTAGGCAAAGGGAAACTATCCTTAGGACAAGCCTTGTTGAGGTCGGTGTAGTCCACACACATCCTCCAGTGCCATTGGGCTTAGGCACCATGACCACATTAGCTATCCAGGTCCGGGTAATAGGTTTCTTTGATGAACTTGGATTCCAACAACTTCGAACTTCCCGGTCAACCGCTTGATTTCTAGCCTGGCCCCAAATGCCTTTTCTTCCGACGGATCGCCTTTAATTTTGGATCAACATTTAGCCGATGAACGGCTACTTGGATCAATTCCGTGCATTTCTTCAACACAATAAGCAAACACGTCTTGAAATTCTTTCAAAGAAGCCGATTAAGAGGCTTTTTAAGCCCAAAGAGAGTGAAGAACCAATTTTCAAGGTTCGTTCGGACGAGCCTCATCCAGCATGCACGTCTTCCGGGGCCTCGACTGGTTCTGGACGCTCTATTGCTAGTCCCATGATGGCCATCACTTCTTCAGGCAAGGGAGGCTCTTCCTTGATGATCTCATATTTTCTCTTCTTGCTGGGAAGATGCTCAGACGCCTTCCTTGAGGGAGCGAGGGGCGTCCGAGGGGCTCTCAATGGCCGTCTTCAATGAGGCCAAGTGGTCCTTGACTATTCCGGACGTTTTCCTCTCACTAACCACCTTCGTCTTATCCTTCTCTATTTGGGACGTTTTCCTTTCACCAAAGAACATGCATCCGATCTTCATTGCATATCTTCCATGATGACGGCTTGAGGGTAGTCGATAACACTCCCTAGCCACCTTTGGTTCCCATATAATGAGCCAATCTTGCCATCATCACACTCATACTTCATCAACATCGGTGGGTAACTATTACGGCTTTGACGTGATTCAAAGTTGGTCGCCCAAGAATGACATTGTAGGTCGTCAAATCTCGGACTACTAAGAACTTGATAAACAAAGTTCTAGCGGCATCCTTTTCTCCCACTCGAACAGCAAAGTAACAGTTCCCATTGGGTGGATGACTCCTCCCCCAAACCCTATGATGGGATGGTGAACGGGAACCAAGTTCTTTTCATCAAATTTTAATCTAGACAAGCAATCAAGACCGATGATGTCCGTCGAGCTTCCAAAGTGTCGATCGAATTCTTCTTACTCTCAAGTTTGCTATTTTCATTTCTACAACCAAAGGATCATCATGGGGAGTCCTCAACCCGCCCCGATCTTGCTCACTAACTACCACCCTTGGGAAGGGCTCGGCCTTTGTCCGATCGCCTAACAAAACTTGGCCAAGCTCCCTAAGGTAGTTTTTGTGTCCTCTATTGGTTGGTCCTCCAAAGAAGAAACCCTCCGAAATTACGAGAACAACATCTTCGTCTCGTGCTTGCACTCTCCTTCTTCCGAGTATGCCAATCATCTTTCCTATGAAACTTCCTTCCCCCTTGGGGCATATAGGAGTTCATCTTTCCCTTTCGGGCTAATTCCTCCAAAGCCTTTTTAAGGTGCTTGCATTCATTAGTTTCGTGACCGCAATCTTTGTGGAAGTGGCAATACTTGCTCTTATCCCTCGTTTCTATAAGGGGTTTTCATCTCACTGGGGCCTTCAACTCATACCGATCCTTAATCTCCATGAGAATGGAGTATTGATCTTTGTTAAATTCAATAGGATTAGATGAGGATGGCTCGGCCTCTTTTCTCTTGTTCCTTACGGACGAAGTGGTGGTGGAGGTTACTTGCCCAAGTCTCGGCCTTCTTGGGGTTGCTCTTCTTTGGCTGAGCAACCTCTTGAGCTTCTTAGACTCGGGATGCTTTGCCTCAAGACACACTTCGGTAGCGTGAATAAACGCTTCGCTTCCCTTAAAGCTTCGGCAAGAGTGGAGATTTTCTTTTTAACAAGATCAAACTTAAAGCTTCCCGGCCTTAGCCCCCGATGAAGGCGTCGAAAGCCACTCCAAAGATTAAGATCTTGAATCGAAGAGCTTCCAGATTGAATCTCTTAACGAAACTTCTAAGAGCCTCCTTAGGACCTTGGACGACCTTGCCTAGGTGCATGCTTGTTTTTTGCTCTTGCTTGTTGGCAACAAAGTGACTAGTGAATAAGAAACCGAGTTACGTGAAATTATTGATCGAATTGGGTGGAAGATTGTTAAACCACTTCGAGCTACTCCCTTCGTAGTCGTTGGAAAGTTCTTACACCGGGTAGCATCATCTACTCCTTGGACGTACATCTCGATGCTTGTAAGCGTACAAGTGATCATCGGGATCGGTTGTTCCATCAAAAGGTTCTATAGTAGGGAGTTTAACCTTTGGGAAGGGGGCGCCTCCATTATCCCGGCCGAGAATGGAGTGGGCCGGTTAATCCGGGAGGGCTCCCATTTGTCCCTCAATGGGTATGTACTCCTTACGATATTCCTTTAACACTTGGATCGACGACGTATCCGCAAGAAATGGACGTCTATGGACCATGGGCCGAGCCACCGTCTTCTCCTCGCCGTGGATGAACAAGAGAGTGACTTAAACTTCGTCCCTCCCCTCGGACGTCAACCTCAATGGAGGGTCTCTCGGGTATGATGTAGAACCCGTGGCCGATCGTTGTATTGCAGCCAGCTCTCTTTGCTTCTAGATATTCCCTAGCATCTGTTTGCATTCGGTGCCCGGCTGGGACGAACATGGTCCCGGGTCCTTACCACCGTGTTCCAGTCCATCTTTCTTCGCCGATCCTTATCCTCTTGTTGCTTTCCTCTTGCTCGTTCTCCTAGATGGTTCCCGACGAACATGTCGGCTAGGGCCCGGACGATCCTCTTGGGAATGTCCCCTAGGAGGAGGTGGATTGTTAATGTGGCTCGTGGTTAAGCTCGAAAAACAAAGATATTGCTCTTGATTCTGTTCCTGGACGACTGCAGCCATCTTTGCCCGGAAATCATTCAAGGCGTTCTCTAGGTGGGCGTAGTCCTCGGCCGTTCAAGATTCTCTTGAATGACCGGTTCTTTGGCTTGGTCCAAGAACTTGGACGATGGACGGGGGCCTATCCCTTCCTCGAGGCGGTCTCTCGTGTTCTACCGTGTCTTCGACATTAACCACGAAGACTTCGGTTTTCGGCAAGGTTGGACGACCGACAATCAGTCATCGTTGCGTCTCCCCACAGACGGCGCCAAATGTTTTGTCTCCTTGTCCAACAAGTAAGCTGTAGATGGTGCTTTCTTGTCGAGCAAGTAAACTAGTATCCTTTAGATGTTCTTCTTTGGAGACTTGTGCAACAATGTCTGAATCAACCGAGTCCAAGCCTGAGCTTCGTTCCCGAACCTGCAAAAAGGGACCCACCCTGGAGGTTTGGGTGGTGGCTCCCCCTCCGAAGCTTAAGTCAGATATCAGGTGTTTGTAAGAGAAAAGTAATTCTAGAGAGAGAAAGTGAGAGAGTAGTTTTACAGAGTAACTTTGCACTGTTTGCATTGAATTCTCTTTCTCCTGATTTCAGGGGTATTTATAGTGATAGCAAGATGACAGCTAACCTTAAAATCTGACCTAGAATAGTGGCTTTTGATTGGCTGAAGAATCAGATCATGACACGTGGCAGGCCATGATTTGGGAGGGTTTATCATCCACTCTAATGCAGCCACCTTACATTGCTGGGCTCTGACTGCTGGGCCAGAATTTAGACCTTTTAACTCTGCTGAGGGTAGCCCAAAGATGCAAGACTTTTCTTCTCTTTAACTAAGGTGACACATGTACGGCTCTGATAAGCCCAAGTGTCTAAAAAAGAGCCGTAGATGTTAGACTACAACAACATCTATCCCACCGGATATTCTTATCTCAAAATACAATCATGCATACAATCTAAGTATCATTTATCAAAAATATTCATCAAAAAGGGGATGCCACCCGGCCTTATACCCACAGTTCATCAAACAGTTCTTCATAATTCCTCAAAATAAATCACTTTTAAAATATTCAACAAATAAATCTCACAATAACATTTGAACATTCCCAAACATCATCAATGACAATATACTTGGTTTTTACAAAGAACCACAACTCAATCAAAAATACATCACCAATTAACTCTAAATCATATTCATTAAAAGAGTATTAACAATTAATCATTTTCTTACATAAATCAAACTTAAACATGTGGTTACCCAATGATACATACTGTATACTACTTAAAATCAGCAACCCATAATATATTAAAATATGAATTATTTCGAATTACAAGCCCTCAAACAATTTAAAAGTGTATCCTCAATTTTATCACAAAAACACCATAATAATTATGAAGCTAACAAATTCGAGCAAAAAATCACACAAAAATTATCATACGACCCTAATGGTCCTACTCGACATGGTACAATTTTTATTTATAATTTTCGGACTCTAAAATTATTTTTAACAGGTTAATATACGATTCCTCAAATAAGCCATAATAATCTCTATTATATATGGGAACTCTTGAGGACTTTGGTGTCCACTTGAATTCCCTAAAATACCCTTTATGTTTTTATTCTACTAAGATAACTAATGAGGGCAAAAAAGTCTAACTTTTTTTTAAAAAAAACTCTAATAACTGTCAAATTTTTCCCCTAAAAAAACTACCAGATTTTTTTTAGTGAAAGTAACTTCCATATTTTTGAAAACAAAAGGAACATGTACAATATCATTGCGAAGTTCGCGCACGCATCGCGTGCAAAAAATACTAGTAATTAAAAATATAAACAGACGCCCAAAAATTACCAAAAATTTAGATAACATGTAAAAACTCACGGAGATACATATTATTTAAGTAAATTAATTTTTCTTCCTCTACAAATAATTTTCATGAATTATATACTGACAGAACAGAAATTACAAAAACAGATATATCAATTAATCAAAACAAGAAAAGTAGGTAAAAATTATTCTAAGGCATGTAATACATTACGCATGTAACATGATCTAATAAAAATGATTTCATCAATTTTAAAAGGTCGATCAATAATTATTATGAAATTTAGCCAAAAACATACAAAATACTAATTAAATCAAATAAATATTAAAAATCATGCAAAAATTATTTTTCTCTACACAGTATTCACATAGCATGTGTCACGTATTTCATGTCAAATTTCGTCAAAAATCTCATTCAAAAAGTATTTTAGATAATTCCTAGCGTATTAATCTAATACCGAATACTACCCTAATCACTATGATTCTAGGATAACAATTAGTTACCTGGATCGTCGGAGGCGAGCTGAAAACTTCTGTAAATCCCCACAATAGGCGTGTGACCCTCTTCTTCTTCAAATCCCAAGCACCAAGTATAACGAAAAAGCCACAAAAACAATTCACGAACAATTAACAAAGAGTAGAAATGAAGAAAATTTGAGAGAATGAAGATGATGATGATGGCCGAAAATATTGGAGAATGGCAGCCAAGAGTTCTGATTTTCTAATCAGAATTTGAAGTGATGATGGTTGGTTTTAAGGAGGTTTAATGATGAAGAATCAATAGGGGGGGTTATGGAAGTTACAAGGCATCAAAGAGTCACAAGAAAATATAAAGAAAATAAAAGAAAGTGAGGCCCTCCTTTTTCCTTCACTTGGCCGGCTGTCCAAGCCCACAACCAACAAAAATTTTCGGCCCAATTCAATCAATGATCCATGCCTCCAAAAGCCCGCTACGCGATAAAACGATTACTTCCTAAATCGCGCCTAAACTTTGAAAATACTTAATAATGAAAATAATTCTAATAAATTATATTATAAATATAAATATAATGCACAAATTAGCACGCCACATGCGATGCAATATTTCATCACCCAAATCGGTCCATCAACGTTAGAAAAACGTTACGCGACAACACCGCATCCTAAACGCCTAAATAAATGACGAAACTAATATAACCTTTAAAATAAATAACTAACAACTTAAAATAAATATATATAAATATATCACATCATATAAATATACACACATTTTCACAACACGTTCCAAAATAATTTAAATAATAAATTATTTACTTTTACAAAAAAATATCAATTTAATGTAAACAAACACCAAATATAAAGGTTGAAAATTACGGGGTGTTACACAAGTTCTTAAGCCTAATGAATTAAAGGAACAACCACCCAATAAATGAAAAACAGTTGCTAAGAAGCCTACCAAACCTGCTCCTACACAAGTTAGGCAAAGTTCTAGGTCGAGAATTGCAAAAACTACCCATGTTCCTTCTAATGAGGACTCCCTTTTAGTCCTATCTGATGAAGAGGAACTACATAAAACTTACCTAAGGAACCCACTCCTCCTTCTTCTCCAAAAATGCCGATTACTCTCAAAACAATCCCTTCCATCTCTCCCTCATCCTTCACTGCTCCTTCCAGTTATGAACAGATGAAGATTGCCATAAATGAGCCTAATCCTTTCTCCTCTACATCTACTGACCTACCACCCCCACCTCCATTTCTTCCTTCACTTTACACCACCACTACACCTTATGTTCCTCTCACAGGAACAACAGGACCATCCCAAGAAAGCACACCAGTTCCTCCACCAAAACCACCCACTGACTTTGTTTCAAAGGGAAAGGAACAAGTTCCTTCGGATGATTATGGATGGGTGAATGAGGTATGTCTCCCTGCTCAACATATGATCAAGTTCTATAATCACCTTCATTGGACTTTGGATTATAAAACTAATAAGATGATAGGTCTAATGAAAATCCTTAGTGATACGGTGATAGAGCAACAAAAGAATATGGAGATGATGGCCCAAGCAATTAATTCCCTTAAGCAACAACTGGATGCGCATCATGAGGAGGTTATGAAGAAATTAGAGGAGGTGGTTGAAGAAGAAGTCATCGAGGAACACAACTTTCCTTCCCTTCCTAATGTCTAGTTCCTGTTTCTCTTAAAGGAATAGGAACTCTTAGCTTTTGTTTCTTTTCTTTTCTTCCTTTTCTTCTTTTTGTACTTTTATGGAACAAATGTTATAATATAATGACTTTTGCTACATATTATCTTCGTTTATGATTTGATTGCATAATTTCTTACTTGGAATGGCTAGTATTATGTGATTGATGTTTAAGCAAGTCTAACCTTTGAACTTCCTAACTTAACCATTTTTTTGGTGCTTGTTAATGGTCTAAAGGTCTTGTAAATATCAGTCTTCCCGAAATCACCAAGAGTTTGATCTTTTTGAGGATGACAAAGGGGGAAAAGATACTAGGAACAAACTAAGTTGAACAACTTGACAAAAAATTGAAAAAATGAAATTAATAAAATTATAAATTATTATTTTATCTTTTTCATTCTCTTATGTTATTTGTTGTTTACCTTAGTTTGTAACTTTGTTGTCATCATCAAAAAGGGGAAAATTGTTGAACCCTAGTTTTGATGATGATAAAGGAACAAAGATGCAAACTAAGTATTGAACTAACAAGTTGTTAAGGGCCCGTTCGTTATCGTTTTTTGTTTCCAGTTTTAAGTTTTTTTGAAAACCAAAAATAAAAATATGGAAACCAGAAAAAGTAGTTTCCAGTTTTCTGTTGTCAGTTTTCAAAATTAGCATGTTTACTATCAATATGACTAATTTAAACCTTATTATACAGCTCATATCATATAGTTCTAAAATCATAAAAACCAAAAACTGAAAACTGACAGTGATACCGAACGGGCCCTAAGTGAATGGATTTTATAAGGTATCAATGAAAGGAGCAAAGAGAATACTAAGTCAAAGAAGAAATCAAGTTTAGATTTTGAAGACTAAGTGAAGATGCTCAAAGATTTGATACTGGAGAAGCATTAAGCAAGGCTTTTTGTTTCTGGTTCCAATGTAAAGGAACGAGTAAGAGTTGGTAATGAACTGTGGCAATTTAAAATGAGAATGAGTATATGTTCCTTTGAAAGGAACAGAAGAACTGACACTGTCATGTTAAGTTAAAGGAACTAACTAATTAAAAGGAACTAGACATATGTAAATAAGTATAACAGTTGAATAATGACGCTTGAGTGATTTATGCCTAGATTCTAGGACACCATTTTTATTTAGTGAAAATCTGATTTTAAGGAAAATCTTTTTAAGGAAAAGATTTTATTTTTATAAGATAATAAAAATCCTTTTTGGTTTTAAGGAAAATATTTTTAAAGATAATATTTTGGTAAAAGGATTTTATTTCGGTTTTATTAATTAAAATATTTTTAATTAAATTAGATTTTTGATTTACTGCTTTAGTGGTTGCTAAAATTAAGGAAGCAGTAACATTTCCATCACCCACATTTAACAGAGATCATGGAGATCATGGGTGTAAAAAAGGAATGTGTTCCTCTAGTTGAGGAACATCATGGGAAAATATTTTTACCACAAACACATGATTTAATCCCACGTTCTAAGATATCAATGCTATAAATACTTATATCTAATTAAGTTCCAATTTGTATCTCGATCAAGTGATTTAGTGAGTTTAACTAAGTAAAGTGTCAAGACCTTCATTCTCTCATAAAAGTCATTTGTTCTTTGCCTTCTTACTCTAATTCCACTAAGTTAATTGATTATTGTATTTTTGGTTTTTTTGGGGTAAGGGGATTTTGAGTTAAGTCCTGTAAGAGAGAAAGCTTTGAGTGAAGCGAGTTAAAGTGAGAAAACTTCAAGTGAAATTGAGAGGGACAACTGTTAAGGGAACAGTTGTTCAGGAACTTGAGTTTAGGAACTCAAGGTGTGGCACGTGAGTAGAATTAGGTTGTAACAAAGTTGTTTGGCCTAATTAGTGAAAGTGTTGAGTTTAAAATCCCTAGTGGTCGAGATTGTTTCTTCTTGTTGGGCCCAAGAAGTTTTGCCTCGTAAAAATCCCTAGTGTTCCTTTAGCTTGTTTCTTTGTTTAAGTTTTATAATTCCGCAAAAAGTTATGTTTATTTCTACATATACAATTCACTCCCCTCTTGTAGTGTTCCTAGTGAAATACCTTTCTTGGCTTTCTCTAAATCAGAAGGAAGAACATCAACCAAAATCTTCCTCTTTTTGTCCTTCTTTTTGTCCTTATCCTCCTCCACCGGCTCCTCATTACCAGTTTCTTCTTCAACCGATTTTTCAACAAGGGCATTCCTCTTTGGTTTAGGAGTGGAAACAGTGATTTTAGGTTTTGGAGAAGGAGATTTTGTGGGTTTAATTTTACCTGATTTTCCTGCAGTGGACTTCCGAACCACTTCCTTTGTAATTCTAGAAATTTCTAGGTTTAAATCAGTCGAGGTTTTAGGCTGCACAACCTTCTTAGTCTTTTCCTTCACTTTCTTCTCCTTTGGAAGAGAGGGTTTTGGGGCCTCAATTGCAAGTGGAAATTTTGTCTCTGGTACATTTTGTTCCTCCTCTTCAGTGTGATGAAAGGAAATTGGTTCAGATTTCTCAGGTTCATCCGCCTCTTCAGAGCGAGAGCGACAATGAGATTTTTGAGGGGAAGGAGTAGGCTCTTTGGGCTTTTTCTTTGTAGAGGTAGTTTTTGTGGTGGATTTAAGAGTTTTGGTTGTAGGAGTATTCTTTACAGGAGCATCACTTTCTTCCTCAACATTTTCTTTCGATTTCTTCTTTTTCTCCAGAGATGAAGAACTTATCATAGGGGATTCTTCACCCACTTACTTATGCAGACATGTGCTTCTTCTCTTTGACATTTTTGAAAACAAGTGAAAGACATATGAGACTGAATTCTTCTATGTGAATGATTATCATGAGCACAAGGTATATAAGAATTAGAGAGGGTATTCTTAAAGAAAAGAAACCGAAACTGAATAAAATAGAAGAGAGACAAAATTTCGAGGGTTTTATCATATAAGAAACAAAGTGATCAGGAATTCTTCTAGAACAATATAAAACCAACTTGCAACGGTTACATATAAGGCAATTTAAGATTATGGAAGATAGAAAGTGAATAATCGTCACAATGGCAAGTAAAGAACCGTGTCTTTTCGTTGCCATAATTAAATCTCGCAATTGTCAAATCACATAATTGATTCGCGCCCTATGAGATATTTTCCTAAAATAAAAAATTTCCGAAAATTTCAATTTTTAAAAAATAACCGCCTCAAAGAATCGATCTCTACGTGGGTTGCTCTTGGTTTTGCGCAAAAATATCAATTAGAGCATTAACACTTGGCAACTTAGAGTATCAACAATCGGATAATCATCTAATAAGAACTTTGTGAGTCCTTAACATTTGTGATGCTAGATAATCACACAAACTATATACACAATACATGATCAATTTTCTAATCATAAGGGGAAAATGAAGATTTAGACAATTACTCATCTAATCTTGACTAGCCCTAAGAGAGTATGAAGTCTGACAAACACTTCCCTGGACAAGGGTTTTGTAAGAATGTCAGCCAATTGATCATCTCATCTGCAAAACTCCAATTCAACATTACCTTTCTCCACATTGTCTCGGAGAAAGTGATGCCTTATCTCAATATGTTTGGTCCTTGAATGTTGAACAAGATTTTTTGAGATGTTAATGGCACTTGTGTTATCACAAAGGATGGGAACACTGCCAAACTCAATTCCAAAATACTTCATCTGAGTCTTTATCCACAACAATTGTGCACGGCGGTGCTGGTACATGTAATATATTCGGACTCATCTGTGGACAATGCAACATAATTTTGTTTCTTTGACCCCCATAAAACTAAACAAGGGCCTAAGAAATGAGACATGCCATATTATTCTTTCTGTCCACAATAAAACCTGTAAAGTCATCATCAGTGTAACCAATCAAACAAATACTCTCACCTTTTGGATATTATAGGCACAAGTCATTTGTCCCATTGAGATATCTGAAAATTCTCTTCACAACCTTGCGATAAGACTCTTTAGGTTTGCTTTGAAATCTAGCACATAACCCCACAAAGAACATTATATCTGGTCTGCCGATTGTTAAATAAAGCAATGAACCAATCATTCCCCCGAAGTAGGAACGGGTGTGTCATATGATTTGTTATCTTGCAAACCATACCTCTTGGTCAACTCATTAAGGTACTTTTCTTTGATGGATCATAATTCCATTATCACCTTGTTTGATTTGCAAACCTAAGAAGAAACCAAGTTCTCTCATCATGCTCATCTGAAATTCACTCTTCATAAGATCTGCAAATTCATCACACAAGATAGAATTAGTAGCACCAAACAATATATCATCCACATACACTTGGACGACTAACAAATTTGTTTTCCTGGTTCAAAAATAATGTTTTGTCAACTTAACCTCTCTTGTATCCATTACCAATGAGAAAACTAGATAGTCTCTCATATTAGGCTTTGGGTGATTGTTTCAAGCCATAGAGAGCTTTGTCCAATTTGTAAACATGATTTGGAAATTCAATGTTCTCAAAACCAGGGGGCTGCTCTACATACACATCCTCATTTAAATAGCCATTAAGAAAGGTCGTCTTAACATACATTTGAAAGAGCTTCATATTACAATGAATAGCAAAAGCAATCAAAATTCTAATTGCTTCAAGTCTAGCAACTGGATTAAAGGTTTCTTCATAATCAATTCCTTCTTATTAATTAAAACCTTGAACCAGTAGTCTGGCTAAATTTCTGACTATAATTCTTTGGTCATCCAATTTATTTCTGAAAACCCATTTAGTTCCTATGACTGACCCATCCTTGGTGCTAGGTTCAAGATATCAGACTTGATTCCTCTCAAAATGATTTAGTTCATCCTGCATAGCTAGAACCCAATCAGGATCAGTTAAAGCAACTTTATAGTCACTTGGTTCAATATCAGAAGAAAAAGTAAAAAGCACAAATTTTTTCCAAAGATTTCCTTGTTTGAACACCCTATGAAATATCATTAATTATCAAATCAGTAGGATGTGAAGATTTATACTTCAAGGATGTGTTAACTTATTTTGTGCTAACTCTCTTTCTTCATTTGAACCACTCTCAATCTTAATGCATATTCAAACTTGTCCCCTTCGGGAGATTGGCAAATGATTCCTGCGCCACATCCATTGATTGTGGACGAACCATCAACCATGAGCGTCCAATGCCTTCTTCCTCTTGCTGGATCAGATATCGGCTCTATGGCTGGCCGAGTAAGTTCGACTATAAAGTCTGCCAAGGCTTGCCCTTTAATGGCTGTTCTTGGTTCAAAGGATATATCAAACATGTTAAGCTCCACCGCCCATTTTAACATTCGTCCGGCCAGCCTTCCATCTTCGGTAGAACTTGCTTCAAAGGCCGATCAGGTGTAGACGACTATACTGTGCGCCAAAAAATAGGGCCTTAACTTTCTACTGGCCATGACGAGGGCCAATCCAAACTTCTCAACGGGAGTGTACCTATTTTCCGCGTCTTTGAGTACGTGACTCACGAAGTATATTGGGACTTGGACGAATTCCCTTTCAGCCAGCAGAACAGCACTCACAGCTTGAGCGGACACTGCCAAATATACAAACGACTTTCCTCCCTCGGCCGACCAACCTAGGAAGCTGCCGAAGGTGGTCCTTGACCTGCTGTAGTGCTTGCTCCGCCTCATTTGTCCACTCAAACTTAGCTTTTTTCTTAATGGTGGCGAAGAAGTGATGGCACTTGTCGCCGGACTTAGACAAGAAACGTCCAAGGGCAGCCAAGCAACCCGTCAGTCTCTGAACTTCCTTTACCTTTGACGGGGACTTCATGTCTAAAATAGCTTGTATCTTTTCGGGATTTGCTTCAATTCCCCTTTGATCCACCAAGAAGCCTAAAAACTTCCCCGACAAAACTCCAAACACACATTTGCTGGGGTTCAGCTTTAACTTGTATTTCCTGAGAGTTTCAAAAGTTTCTCTCAAATCACCAACATGATTTTCTTCTTGACGACTTTTGACTATCATATCGTCAATATATGCTTCCATATTTCTTCCCAATTGTGGCTGAAAAACCGTATTGATCAATCTTTGAAAAGTGGTCGGGGCATTGCGCAGGCCGAATGGCATTCTCAACCAGCCATATAGTCCTTTTTCAGTGATGAAGGACGTCTTGTCCTGATCCTCAGGCCACATTGGGATTTGATGAAAGCCAGAATAAGCGTCCATTGAAGCTCAAGAAAGCATGACCCGGTAGTAGAGTCTACCGGACGATCCAACTTAGGCAAAGGGAAACTATCCTTAGGACAAGCCTTGTTGAGGTCGGTGTAGTCCACACACATCCTCCGGTGCCATTGGGCTTAGGCACCATGACCACATTAGCTATCCGAGTCTGGGGTAATAGGTTTCTTTGATGAACTTGGATTCCAACAACTTCGAACTTCTCGGTCAACCGCTGATTTCTAGCCAGGTCCCAAATGCCTTTTCTTCGACTTGACCGCCTTTAATTTTGGATCAACATTTAGCCGATGAACGGCTACTTACGGATCAATTCCGGGCATTTCTTCAACACAATAAGCAAACACGTCTTGAAATTCTTTCAATAGTGGCCGATTAAGAGGCTTTTTAAGCCCAAAGAGAGTGAAGAACCAATTTTCAAGGTTCGTTTCGGACGAGCCTCATCCAGGCGGACGTCTTCCGGGGCCTCGACGGTTACGGACGCTCTATTGCTAGTCCCATGATGGCCATCACTTCTTCGTGCAAGGGAGGCTCTTCCTTGATGATCTCATATTTTCTCTTCTTCTTGGGGAAGATGCTCGGGACGCCTTCCTTGAGGGAGCGAGGGGCGTCCGAGGGCTCTCAATGGCCGTCTTCAATGAGGCCAAGTGGTCCTTGACTATTCCGGACGTTTTCCTCTCACTAACCACCTTCGTCTTATCCTTCTCTATTTCGGACGTTTTCCTTTCACCAAGAACATGCGTCCGATCTTCATTGCATATCTTCCATGATGACGGCTTGAGGGTAGTCGGATAACACTCCCTAGCCACTGCTTGGTCCCCATATAATGAGCCAATCTTGCCATCATCACACTCATACTTCATCAACATCGGGTGGGTAACTATTACGGCTTTGACGTGATTCAAAGTTGGTCGCCCAAGAATGACATTGTAGGGTCGTCAAATCTCGGACTACTAAGAACTTGATAAACAAAGTTCTAGCGGCATCCTTTTCTCCCACTCGAACAGGCAAAGCTAAAGTTCCCATTGGGTGGATGACTCCTCCCCCAAACCCTATGATGGGATGGTGAACGGGAACCAAGTTCTTTTCATCAAATTTTAATCTAGACAAGCGGTCAAGACCGATGATGTCCGTCGAGCTTCAAGTGTCGATCGGAATTCTTCTTACTCTCAAGTTTGCTATTTTCATTTCTACAACCAAAGGATCATCATGGGGAGTCCTCAACTCCGCCCGATCTTGCTCACTAACTACCACCCTTGGGAAGGGCTCGGCCTTTGTCCGATCGCCTAACAAAACTTGGCCAAGCTCCCTAAGGTAGTTTTTGTGTCCTCTATTGGTTGGTCCTCCAAGCAGAAACCCTCCGTAAATTACGAGAACAACATCTTCGTCCGTGCTTGCACTCTCCTTCTTCCGAGTATGCCAATCATCTTTCCTATGAAACTTCCTTCCCCCTTGGGGCATATAGGAGTTCATCTTTCCCTTTCGGGCTAATTCCTCCAAAGCCTTTTTAAGGTGCTTGCATTCATTAGTTTCGTGACCGATCTTTGTGGAAGTGGCAATACTTGCTCTTATCCCTGTTTCTATAAGGGGTTTTCATCTCAATTGGGGCCTTCAACTCATACTCGATCCTTAATCTCCATGAGAATGAAGTATTGATCTTTGTTAAATTCAATAGGATTAGATGAGGATGGCTCACCTCTTTTCTCTTGTTCCTTCTCGGACGAAGTGGTGGTGGAGGTTATTGCCCCAAGTCTCGGCCTTCTTGGGGTTGCTCTTCTTTGGGCGAGCAACCTCTTCAAGCTTCTTAGACTCGGGATGCTTTGCCTCAAGACACACTTCGGTAGCGTGAATAAACGCTTCGCTTCCCTTAAAGCTTCTAAGAAGAGTGGAGATTTTCTTTTTAACAAGATCAAACTTAAAGCTTCCCGGCCTTAGCCCCCTCGATGAAGGCGTCGAAAGCCACTCCAAGCATTAAGATCTTGAATGCGAAGAGCTTCAGTTGAATCTCTTAACGAAACTTCTAAGAGCCTCCTTAGGACCTTGGACGACCTTGCCTAGGTGCATGCTTGTTTTTTGCTCTTGCTTGTTGGCAACAAAGTGACTAGTGAATAAGAAACGAGTTCCGTGAAATTATTGATCGAATTGGGTGGAAGATTGTTAAACCACTTCGAGCTACTCCCTTCGAGTTGCTTGGAAAGTTCTTACACCGGTAGCATCATCTACTCCTTGGACGTACATCCGATGCTTGTAAAGCAGACAAGTGATCATCGGGATCAGTTGTTCCATCAAAAGGTTCTATAGTAGGGAGTTTAACCTTTGGGAAGGGGGGCGCCTCCATTATCCTGGCCGAGAATGGAGTGGGCCAGTTAATCTGGAGGGCTCCCATTTGTCCCTCAATGGGTATGTACTCCTTACGATATTCCTTTAACACTGGATCAGACGACGTATCTGCAAGAAATGGACGTCTATAGACCATGGGCTGAGCCACCGTCTTCTCCTGCCGTGGATGAACAAGAGAGTGACTTAAACTTCGTCCCTCCCCTCTGGACGTCAACCTCAATGGAGGGTCTCTCAGGTATGATGTAGAACCTGTGGCTGATCGTTGTATTGCAGCAGCTCTCTTTGCTTCTAGATATTCCCTAGCATCTGTTTGCATTCGGTGCCCGCTTGGACGAACATGGTCCCGGGTCCTTACCACGTGTTCGAGTCCATCTTTCTTCGCTGATCCTTATCCTCTTGTTGCTTTCCTCTTGCCGTTCTCCTAGATGGTTCCTGACGAACATGTCGGCTAGGGCCTGGACGATCCTCTTGGGAATGTCCCCTAGGAGGAGGTGGATTGTTAACGGTGGCTCGGTGGTAAAGCCCGAAAAAACAAGATATTGCTCTTGATTCTGTTCTCGACGACGCATCGACCATCTTTGCACGGAAATCATTCAAGGCGTTCTCTAGGTGGGCGGCCATCCTTGGCCGTTCAAGATTCTCTTGAATGACCGGGTTCTTTGGCTTGGTCCATAGAATTGGACGATGGACGGGGGGCCTATCCCTTCCTCGAGGCGGTCTCTCGTGTTCTACCGTGTCTTCGACATTAACCTCGAAGACTTCGGTTTTGCGGCAAGGTTGGACGACCGACAATCGGGTCATCGTTGCGTCTCCCCCACGAGACGGCGCCAAATGTTTTGTCTCCTTGTCCAACAAGTAAGTCGTAGATGGTGCTTTCTTGTCGAGCAAGTAAACTAGTATCCTTTAGATGTTCTTCTTTGGAGACTTGTGCAACAATGTCTCGAATCAACCGAGTCCAAGCCTCGAGCTTCGTTCCCGAACTCCGCAAAAAGGGACCCACCCCTGGAGGTTTGGGTGGTGGCTCCCCTCCGAAGCTTAAGTCGGATATCGGGTGTTTGTAAGAGAAAAGTAATTCTAGAGAGAGAAAGTGAGAGAGTAGTTTTACAGAGTAACTTTGCACTGTTTGCATTGAATTCTCTTTCTCCTGATTTCAGGGGTATTTATAGTGATAGCAAGATGACAGCTAACCTTAAAATCTCGACCTAGAATAGTGGCTTTTGATTGGGTCAAGAATCGGATCATGACACGTGGCAAGGCCATGATTTGGGAGGGTTTATCATCCACTCTAATGCAGCCACCTTACATTCTTTGGCTCGATTCCTGGGCCGGAATTTAGACCTTTTAACTCTGCTGAGGGTAGCCCAAAGATGCAAGACTTTTCTTCTCTTTAACTAAGGTGACACATGTACGGCTCTGATAAGCCCAAGTGTCTAAAAAAGAGCCGTAGATGTTAGACTACAACAACATCTATCCCACCGGATATTCTTATCTCAAAATACAATCATGCATACAATCTAAGTATCATTTATCAAAAATATTCATCAAAAAGGGGATGCCACCCGGCCTTATACCCACAGTTCATCAAACAGTTCTTCATAATTCCTCAAAATAAATCACTTTTAAAATATTCAACAAATAAATCTCACAATAACATTTGAACATTCCCAAACATCATCAATGACAATATACTGGTTTTTACAGCAACCACAACTCAATCAAAAATACATCACCAATTAACTCTAAATCATATTCATTAAAAGAGTATTAACAATTAATCATTTTCTTACATAAATCAAACTTAAACATGTGGTTACCCAATGATACATACTGTATACTACTTAAAATCAGCAACCCATAATATATTAAAATATGAATTATTTCTGAATTACAAGCCCTCAAACAATTTAAAAGTGTATCCTCAATTTTATCACAAAAACACCATAATAATTATGAAGCTAACAAATTCGAGCAGTAAAATCACACAAAAATTATCATACGACCCTAATGGTCCTACTGACATGGTACAATTTTTATTTATAATTTTCGGACTCTAAAATTATTTTTAACAGTTAATATACAGATTCCTCAAATAAGCCATAATAATCTCTATTATATATGGGAACTCTTGAGGACTTTGGTGTCCACTTGAATTCCCTAAAATACCCTTTATGTTTTTATTCTACTAAGATAACTAATGAGGGCAAAAAAGTCTAACTTTTTTTTAAAAAAAACTCTAATAACTGTCAAATTTTTCCCCTAAAAAAACTACCAGATTTTTTTTAGTGAAAGTAACTTCCATATTTTTGAAAACAAAAGGAACATGTACAATATCATTGCGAAGTTCGCGCACGCATCGCGTGCAAAAAATACTAGTAATTAAAAATATAAACAGACGCCCAAAAATTACCAAAAATTTAGATAACATGTAAAAACTCACGGAGATACATATTATTTAAGTAAATTAATTTTTCTTCCTCTACAAATAATTTTCATGAATTATATACTGACAGAACAGAAATTACAAAAACAGATATATCAATTAATCAAAACAGTAAACAGTAGGTAAAAATTATTCTAAGGCATGTAATACATTACGCATGTAACATGATCTAATAAAAATGATTTCATCAATTTTAAAAGGTCGATCAATAATTATTATGAAATTTAGCCAAAAACATACAAAATACTAATTAAATCAAATAAATATTAAAAATCATGCAAAAATTATTTTTCTCTACACGTATTCACATAGCATGTGTCACGTATTTCATGTCAAATTTCGTCAAAAATCTCATTCAAAAGTATTTTAGATAATTCCTAGCGTATTAATCTAATACCGAATACTACCCTAATCACTATGATTCTAGGATAACAATTAGTTACCTGGATCGTCGGAGGCGAGCTGAAAACTTCTGTAAATCCCCACAATAGGCGTGTGACCCTCTTCTTCTTCAAATCCCAAGCACCAAGTATAACGAAAAAGCCACAAAAACAATTCACGAACAATTAACAAAGAGTAGAAATGAAGAAAATTTGAGAGAATGAAGATGATGATGATGGCCGAAAATATTGGAGAATGGCAGCCAAGAGTTCTGATTTTCTAATCAGAATTTGAAGTGATGATGGTTGGTTTTAAGGAGGTTTAATGATGAAGAATCAATAGGGGGGGTTATGGAAGTTACAAGGCATCAAAGAGTCACAAGAAAATATAAAGAAAATAAAAGAAAGTGAGGCCCTCCTTTTTCCTTCACTTGGCCGGCTGTCCAAGCCCACAACCAACAAAAATTTTCGGCCCAATTCAATCAATGATCCATGCCTCCAAAAGCCCGCTACGCGATAAAACGATTACTTCCTAAATCGCGCCTAAACTTTGAAAATACTTAATAATGAAAATAATTCTAATAAATTATATTATAAATATAAATATAATGCACAAATTAGCACGCCACATGCGATGCAATATTTCATCACCCAAATCGGTCCATCAACGTTAGAAAAACGTTACGCGACAACACCGCATCCTAAACGCCTAAATAAATGACGAAACTAATATAACCTTTAAAATAAATAACTAACAACTTAAAATAAATATATATAAATATATTACATCATATAAATATACACACATTTTCACAACACGTTCCAAAATAATTTAAATAATAAATTATTTACTTTTACAAAAAAATATCAATTTAATGTAAACAAACACCAAATATAAAGGTTGAAAATTACGGGGTGTTACACAAGTTCTTAAGCCTAATGAATTAAAGGAACAACCACCCAATAAATGAAAAACAGTTGCTAAGAAGCCTACCAAACCTGCTGCTACACAAGTTAGGCAAAGTTCTAGGTCGAGAATTGCAAAAACTACCCATGTTCCTTCTAATGAGGACTCCCTTTTAGTCCTATCTAATGAAGAGGAACTACATAAAACTTACCTAAGGAACCCACTCCTCCTTCTTCTCCAAAAATGCCGATTACTCTCAAAACAATCCCTTCCATCTCTCCCTCATCCTTCACTGCTCCTTCCAGTTATGAACAGATGAAGATTGCCATAAATGAGCCTAATCCTTTCTCCTCTACATCTACTGACCTACCACCCCCACCTCCATTTCTTCCTTCACTTTACACCACCACTACACCTTATGTTCCTCTCACAGGAACAACAGGACCATCCCAAGAAAGCACACAGGTTCCTCCACCAAAACCACCCACCGACTTTGTTTCAAAGGGAAAGGAACAAGTTCCTTCGGATGATTATGGATGGGTGAATGAGGTATGTCTCCCTGCTCAACATATGATCAAGTTCTATAATCACCTTCATTGGACTTTGGATTATAAAACTAATAAGATGATAGGTCTAATGAAAATCCTTAGTGATACGGTGATAGAGCAACAAAAGAATATGGAGATGATGGCCCAAGCAATTAATTCCCTTAAGCAACAACTGGATGCGCATCATGAGGAGGTTATGAAGAAATTAGAGGAGGTGGTTGAAGAAGAAGTCATCGAGGAACACAACTTTCCTTCCCTTCCTAATGTCTAGTTCCTGTTTCTCTTAAAGGAATAGGAACTCTTAGCTTTTGTTTCTTTTCTTTTCTTCCTTTTCTTCTTTTTGTACTTTTTATGGAACAAATGTTATAATATAATGACTTTTGCTACATATTATCTTCGTTTATGATTTGATTGCATAATTTCTTACTTGGAATGGCTAGTATTATGTGATTGATGTTTAAGCAAGTCTAACCTTTGAACTTCCTAACTTAACCATTTTTTTTGGTGCTTGTTAATGGTCTAAAGGTCTTGTAAATATCGGTCTTCCCGAAATCACCAAGAGTTTGATCTTTTGAGGATGACAAAGGGGAAAAGATACTAGGAACAAACTAAGTTGAACAACTTGACAAAAAATTGAAAAAATGAAATTAATAAAATTATAAATTATTATTTTATCTTTTTTCATTCTCTTATGTTATTTGTTGTTTACCTTAGTTTGTAATCTTTGTTGTCATCATCAAAAAGGGGAAAATTGTTGAACCCTAGTTTTGATGATGATAAAGGAACAAAGATGCAAACTAAGTATTGAACTAACAAGTTGTTAAGGGCCCGTTCGTTATCGTTTTTTGTTTCCAGTTTTAAGTTTTTTTGAAAACCAAAAATAAAAATATGGAAACCGAGAAAAAGTAGTTTCCGTTTTTCCGTTGTCGGTTTTCAAAATTAGCATGTTTACTATCAATATGACTAATTTAAACCTTATTATACAAATCTCATATCATATAGTTCTAAAATCATAAAAACCAAAAGCGAAAACCGACAAGTGATACCGAACGGGCCCTAAGTGAATGGATTTTATAAGGTATCAATGAAAGGAGCAAAGAGAATACTAAGTCAAAGAAGAAATCAAGTTTAGATTTTGAAGACTAAGTGAAGATGCTCAAAGATTTGATACTGGAGAAGCATTAAGCAAGGCTTTTTGTTTCTGGTTCCAATGTAAAGGAACGAGTAAGAGTTGGTAATGAACTGTGGCAATTTAAAATGAGAATGAGTATATGTTCCTTTGAAAGGAACAGAAGAACTGACACTGTCATGTTAAGTTAAAGGAACTAACTAATTAAAAGGAACTAGACATATGTAAATAAGTATAACAGTTGAATAATGACGCTTGAGTGATTTATGCCTAGATTCTAGGACACCATTTTTATTTAGTGAAAATCTGATTTTAAGGAAAATCTTTTTAAGGAAAAGATTTTATTTTTATAAGATAATAAAAATCCTTTTTGGTTTTAAGGAAAATATTTTTAAAGATAATATTTTGGTAAAAGGATTTTATTTCGGTTTTATTAATTAAAATATTTTTAATTAAATTAGATTTTTGATTTACTGCTTTAGTGGTTGCTAAAATTAAGGAAGCAGTAACATTTCCATCACCCACATTTAACAGAGATCATGGAGATCATGGGTGTAAAAAAGCAATGTGTTCCTCTAGTTGAGGAACATCATGGGAAAATATTTTTACCACAAACACATGATTTAATCCCACGTTCTAAGATATCAATGCTATAAATACTTATATCTAATTAAGTTCCAATTTGTATCTGATCAAGTGATTTAGTGAGTTTAACTAAGTAAAGTGTCAGTACCTTCATTCTCTCATAAAAGTCATTTGTTCTTTGCCTTCTTACTCTAATTCCACTAAGTTAATTGATTATTGTATTTTGGTTTTTTGGGGTAAGGGGATTTTGAGTTAAGTCCTGTAAGAGAGAAAGCTTTGAGTGAAGCGAGTTAAAGTGAGAAAACTTCAAGTGAAATTGAGAGGGACAACTGTTAAGGGAACAGTTGTTCAGGAACTTGAGTTTAGGAACTCAAGGTGTGGCACGTGAGTAGAATTAGGTTGTAACAAAGTTGTTTGGCCTAATTAGTGAAAGTGTTGAGTTTAAAATCCCTAGTGGTCGAGATTGTTTCTTCTTGTTGGGCCCAAGAAGTTTTGCCTCGTAAAAATCCCTAGTGTTCCTTTAGCTTGTTTCTTTGTTTAAGTTTTATAATTCCGCAAAAGTTATGTTTATTTCTACATATACAATTCACCCCCTCTTGTAGTGTTCCTAGTGAAATACCTTTCTTGGCTTTCTCTAAATCAGAAGGAAGAACATCAACCAAAATCTTCCTCTTTTTGTCCTTCTTTTTGTCCTTATCCTCCTCCACCGGCTCCTCATTACCAGTTTCTTCTTCAACCGATTTTTCAACAAGGGCATTCCTCTTTGGTTTAGGAGTGGAAACAGTGATTTTAGGTTTTGGAGAAGGAGATTTTGTGGGTTTAATTTTACCCGATTTTCTGCAAGGTGGACTTCCGAACCACTTCCTTTGTAATTCTAGAAATTTCTAGGTTTAAATCGATCGAGGTTTTAGGTCGCACAACCTTCTTAGTCTTTTCCTTCACTTTCTTCTCCTTTGGAAGAGAGGGTTTTGGGGCCTCAATTGCAAGTGGAAATTTTGTCTACGGTACATTTTGTTCCTCCTCTTGAGTGTGATGAAAGGAAATTGGTTCGGATTTCTCGGGTTCATCCGCCTCTTCGGAGCGAGAGCGACAATGAGATTTTTGAGGGGAAGGAGTAGGCTCTTTGGGCTTTTTCTTTGTAGAGGTAGTTTTTGTGGTGGATTTAAGAGTTTTGGTTGTAGGAGTATTCTTTACAGGAGCATCACTTTCTTCCTCAACATTTTCTTTCGATTTCTTCTTTTTCTCCAGAGATGAAGAACTTATCATAGGGGATTCTTCACCCACTTACTTATGCAGACATGTGCTTCTTCTCTTTGACATTTTTGAAAACAAGTGAAAGACATATGAGACTGAATTCTTCTATGTGAATGATTATCATGAGCACAAGGTATATAAGAATTAGAGAGGGTATTCTTAAAGAAAAGAAACCGAAACTGAATAAAATAGAAGAGAGACAAAATTTCGAGGGTTTTATCATATAAGAAACAAAGTGATCAGGAATTCTTCTAGAACAATATAAAACCAACTTGCAACGGTTACATATAAGGCAATTTAAGATTATGGAAGATAGAAAGTGAATAATCGTCACAATGGCAAGTAAAGAACCGTGTCTTTTCAGTTGCCATAATTAAATCTGCAACTGTCAAATCACATAATTGATCTGCCGCCCTATGAGATATTTTCCTAAAATAAAAAATTTCCGAAAATTTCAATTTTTAAAAAATAACCGCCTCAAAGAACTGATCTCTACGTGGGTTGCTACTGGTTTGCGCAAAAATATCAATTAGAGCATTAACACTTGGCAACTTAGAGTATCAACAATCAGATAATCATCTAATAAGAACTTTGTGAGTCCTTAACATTTGTGATGCTAGATAATCACACAGCTATATACACAATACATGATCAATTTTCTAATCATAAGGGGAAAATGAAGATTTAGACAATTACTCATCTAATCTTGACTAGCCCTAAGAGAGTATGAAGTCTGACAAACACTTCCCTGGACAAGGGTTTTGTAAGAATGTCAGCCAATTGATCATCTCATCTGCAAAACTCCAATTCAACATTACCTTTCTCCACATTGTCTCGGAGAAAGTGATGCCTTATCTCAATATGTTTGGTCCTTGAATGTTGAACAAGATTTTTTGAGATGTTAATGGCACTTGTGTTATCACAAAGGATGGGAACACTGCCAAACTCAATTCCAAAATACTTCATCTGAGTCTTTATCCACAACAATTGTGCACAGCAGTGCAGCTGTAATATATTCAGACTCATCTGTGGACAATGCAACATAATTTTGTTTCTTTGACCCCCATAAAACTAAACAAGGGCCTAAGAAATGAGACATGCCATATTATTCTTTCTGTCCACAATAAAACCTGTAAAGTCATCATCAGTGTAACCAATCAAACAAATACTCTCACCTTTTGGATATTATAGGCACAAGTCATTTGTCCCATTGAGATATCTGAAAATTCTCTTCACAACCTTGCGATAAGACTCTTTAGGTTTGCTTTGAAATCTAGCACATAACCCCACAAAGAACATTATATCTGGTCTGCTGATTGTTAAATAAAGCAATGAACCAATCATTCCCCTGAAGTAGGAACGGGTGTGTCATATGATTTGTTATCTTGCAAACCATACCTCTTGGTCAACTCATTAAGGTACTTTTGCTGATGGATCATAATTCCATTATCACCTTGTTTGATTTGCAAACCTAAGAAGAAACCAAGTTCTCTCATCATGCTCATCTGAAATTCACTCTTCATAAGATCTGCAAATTCATCACACAAGATAGAATTAGTAGCACCAAACAATATATCATCCACATACACTTGGACGACTAACAAATTTGTTTTCCTGGTTCAAAAATAATGTTTTGTCAACTTAACCTCTCTTGTATCCATTACCAATGAGAAAACTAGATAGTCTCTCATATTAGGCTTTGGGTGATTGTTTCAAGCCATAGAGAGCTTTGTCCAATTTGTAAACATGATTTGGAAATTCAATGTTCTCAAAACCAGGGGGCTGCTCTACATACACATCCTCTTTTAAATAGCCATTAAGAAAGGTCGTCTTAACATACATTTGAAAGAGCTTCATATTACAATGAATAGCAAAAGCAATCAAAATTCTAATTGCTTCAAGTCTAGCAACTGGATTAAAGGTTTCTTCATAATCAATTCCTTCTTATTAATTAAAACCTTGAACCAGTAGTCTGGCTAAATTTCTGACTATAATTCTTTGGTCATCCAATTTATTTCTGAAAACCCATTTAGTTCCTATGACTGACCCATCCTTGGTGCTAGGTTCAAGATATCAGACTTGATTCCTCTCAAAATGATTTAGTTCATCCTGCATAGCTAGAACCCAATCAGGATCAGTTAAAGCAACTTTATAGTCACTTGGTTCAATATCAGAAGAAAAAGTAAAAAGCACAAATTTTTTCCAAAGATTTCCTTGTTTGAACACCCTATGAAATATCATTAATTATCAAATCAGTAGGATGTGAAGATTTATACTTCAAGGATGTGTTAACTTATTTTGTGCTAACTCTCTTTCTTCATTTGAACCACTCTCAATACTGGTTTCCCCTGAGTTGATAGAATCAATTCTGGGAGAAGCAGATTGAATAACTTCCTCTACTAAGACATCATCAGCTTGTCGTTCAGTAGAAGAGTTATTCTAGGGCACATTACTTCTCTGATTTTCATTTTCAACTACTTGCACAGGTTGAGCCTCATAAGGAGAGGAATGATTTTGATTTGGCTCTGGTTCCCCCTCTAGTCTTTCAGCATTTTCAGCATTGGCTCCAGTGAAATTCATCAAGTCAATCTCGAATTCTTCATCATATACCTGCACATTCTTATCAAACATGTTAGTTTCATAAAAAAGAACATGGATACTCTCTTCAACACATAAGCCCTCTTGTTGAAGACTTAATATGCTCTACTGTGAGTGGAGTACCAAAAAATACAGATTTATCACTTCTAGGATCAAATTTACCAAGATTATCCTTCCCATTATTGTGCACATAACATTTGCATCCAAAGATTTTCTGATGCACAATGTTTGGTCTCCTTTCTTTGAGGAGTTCATAAGTTGTGTTCTTCAGCAGTGGTCTTAACATAACTCTATTGAGTATGTAACACGACGTACTCACAGCTTCAGCGCAAAAATTTCTTGCTAGACCACTTTCCTGTAACATGGTCCTTATCATTTCTTCCAATGTTCTGTTCTTCCTCTCTACAAATCCATTTAGTTGTGGAGTGATGGGTGCTGAAAAGTTATGAGACACTCCATGATCCCTACAATACTCAATGAAGCTAGCATTATCACATTCAGGCCCATGATCAGATCGTATTGTTGCTAGTTGAAGATTATTCTTATTTTGGACTTGTTTCACCAAAGCTTTAAATTCATGAAAAGTTTCATTCTTATACTTCAGAAATATAGTCCAAGTAAAACGAGAATAATCATCAATTATCAAATACATAATAGTAACCACTTCTGCTTTGTATACGCATAGGTAGGGCTGAGCACCGGTCCAGAACCGGACCGGACCGGAACCGGCTGGACCGGTGGACCGGAATTGCGCAAATCTTTGGACCTTGACCGGACATGTTTCGATTCCGGTCCGGTCCGGTTTTGGACCTGTTGGACCTGTTTTTTTTTTTCGATTTTTTTCTTAAAAACGTTTAGTATAGCCAAATCATAAATCCAAAGATGAGTACTTACTAATATATAATAATAACATTGTATTTCATATCAACATCATAAATCATAAATCCAAAGATGAGTACTTACTAATATATAATAATAACATTGTATTTCATATCTGCATCGAAACAACACAGATCCAGAAAACATAAAACCTACAGATCTAAAAACATAACCAGATATTAAAAAAAAAATAACATTCTAAACCCTAACCCTAATTTCACATCCACCTCAACCAAAAACCTCAAACCCTAACAAACCGCAAAATACATCATCATCATCAACATCATCAAACCTCTTAAGAGCTAGTAAATTTAGTAACAGCCTTAGTTCCTTCAAAAACAGCGTGTTTAGCAAAATACAAAAAGGAAATTGCGAAAAAAACACAAAATAAATGCACGAAAAATGTAACTCACCGAATTTACTTGATGAAACTAGAATTTGAGCTTCAAGCCTTGCCGGGAATTTTCGCCGGAGGTTATGGCACCAGATCCGTGGCGAAAGGAGTGAGACAGAGTGAGAGGAAGAAAGAGAGAGAGAGAGAGAGAGGCGTGTGAGGGACTGAGGGGTGACTTGAGTGTTTAGGGTTTCAACTTGTTGCTGCCTCTTTTTTACCTTTTGCATAGAATTCAATTTTTTTTTAAATAAAACCGGGTTTCCGGTCCGACCCGGTAGATTCCGGTTTTTGCCCGGACCGGACCGGAAACCCAGAATCAACGTTTTATTTGGACCGAGGACCGGACCTGAATCTCGGCCCGGTCCGATGGTCAGTCCGGTCGGCCCAAATTCCGGCCCGGGACTCGCCGCTCGACCCTACGCATAGGTCCACATAAGTCCATGTGAATTAATTCAAAGGGTCTAGAAGTACTTACCATATTCTTGGGCTTAAAGGAAGACCTGAGATGTTTACACTTAGCACATCCATCACATATCTAGTCTGCTTCAAACTTGATATTTGGCAAGCCAATGACCAAGTCTTGAGACCTCAATTTATTCAACAAGGATAAACTTACATGACCAAGTCTCTTATGCCAAAGCCACTTATTGATAAGTCATATTTATATATAGTTTTTAGATGCATTTAGGTTGTATTTTAGAGCATTTAGATTCATATTTAGGTTCATTATTGCATCATATTCTTAAGTTATGTTATTCTACTCCTATTCGGTATGTTTTCTTGTTTTTAATGAATTTCAGGTAATGAGAACGTATTTGGAGTATGATTAGCTAAATTTGAGATTTAGGAGCACTTAGAAAGAAGCTACAATGCATAAGGATCGTTTGGATAATTCATATTACGAGTTTGAGCTAAAACAAAGCGGAAAATCATTAGAAGAATTGCAGAAAAGGAGTCACGTCTACTCTTCTGGCCACAACTTTTGATGTGTTTATGATAATTGAATAATTCTAGCAGATTTAGAAACTAGGCTTGAATAGATTTCCAACGATATGTGGCACGCCCCGAGGAGACTTCTAGTCAAGGAGTTATGCCTTTCGGAAGATTGCACTGTTTCTGCTGGAATCTGTTATCGTACGCGCGGATCACTAATTCCGCCCATTTAATGATATTTCGACTTTCCTTATCTTTGTAAATTATTTTTCCTAGTCATATTAGGTTATTTAATATTATTTAGATTAGGAATAACTCTACAGTCTCCCCTCTCCCCTCTCCTCTCCCTTTATCACCTTATTTTTATATTCTTAGGTTTAGTTTTAGTTTTCTTTCTTTTTCTCTCTAGCTTAGGAGTAAACCCTACTTTTTAACTTCTTATTCTTCTTCATTATTCATGAGTTTTTTATTTTCATTCTATTTCTTTCATTGATTTCTTTTATTATGCTTTCTTTTGTAGAATTAGTTTTTGTTATTTATTTCATGATTGAGTAGTTTTTATTTCTAGGGTTTGGGAATCCATGTTTATATGCTATGATTCTTGATTGATATTTATTGATGGTTTGATTAGTTACCTATATCTCTAATTGATTAGTGTTTTTATTATTAATCTTGCAATCTGATCAATTGTCTGATTAAATATTGCTAATAATTGTTTGTATTGAACAAGATCTTACTTTTAGAGGCTTACCTACAATTAGCAAATCTAATTATGTTAGTGATCGTACTGCATATGTTGATTTGAGAGCATTAATACCCGATCGTAGGATTAACATGTGCTCTAGATATCTGATTAATTGAACTATTGATGATATTTTGATAGATTATAGTTATAAACATGGTGAACTATTAGCCTAGATCATTTTAGTTTGATTTTTATAGTTTAGAACCTTAAATATAATATATCCGATCTTGTTTTGTTTCTCCATACCTTATAAGCTAGATTAGAACGACCATCTCTCTGTGGATTCGACCCTACTTACCCTACTACATTATTAGAAGGTTTTGCAGGAATTATTTTTGACAGGTGTACGACAGCCTATCAAATTTTGGCGCCGTTGTCGGGGAGACGGTATAGTTTTATTTTGCTTTTATTGTTTGTGAGACTAAACTGTATATTTTTTTCCCTTTTGTGAATAGTTTTTCTTCTTATTATTTTAGTATCATGGAGTCATGCTATTTTGATGATGGGGATAATTCTTTTGCTAGACAACATAGTAATAATTCTTGGGATTCTCATGTTTACAGTTTTGATACATCATATTAAAATCCTCCCAATTTTTGCATGAGTTCTCCTGAATTACCTCATATGTTATGTGAACCCCATGTACATGTTAGTAATTCTAGAGCAATTTTTTCTTTTCCTCAGTAAGAGAATGAAGTGTTTTGGAAGTAATATCATAGGCTTGGTGATTTTATTGGTAATAATCATGGAATTGAATTGTGGGATATGTGTCTAGTGATTTATGAGGGGTTAAATGAAGAAACTAGGATGGTGGTAGAATCTATGTCTAATGGGAAATTTCTATTCCGATCACCTGATTATTGTTGGGATTTAATTGTGTGGTTGGCTAGGGATACTTATGAGTGGCAGATGTCTTCATCTACTCTTTCACCCCAAACTTACATGACACCACCCCTTTATTGTTTTAATTGTCAGTCTACTTCTCATGATTTTTCTTCGTGTGATGTGACATTAGTAAATGGTTTTGACCCCTCTTCCCAATATGAATGTCAATCTGCTCAAAATTCTAGCCCCAAACCGTTTATTTATGATGATAATGAGGGGTGGATAATAAACGAGAGTTATTGGGATGATGAAAAGATTGAAAGAACGACGAATGTGATGGATGTTTTGCAGGAGGAAGAAACCATGGTTGAAATTTCCTCTTTGGAGGAAAGTCAAGTTGAGCATGAGGTGATTTATGAGTCTTTATCGATACCACCTACTATTTTTGAGTCTCATGTTCCATTCTCTCAAAAACTTGATCTTATTCCTTCTTCCCCTATATTATATCCTCCATCTTTCCTTCTTCCTCCTTTTTTGAATGATTCTTATGATCATGTAACTAATGTAAACTTAATTTCTTTTCCTCCTTTTGAGTCATGTAAAAATACTAACGAATTCTCTTATTCTTTCTCTTGTAAATATAACTCCTCTTTTGATTTTGATTTTTATTTTTGTAGTTTTGATAGATTTCTAGGACTAATTTTTTTCATTTTTCATTTTTCATTTTTCATTTTCACTCTTATATAATATGCTCTGATATGTTTGCAGGAACGTATGATAAGCTTCTTAGAGCATTGAACTTTTATGAGTGGTCTACTAATCTTAAACGGTCATGCAAGACCTTAAATTTGCGCTTCTCGGGAGGCAACCCGAGTTTTTTTTTTCTTTTCTTTACTTTTTATTTTTATCTCTTTTTCATTTTTCTTGTGTGATTTTTGGTGTGTTTTTGTTGGTTCTTGTGATTATAGGTGGAAATTGGAAAGGATATTAAAGAAATAATATAAAGAACAAGGAGCTTGGGCACTGTAGCAGCGCCCAGCAGGCAGTAGACACCACGACCAGGCCGTGGGATTCATCCCCACGCCACGCCTGGCCCGTGGCTCCCCTTTCCATCTCGCCACAGAAACCAACGCCGGTCACCTCCTCTGCGCACCACCACCATCACCTCAGGTCATTCGGCACCAGCGGACCACCACTGACCCCGCACACCAAACCCCTCGCGACCCCCCTCCTGGTCCTCGCACCACCAGTAACCCCTACTCATTCTCTCTTTCTTGTCTTTCCTTCTTTCGCCACCTCTTCAGCGCCCTTACGGCTTCTTGCCGCTGCTCCACACCACCATCAAATCCGACGCACCACAGCCGCACCTTTCCCCATCTTTTCTTTCGTTCTTCGTTCTTCTTTCTCCTTTTTCTTTTATTATCTTTTTTTTCTATTTTTTTAGGTTGTATTAATCTGATTTTCCTTTCTCTTTTTAATTTTATTTTGTTATTACTTTTTCCCAATGAACTTTTAATTTTTTTTTTCTATCAATGGTTTTTATAGGATTCTCTCAAATAGGCATCAAATTGGTTCAAGTTCGTATTCGTGAAACATTACAATACGATTTTTGCGCATATTTGACTCTTCTCCCCACTTAATTGGGTAGTAAGCATTTATTCTCACTTGTATCTGTTGTTTATGTTCATTTCGAATTTTTGCTTGAATTTTTGCTTGAATTTTTGTTTTGATGTCATCTTGCTGGGAATCTTTTGAACATATTGATTGAATTATTGGATTGTTGGAGTTTGTGTATGGTTTTTGTAGTGTGTTGTGGCTCTTGGTGGGAGACGTTGATGTTGGATGATTACTGGAGTTTGGTTTTCATTCTTTCTCTAAACTGGTTTCTTGCAGTGAGGACACTGCAGATTCTAGCTTGGGGAAGGAATATTCTATCTTTTTATGCAATCTAGTGTAGATTTTATTGCTTTCATAGGATGTTGCACGATTTGTACTGCTTATTAGGAGTGGGAGTTTACGTGTAACCAAAATAATTGTACTGTTTTCTTAGTTGCATTAGCATATTTCATATCATATTAGACTTCATCTCATCTTAGTTTGCATCTATGGGACTACTGCTGGCACTCCTTGAGAACGTTGTTGATATATTACTACAATTCTTAAGCGTCACTCATATTGTTCATGATACTTTATAGCACGATTGTTTCACAATTGATTGTTTGTGGTAAGATTGATTGATCTCTCTCTGGCTCGATTTAGCTTTACTGTGCAGACACCTTAACCTAAGTGAGCTTCCGTGCCTAATAAACTGATGGATCTGTGTCAGTTATGTTCTTTCATGTGTGATTAGTTCCTCAGTTGTCGATTGATCTTGATTTTGACTTGGTACTCTTTGATATTTTATAGTGCATACATTTTAATGTGATTGAGGCGTTTCATTTCATAATCTAAGCTCCAGAGTTATTCTTGTTTTCATATTACCCTTTCTCTAGCCCCGCTGAGCCTTTTCTGACTATGTTTGATTGCTACCTATATTACAATCCCTTAGCCTCATTTGATTCTTGTCCCAAGTCTAGCTTGGGGGAGCGAGTATTAGTTTTGGTTCGTTTTGTATTGAATTGAAATGCTCTAGTTGTGGTTTAGATGGATGGAAAAATATGTTTAGTAAGATTGGAAATTGAAATGAAAGTTCGAAAAAAGAAACACAAAAAAAAAGTGAAAAATAAAATGAAAAAGAAGTGAAAAAGAGTTGTGAATTAAGTGAACTAAAAAGGGTTATGATTGAATTTCTTGAGTGAAAAGTGTTGTTGATTATATTTGGAGATTGTTGGTTGTTGCATGGAGTTGTTATGACCTTTCATGGTCATGTTTTCAGTTAAATGATGCTCCCCCTTATTGGTTTTTTCCACCACAATTCCCAAATTTCCATACCTTTAACCTCAGCCCCATTACAACCCTTAAAAGTCCTCTTGATCATTGTGTATTGTATTGTTGAGTATTAAGTGAGTCAAAAAGTCAAAGTTAAAGAATATATGCATCATCTGAGTCGACTTATTTTAGGTTGAGTGTAATTATTTATCCTTTAAACACACGAGAGATTTGAGCGCACATGACTATTGTGAGGTATGCTAGGTTTGGTTAAACCAGCTTGGGAGAGAGGGTATGTGGAATGATTGGAGAGTCGATTGCGACACATGGCATGCTATAAGGCTTTGTTCGAGACTGGTTCTGATGCTTGGTTTATGTAGTGATTATATCTCTCGTGTTTTCAATTGAGTGTTTGACCCTATAGTCCTATATTGTAGGTTGTCTTTCTTTTCCAATGTCTATGTCTTATTGCTTGGGGACAAGCAATGGTTTAGCTTGGGGGAATTTGATAAGTCATATTTATATATAGTTTTTAGATGCATTTAGGTTGCATTTTAGAGCATCTAGATTCATATTTAGGTTCATTATTGCATCATATTCTTAAGTTATGTTATTCTACTCCTATTCGGTATGTTTTCTAGTTTTTGATGGATTTCAGGTAATGAGAACGTATTTGGAGTATGATTAGCTAAAGTTGAGAATTAGGAGCACTTAGAAGGAAGCTACAATGCATAAGGATCATTTGGATAATTCATAGTACGAGTTTGCGCTAAAACACAGCGGAAAATCATTAGAAGAATTGTGGAAAAGGAGTCACGTCTACTCTTCTGGCCACAACTTTTGATGTGTTTATGATAATTTAATAATTCCAGCAGATTTAGAAACTAGGCTTGAAGAGCTTTCCAATGATAGGTGGCACGCCCCGAGCTTTCGGAAGATTGCACTGTTTCAGCTGGAATCTATTATTGTACGCGCGGATCACTAATTCCGCCAATTTATTGATATTTCGACTTTCCTTATCTTTGTAAATTATTTTTCCTAGTCATATTAGGTTATTTAATATTATTTAGATTAAGAATAACTCTACTCTCTCCCCTATCCTCTCCCTTTATCACCTTATTTTTATATTCTTAGGTTTAGTTTTAGTTTTCTTTCTTTTTCTCTCTAGCTTAGGAGTAAACCCTACTTTTTAACTTCTTATTCTTCTTCATTATTCATGAGTTTATTTTCATTCTATTTCTTTCATTGATTTCTTTTATTATGCTTTCTTTTGTAGAATTAGTTTTTGTTATTTGTTTCATGATTGAGTAGTTTTTATTTCTAGGGTTTGGGAATCCATGTTTATATGCTATGATTCTTGATTGATATTTATTGATGGTTTGATTAGTTACCTATATCTCTAATTGATTAGTGTTTCTATTTTTAATCTTGCAATCTGATTAATTGTCTGATTAAATATTGCTAATAATTGTTTGTATTGACCAAGATCTTACTTTTAGAGGCTTACCTACAATTAGCAAATCTGATTATATTAGCGATCGTACTGCATATGTTGATTTGAGAGCGTTAATACCCGACCGTAGGATTAACTTGTACTCTAGATATCTGATTAATTGAACTATTGATGATATTTTGATAGATTATAGTTATAAACATGGTGAACTATTACCCTAGATCCTTTTAGTTTGATTTTTATAGTTTAGAACCTTAATTATAATATATCTGATCTTGTTTAGTTTCTCCATACCTTATAAGCTAGATTAGAACGACCATCTCTCTGTTGATTCGACCCTACTTACCCTACTACATTATTAGAAGGTTTTGCAAGAATTATTTTTGACAGGTGTACGACAGCCTATCACTTATCATCCTCAACAACACTAAGACAAGTTGCATTATTTTTGGGAATTTGACTTAAATATATTATATAAATATTATTGTGTCTAGTTCCCTAACAAACCAGTTCCCTTGTCTCAGAGTTTACTATAAGACAAAGGTTTAATTTGAATTTAACCTGATTTCCTTTGTCTCACAATTGTGAAATACTCAAAAGATTATGCTTTAAACCATCAACATAATAAACATTATCAATTGCTTAAGAGAGTGACTTACCTACCTTACCTATTCCTTTAATAAGTCCTTTGTTGTTATCTCCAAAGGTCACACTCCCTCCTTCAAAGGCCGTTAGTGAAAGAAATTGACTTCTATCCTCGGACATGTGTCTTGAGCAACCACTGTCCAAATACCATAAATTTCTTCCTTTCACCATAGTCTGCAAAAAAGCAATTAATGTTTAAGCTTAGGAACCTAGACTTGCTTGGGTCCCTTGTTCTTAGCAATAGATTTACTTTTCAAAACATTTCTGGTTGTTGAACAAGATGGCAATTGGGTTTTTGGAACCTAGACTTGCTTGAATCCCTTTTTCTTGGGAATGGGCTCATTTCTTACTCTGTTCTTGGTTATAGGACCAGAAGATAATATGGTATTGGGAACCCATACTTTGTTTACATGTGCTCTATTATTTTTTATCATGTTTATTCTTGGTCCAACATTTTTTAATTTTGTGACCATTTTGACCACAATAGTTGCACACATGCATGTCTTGAGCAGTAACATACTTACCCTTCTTGAGTTCTGTTAACCAAGTATTGTCTATGCCCAAACCTATCCTTTGTGAAGAAGACTCACCTGAGTACCCTAAACCAAACCTCTGAGGGTTTCCAGTTTGTGATGTGAGGTGGTTTAAGGTACTATGAGCATCAAGCAACCTATCAAGTTCCTCATACAATTTGACAGATCCTCTTCCTTAGTTTCAGTTGACAGTTCCTCATAAATTGAATCAAGTTGTGCTTAGCAGAAATAGCCAAGTCCAACTTGACTTTGTTCAATTTATCTTGAAGGCTTAAAATTAAGTCTGCATCAGTTCTCCTAGTGATCTCACTGTCTTTTGATTTTAAAAGATGTAACTCTGAGTGAAGATCACATAATATACCATCATATTCATTGTGAATCTCCTCAGTATTGAAAAGAAGAACACTAGAGGAACCGGTTGCAGTAGAGGCTTTTAGAGTAACAAACTCTCTGTATAGATCTTTGTTGTCATCCACAAGCATTTAAAACAAGTTAGCAAATCAGATCTGGAGAATGTCATTGCAATCTCTTTAATTGAATCAAAATCAATATCACAAGTTTTAGAGTTACTTAAGTTGATAAACCATATGTTTTCTACATCAACGATGTTCTCATTTTCTTCAAGATTTTCAGATTTTATCAACTTAAGTTCAATTTCAATACTGTCTAATTTAACTTCCATTTCTGAAAGTTTTTCTTTCAATTCAGTACATATTTGTTCCAACTCCGTATTCCTCTTTTCACATGTGACAAGATTTTATTTCAATGTTTTAACCTACCTTTTTTTACTCTCTATAAGCAGCTCCAACTTCCATACATTGATCAATGGTAGTTTCAAGACAGTCAAGCAGTTTATCCCTTTTAAAGAGTCATCTTTGAGTCATCAGATGACCGCTACTACCAGCCATTAGACACAGAACAGTCTCCTTGTTAGCACTAATCTGAGACTGGTTCACTTCTTCTCCTATAAACATAGTTAAAACCAAGTTTGCTTCTTGTGACTCCTCTTCATCTTCTAAATCAGAGTTACCCTACGCATAAGCTAGCATAACCTTTTTAAACACCTTCTTTTCTCCAGAATATCCTGACTTTGATTTTTCCTTCTTCCAGTCAGGGCATTCCTTAATCGTGTGACTAGGATCACCACATTTGAAACAACCAGAGTTAGTAGTAACTTTCTTAAAGAATTTTTTCCTCTTGAAAAGTTTCCTTTGGACTTAGTCCTTAGATACTTTTCAAATCGTTTTGCAATGAGGCTTATTCCATCTTCCTCATGAGACTCTTCTACCTTTAGCACAATACTTCTGGTTCTAGCTGTGATTTCTTCCTTGGAGTCAAACAACATTTTATGGGTTATAAGTGATCCAATCAATGTTCCAAGGATAAATCGGACAAGTCTTTAGCCTCTGAAATTGCTGTTACCTTTGGTAACCTCTTTCGTGAAAGACTTCTTAACAATTCTCTAACAAGATCCTAGTGAGTAAAATATTTTCCAAGATATTTCAATTCATTAATAATAGTCATAAAAAGAGTAAACATATTGTTGAACTATGTCTTGAATTAAATATATGGTGCTAGGATTAACCAAGCATGGGGGTCTGTTTTAGTTTTGGGTTTAGGTCCATTTATTTAGGTTAATTAGTAGGGTACTATATAAACCCTATTATTAACTCCCTCCGTATTCAGTAATCTGTACTCCCTCTTAAACCTAATAAAACGTTATCTCCTCTATATGTGGACGTAGCTAACACATTGTTAGTGAACCACGTTAATTCCTTGTGTCAATTGTTCATTGATTTTTGCTTCGTTAATTGCATCTATCACAACACATATCACGAATATTCTCTTCTTTAGACATATTAAAAGACTCATTTTAGTCATTAGTAAATCAATCTTGGAACGTCTTCCCTCGCTTGTTCCGTCATATGCCAATTCTAAGGTATCCCAAATCTCTTTGGCAGTTGAGCATGCTAAGATTTGGTTTGCCTCACAGTCAGAAATACCTTGTTGTACAAGGCACATTGCCTTGCATTCTTCTCCATTATCTTGAAGTCTATTGAGGAGTAATCGCTCTCCTTTTTAATAGATTTGGATCCTTTGTCATCTGTTACCTCAATGCTCAATGGGCTATCCTTTACAATCTTCCAACATTCATAGTCAGTACCTATGACATAATTCTTCATGCAATTTTTCCACCAAGGATAATTTGTTCCATTAAACTTTAGCAGCCTCAAACTCGATCCTCCAGTGCTCAATCATCATGACCCTTCTCTCACTAGCGGAAAAAACCTTAAATGACACAAGTTAGCTGATCCAGTTTTGAAAAAATCGGATCCGTTAAGATCCATATTTTAATGCCCAAGGTTGGGATCAATAACTGATCCGGTTTGGGTCAAGGACCGGATCAGTTAACTTATCCAAGGCCCAAAATATTATGCGCGCCCTTAGCCTAGATAACAAAGCCCTTTATTTATTCTGCCTCTCACTCGTTTCTCTCATCCTCTCTTCCCTCTCTCACTCCTCTAACCCTAACCCTTCTCTCTCTCGTCTTCTCTCTTCGTTTCAGCCATCCTCCACAAATCGAAGTCAATTGAAGCTTCCTTGTATCGAAATAATAATGCTTAAACCGATCCTCCATTCCAGAAGCAACCATTCCAAGATCTAGATTATCCGCCTGCCTCGATTGTTCCTCCAATGTGGAAATGCAATCTCGTAAACTCAGCCTCGATTGTTCCTCCGTCTGCCTCAACTTCATCCTTAACTCCTCCTCTATCTGGCGGGCATAAGAACCTTCATTTTCGTACTAACAGCTCCGTTTTCCTACTAACAACTTGAATCTCAACCAGCCAATCACTCAGCTCCATTTTCGTCGCTCGACAAAAAATCATTGAACAACACTCGCCTCTCAGTTGAGTTTGAGGTTTTTCATTTTTAATTACTAATTTTTTTGGTTTTGGAATCTCGTTGTAATTCCAGATCTATGGGTTAATTTTTTTCATTTTTGTAATTTTGTATGTAGTTCCAGATTTATGGTCACTTTTATTTCGTTATTTCATTTGTAATTCTACTCATAATTTATTTCGTTTGTAATTCCAGATTTTAAGGTTAATTCGTTTCGTTTTAAATTGTGTATACTTTAGATTGTTGATAATTGTATATGCTTAATGCCTTATATTTGGTTTTTCATTGTTGTTTGTTGTTAATTGTGTATAATTTGTGCCTTATATTTGGTTTGTAAATTCCAAATCAGAGCGTGGAGACTTACAAAGTTCTTGACAATCCCATGATAATCTGAACATACAATACTCACAATTTGCTTTGTAATTTTCGTTTTTAATGGCTTTATTTTGTAGCTTCTAGACAGTGCTCTTGGCTCTCACAATGAATGTCATTTTTAAAAAAATAGAAGTGGCCTAACTGATCTGGTTGAGTGTGAAAATCGGATCAGTTTTTGTACTTAACTGGTCTAGTTTTCACACTCAACCGAATCATTTGAGTATTGGATCAGTTGAAATTTGTCAACTGCTCCGGGCCCACCCGTTGCGGACCAAATACGGATCAGTAACTTTTATTTTGACCGGATTCGGTGATTTTTTTCCACTAATGTCTAGGGTTTAACCTTCAGAAAAGTTAGGCTCTGATACCAATTGAAGGGCCAGCTATACTCAAGAGGGGAGGTGAATTGAGTATTTGAATGGATTGACACTTTTTCGATTTGATATGTTAATGAAAACAAGATCAGTAATAGAACTGATCTATGGCAACAGAATAAATGATTAACATATAGATTTAACGAGGTTCGGCTCAACTCAAGCCTACGTCCTCCACTACTCTAATCACTCTTATTAATCAACTCAATTAAACAAATGTATTACACTCAATCAAAGTCTCCACCTATGAAGACAATGATTCCCCAACAGTTAATTAAGTATAACTGTTCAATGAAGTGATTCTCATAACCACTTCCCCAACTACACTACACACTAGCAGGTAGTTCAATACAATAAAGTCCCCCCTGAAACTATGCTTCAACAAGCTGTAATTGAAAATATTTTTGCTCTCTACTATCGTGCTTATCTCAACTATGTTTTAAGGTTTGTAAGAAGTGTAAGAAGCTTTTCAAATTGCTTAGAATTTTTCTTGGAAAAGCTCACTAAATTTCACGTAGTATCTTCGCTTAAGTAGACCTTGAGTTGTAAAATAGTAATTATCTTTATGTGGAACAATATTTACCTAAATTGTTATTCACAATCTTTGGCAAATATATTTCCCTTGACTTTATTCTGATTTATCAGAATAAAATCAGTAGGACAATTTCTATTTACAACTCATACTTAACCGGCAATACACACGCGCAAAGTCCATCTTTGAAAACAAAGTTTAGGAAAGCATCTTGATAGAATCTTTCCAAAAATATAACATGACTTTGAAATTCAGAACGTAGTACTGTGAATTGGTCTGGCAATGATCTCATAACAGTTTACTGACTACTTAGAAAGGTATGTTCTGAGATCAAGTTTGCAACAAATCTCATAACAATACATTCCATAAACTTCTTTGTACACCTCATAATACACCTAAAATTAGTTTAAGATTCACACAAACATTACATCATAAAGACCTAATCACTAAGTATTACAATCTTCATGATATCTTCAAAAGACTCTTGCTCCAATGACTTCACTTGATTGAATTGGGAGCAAACTTAAGCCTTTCACAATCCATTTGCTGCAAGAACATGGTTAGACACACACATGCATATATCATATAGAACACAGTTAAGAATCGGTTTGTCATTATTCAAAAAACAAGCTTAGGAACCCAACAGTGATGGCATTGGCGGCATCTTTTGGTTGCATTAATTGTGAAGGTAATGACCCATATGACCTTCTAGCAGAGGAACTAGCCAGTTGAGCTAGTTGAGTCTCCAACATCTTACTATGAGTAGCCAAGTTCTTCAGGTGAGCTTTTGTGTCTGCTTGAAAAGCAGTGAAACCATTCTGCATCTAAAACATCATGTTCTTCAATTTTATCATTGCTGAATCAGCAGTGGGAACCGATTATTGCGGAGCTTGATTTCTTTGGAAACTAGGAGGAGCTTGTTGCTGCTTAGGTTGATATTGCTGAACTTGGTTTTGTGGAACATATGCTTATTATGGTTGAGAATTAACACATTATTGGTCCTATATGAGTGATACTGACTCTTGGTTTGTGACTGAAAAGCATTAACTGGCTCACAGTTACCTCTATACTAGAAGGTAGGAGAATGGGGCACTCTTAACAATTGTGCCCAGATATCCCATAAACTTCACATATGTAAGAGTTACATCCAGAAGCACTAGCCATTGCATTAACACCAGTGGCGGAGCCAGCTAGGGGCATGGGGGTGCACGTGCACCCCCAAATTATGAAAAAAGTTCATTAAAAGAAAAATCTGCGCGGTACGCATATCCTTGTGCTGCACGCGGGTTCTGTGCGCGAAGCGCATGTGTAGTGCTTGGCACGCATAGCTAGCTGTTCAATTTCGATGAAATTAAGATTGTCAATGTACTTAGAAGGGCCAATCAAAGTTGAGACAATGGCCCAACTGGCTTCAACTGTAACACTCGACCCATACGGAGTCGAGTATATTGTCACCAATGCGCATTCAGGGCCAACAACTGTCCTCAATAACCAACACAAGTTCTTCCGGCGTATTTTATCCTCACTCATGTCCACCCTGAGAAACTTCCCAGGAGGTCACCCATCCCTGGACTACTCCCAGCTAGGGATGGGCATGGGTCGGGTCCAACCAGACCCTAGACCCAGGCCCTAAGGGTCCATGAAAATTGGACCCTAGGGTGTGTAGGGTCTAGGGTCCAAGCCTATTTTCATAATTAATTTTCAAATTTACAAAATTCACGGCAAAATGAAAAATAAGAAAGCAAAATTCTCTTAAATTTGAATTCTAAAGTGAGAATAATCCACATCTAAGAACATATAACATAAAACACCCAAAGCCATACTCTAGAAGCAACCAACTGGTGAGAACTATAATTTAGATTTGCGTGAATAGAACAAACTTGAGAGTTATATGGCTTTTCAAATTCATGTTTGCTACCTAAAAGTTGTAAGAAGATTTATTTTTTTATGGGATAGAGTATAAATTGTTAAAATTTTACTAAAAAAACACAAAGAGAGAGAATAAGAGAAGAAGTGATTGAATTTGTTTTACTAAGCGTAGCCTGCAGTGCTGAAGGAACGACGAAATGCCACGGTGACGAAGGCGGTGACCGCAGTGGTGGCAGCACGGCGGTGGCGACGGAGGAACGATGATGAGTGATAACCCACGCGAATTCTCCTCTCTCTCTCACCTCTCTCTAGCCGGCTATAAAGTTTTAGGGTTATGAAAGTTCAGTTGTTTACTGATAAGGGATATGTATGATTTTCATTAAAACCAAAACGGGAAAATTAATTTATTAAGGGGGCGTTTGGTTAGGGGTATTCTGGAAAGGGTAAGGGAATCAAGTAACTTAATTCCCTTACTTGTTGTTTGTTTACTCCATTTAATGAAACCCTTTACCCTCTCCTTACCCCCAAAGTCCTCTACTCTCTTACCCCCACCCCCCCTAAGGTTTCACTTACCCTTTCTTTGACTCACATCGACCATCACCTTGACCACCCAACCACCAATTGACTCAACCACTCAACCACCACTTGACCACCCAACCACCACCATGTAACCACCCAACCACCGCACATCGCCTCGTCTCCTCCACGCCAACCATAAACCACTGTTCACCACAAACCACCTCTGCCATCCACCACCTAAACCACCGTTCACCACAAACCCTAGGAAAATTGGAAGAAGTGCAATGTCGCCCGTCCCCGGGTCGAAAGGGAGGCAAGCCGGGTCACGGCGGCAGGGGAAGGGGAGCGAGAAGAGGCGACGCAGGGAGGGGGAGCGAGAGGAGGTGACGCGACACGAGGGAGGGGGGAGGGTGACAGTCTAGCGTGAAGGGAAGAGGTAGATTGTGCGACGCGATGGGAAAGGGAGGGGGAGAGGAGCGGCGGCGCAACGGGAAGAGAAGGGGTAAGGGCGGCGTCTCGCGCCCTACTGAGGTGGAGAGGGTGGCGGCGGCACTACAAGGGAGGAAGTGGTGGTGGTGGTGCTATGGTGGAAGAAAGAGAATGACTTTGTACCAACCAAACAACACTTAACATCTAAGCGTTTTGCTTTCCTTTCCCTCTCTACCCCTTTCTTGATTCCATTCCCTTTACCCCATGACAACCAAACGCCCCCTAAGTAACTTTAGGGTCTAGGGTCGGGTCCGGGTCTAGAGTATTAAGACCCAGACCCAGACCCGGGCCCTTACGGTCTGGAAAATTTGGACCCAAACCCTTAAATTAGGGTCGGGTCCAATAGGGTTCGGGTAGGGTCTTGGACCCATGCTCATCCCTACTCTCAGCCAAGCACGCTTAACTATGGAGTAACTAAGGAAATGAGCTCTCTAAAAGAAAGATGCATCTTGTTGGAATGAGTAGCCTGCTAAATCCCTTTAAAGCAATCATGAGGGGTATTATATCAACGTTTGAAATTTCCTGACTTCTTTGCCAATTCTTTTTCTTTTTTGTTTTTTTTTTTATTTTTATTTTTTTGATAATTTGGTTCTTTTTTTTTACTTTATCTAACAAGCTATCGTTAAAATTAGTACAAAATATTAATTTTTGTTGAATATTAATTTTATATATAATTTTTTAAAAATATTAATTTTTGTTGAGTTCATAGCGTACCCGTTTTTTAAAATTTTGATTTTGCCGTTTATCGTCCCGTCCCCGTATTTGTCCCCGTATCTTTCTCCCTGCGCTACAAAATCTACAATGGTGCACCCCCGAATTTAAAATCCTGGCTCCGCCACTAATTAACACTCATGTGGGAGGAAGGTTCATTGTTTCCCATCTTCAAAGAGTCAATCTTCTGATTCAGAGCAGTTAATTGTCCTGACAGTAAAGAGTAGGCTTCAACATCATGCTTGTCTCCTTTCTTCATAGAAGAGTGAATAGTGGACACTTGATTAGAAGCAAGTTTTTTCTAGAAGTTGGTACCCTTTATCAATGCCCTTATCCATGAAAAAACCACCAGAGGCTCCATTAATTACCCGTCTCGTATCTGCATCAACTCTGGTGTAGAAAATCTGACACAAATACCAATTTTCAAAACCATGATTAGGACAAAGGCGTTGCAAATCATTGAATCTCTCCCAAGCTTCATACAAAAGCTCTCCAGTATCTTGGGTGAAAGTCACTATCTCAAGTTGTATATCAGCAGTCTTTTGATAAGGATACCTCTTGATGAGGAAAATTTTAGATAGTTCTTCCCAAGTGGTGATGGAGGCAGTCAACTTGTTATACCAGAATAAAGCTTTGTCTCGCAGGGAAAAGCCAAATAGAATCATCTGAATAAAGCTTTGTCTTGCAGGGAAAAGCCAAATAGAATCATCTTCATCTCGTCAGAAGAAACACCAGCTTGTTTCTGAGTAGCAAAACATTGTGAAAATCGCTGCAAATGCTGGTTTAGGTCTTTAGAAGCTAACCCAGCAAATTATATTGATTGTTTTGAACCATGTTCAACCCATGAGACTTGATTTGAAAATTTGAAGCAATGATATTAGACATTCATACCCCCAATGGGTACATTATCAGTGGATGGTTTGTCTTGATAATTATCAACTGCTAGCCGAAACATTTTAAGCCTTATTTCAGAATGTTCCTTTTAACTATAGTGGATACCATAATCTTATATAAAGATAAGGTGTAGTTGTTTAGTGATATTGGTTTTTATGGGATTTTCATATTAGCATTTGTAGTGTGATATCTGATGAAAATAAGAAAGTGAAGGACAAGAAGGGAGGTTGCAGAAGAGCGCAATGGGAAAATTTTTGCAATTACCATGTGCATTTTTATAATTCAATGAAAATTATTAACTTTTTTTACAATTGTCTTTTGGATACAACACGTTAGAAACTTGATTTGATAAAAGTTGTAATCAAGATACAATATAGTAGCTATTAGATATGATATGACACAGTCATGATATGATAATATATCAATATGATTATTTAGTCAAGATATTGTAATACCCCGGACTTTTAACTCATTTTATTTATTACTAATTATGAGCATTAACTAAAAATCGACTCTGCTTTTTATGAAATAATAAAGATTAAGGGTATTTTCTATGATGTACTTTTATTTGAGTTTCTAAGTTATTTCTAAAGTAATAACTTTCCTTTTTGATAAATGATTTTTCTTGATAAATTTAATTAAAACTAAGCCCCTAATATTTTCTTTTATTCAACTTTGTTAATGTTTTGGATATTCTATTTTGAGTCATTAGGATTCCATTGTTCAAGTGTCAAGCCCAAAACCATTGCAACCCAAGTACTGGAAATTAGACTAAAATTAGATAAAAAGAAAAAAAAAAGGGGGAAAAACAAATAGAAAAAGAACCCAAATTTTCTCTCTTCTTCCTTCTCCTGCGTACCTAACACCATGGAAAACCATGGTTTACTTCAAACCTCTTGTTTCAAAAAAACAACATCTACTCCCACTTGTAGTCCAAATAAAAAAAGATGATAGAGAAAGTAGAGAAAGAGAGAGAGAAAATAACTCTGAAAAAAGCCCCAATTTTTTCGCCCCAAACCCTAGAAACACGACTGTTCGTCTTTGCAAAATTCTTTCCATTCAACTAGATTTTTTGTTTCTGGTTACTAAAATCTGATCTATTAGTAATCTTCTGAGCCTCTTTGGTACGATTTTACAGAGTTTAATTATTCTCTGCAACTATATTGCGTTTTATAGCCATTTTCCTATTAATTGGTTGGTAGGTCATTATGAGGATTCTGCGAGTTATAAAGTGAGATTTTCTTCCATAGTTATCTTTGATGAGTGTGGAATTGGTATTAATTGTATAGAAGGCGTGCATTTTAGAAGGCTATCATTGGCTTTTAGAATTAAAATATTATGGTTTCTACGGTTTAAGTTCAAATTAAGGGCTTCTCGTAGGGGGCTTTAGTTCAGTGCATTAATGACTCTGAGGAGTGGTACTTTATTTGAAGGTTCTTTCAATTGGGTTGTCGTGTGGTCATTCATTGCCGGTGGAGTGTGTTGGTGGTGGAATTCACAGAGGTGAATTCGTGTTATTGTTATTGTCCTTTTGGACATTATGAGCAAGCAAGCATTTATTGTGATAGAATGTATCTCTTCTCATAAGTGTAGAGAAGGTTGGATTTCTAACCCTAATCTCTATTTAAGAAATCTCCTGGTAGTTTTTTGTAAGTTCATCTCTCAGCTTTTCCTTTTTTACTCTCTCTTCTGTTTTGTTGTTAGCATTCTCATTTTCTTGTGTGAGTGTTCTGCTACTATGGATTGTGATCATGTCTTTTAAGAAAGCATTGTTGTCTAGTAAGAATGATGAATGTTGTGTTTTTTCGTCATCTCAAGATGTTCCTATGCCCTCTATTATTATCCCATTTTCTAGTATTGTTCAGGGTAGGGAGGGGTTATATGATGACCCTCCTTTCCCTCCTGAGTTTCCCGAGTTTCAAGTGTTAGATGACATTCCTCAAGTCCAAAAGGATATTGAGGAATTATCTAAATCATGCTTGGTTGGAAAGATGCTAGGCTCACCAGTATACTTGCGAACTATTATTTTAAGAACCAAGGTAGACTGGGAGTTTGTCATGGGTGATATAGAGTACTTGGATATGGGAAATAATTGGATTATGGTAAGGTTTGCTAATCCTAATGATTGTTATTGGTGTGGAGTGAGAGGCCTTGGCATGTACAAGGTAAACTCTTCGTTATTCAACCTTGGAGGCCTGAGTTTGACCCATTTTGTGAGGAGATAAAGTGGGTAGATTTGTGGGCTCGCATCCCTCGTTTTCCTACTGAATTATTGAATTATGAATCTGTTGCGAATTTATTTGCTGCCCATAATATTGGTTCTTTGGCGAAGCTTGATCAAAATTCTCTGCTGAGAAACAAGATTCGGTTTGCACGTGCATGTATTCGTGTGGATACTACTCAGCCTCTTCCTGAGTATGCGGAAATTGTGAGATCTGAAGGTAAGTTATGTGACTATGAAATTTGGTGTGAGGATTTTGTCTCAGGCTGTTCTTTTTGTGGTGATGAAGGTCATGCTATACATGTGTGTGCTTTGCTATGTTCTCCACAACATGAAGTTCATGTTAAGCTGCTTAAAGATCCTAAGCAAAAACTAATGTCTGAAAGATTAATGAAAACAAAGAGGAAAACAACTGTGAAGCCATGGCTGTAGAAGCCAATGTGGTTCATGTTAAGCCTAAAGTTTTTGTTAGAAAGATGGGTGGTTTTGGTTCTAAAGATGGTGAATCTAAGAAAAGTTCAAAGTTTGGTAAATCTGCTGTTAAAGGTATTAAGATTGGTGATGTTTCTACTTTACCTTTGAAAAAAAGAGGGGTGAACCCTATTGTTTTGGGGAAGGATAAATCTGTCTTACTTGCTTCCTCTCCTTGTGTTGAGTTAGTTTCTAGTTCTGATCATGAGCCTATTATTGATCCTACTCTCTTGGATGTTGCCCCTCCTGTAGCCCAGTCCTCTAGACCGTTGGCTGCCAGTGGGTCTCATATGGCTTCCCCTCTGTTGATGCTATTGTGGAAGTCCCTATTCCTCTCCAAGTTAAGTTCCCCGAGGAGCTTTTCTCTGAGAACCAGTTTTTACCATTATTTGTTTGTGATGGTTATGATGATGGTGAGCCTATTATTATTAATTCTGATGAGGATACAGATACATAACTATTTAGTGGTGTTGAGGATGTACTTCAAGCATGTGTTGCTATGCCAGCTGCTTTATTCCACTCTCTTTCTTCTGGGAGTTCAGTTTTGAGGAAGATTGAAGCTATGGGGGTGGAGCCAAGGGACCAGATGGCTCTCTCCACTCAGTCTAGCTCAGCAAAGAGGAGGAAGAGCAGTTCGGAGGATGAGGGATACTCATTTGCTCTGAAAAAAATAGAAATTAAATTTAAGTTTTTACATACCCACCTTATGAATTAAATGTCAATGGCTTTTTGGAATGTTAGAGGTAGTCAAAGAAAAAACCTTTTTGTAGAAATAAAGAATTATTGTTCTACAAATCACATTGATATAATGATGATTTGTGAAAAAAAATCTCCTAAAATTCCTTCCTCTTCTTGTGTGAGAAGGTGTGGTTTTTCCTTTGTTGAATGTTTACCAACGTTGGGAAGATCAGGTGGTGTATGGGTCATGTGGAGAGCAAGTAATCATAATCCTTTTTGTTTGAATCTATTATATAGAAGTGCCAGATTCATGGCGTGTAATATAACTTTGCTCTCTTTAGATTACTCGTTTATTGTCATCTTTCTTTATGCTCCTGCTCCTTTGGATGGTAAAGATGTTTTTTTGGGCTGAATTGTTATACTCCCTCCGTCCCAGAAAGATCTGAACACTTGTTGGGACACGTAGTTTAAGGTGATTAGTTGTAGTGTGGTTATCAAATGTTATTTTATTTAAAAAGTAGATGTGATAGGAGTTGGTGGGGTATTTTTTATTAGAGGAGAGAGAAAGTTAGGTAACTTTTTATTGATAAAAGGTAGAGTGTGGGCCAAAGATGGGTAAAAGAAATAATATATTAATAGTGGAACCATACCAAAAATGGAAGTGTTCAAACTAATTTGGGACAAACATAAAAGGAAAGTGTTCAGACTATTCTGGGACAGATGGAGTAATATGTTGCAAGTTTATCTTCTCCTTGTATTTTGATTGGTGATTTTGACGAGATAAGCTATCTGTCTGATAAAGAGGGGTGGTGTTCCTACCTCTTCCTTGCGTTTTCAAAGAATGATTGACATTAAAATTATTGTGATTGTGCTGAATTATCATTTAATATTTAACATGGCGAGAAAAAGAAGTGGGGATGATAATATTTTAGAAAGGTTAGAAAAGTGCTTAGTCAGTTTAGATTGGTTGCATAAATTCCCTAATGCTAAGTTAAATCACCATATTTTTACTACGTCATATCATTGTATTGTGGCCTTATCATATTTATCTTCTAAAATACAAAAAGCTCATCCTTATAAATTTGAAAAAATGTGGTGTCTTCGAAAGGATTTTGATGTGCTTGTCAAAAAGACTTGGTGCTCAAGATTCCAAGGTTCATTTATGTTTAGACTTAACAAAAATATAAGCTTTTGAAAAATAAAGCTAAAGAATGGAACAAAACTAGATTTGGGAATATTTTTAGACAACTTTCGTTGGTTGATGACAAGCTTGCTGATATTCAGAAACGATTACTTATTGATCCGGATAATTTAAACTTGCATAATCTTCAGGAGCGTTTCTTAGTAAATCGACGTAATTTGTTTCAATTTCAGGAGAAGTTATGGTTTCAGAGGGCTAGGACTACTAACTTGCAAAAGGGGATTCTAATTCAAACTATTTTCATGCATGTGCAACCATTAAGAAGAACCGTATTAGTATTTCCTCATTTTCTACTAAAGATAATGTAGTTGTGACGAATCCTATACAAATCTCGTCGCATATTTCTAATAAATTTTAAGAACGGTTTGTTAGCAACCCTTGTTGTGGGTTTAATTTAGATGATGATTTTGGCTTAATATCAGAAATAGTGACTGATGAAGATAATATTTTTCTTTGCTAAGATGTCTCTCCTGATGAAATCAAGGATGCTCTTTTTGCCTTGCTCCAGATAAGTCTCCTGGACCTGATGGGTACCCCCCATTCTTAAAATATTGGACCCTTGTGGGTAATTCGGTTGTAAAAGCGGTTCAAGCGTTTTTTTCATTCGGGTTGTATTCTTGCGGAAATCAATCATACTTTTACTACGCTTATTCCGAAGATTGATAATCCTTTGGCAGCAAATCATTTTAGGCCTAATAGTTTATGCTCTACTATTTACATAAAAAATTGCTAAAGTTTTACCTAATCGTTTGAAAGTTGTGTTAGGGAAAATTAGTCATCCGTTTCAAGATGTGTTTGTTCCGGAGAGATTAATTCAGGATAACATTCTTTTAGCTCATGAAGTTTTTCATTTGTTTAAAAATAAGGAAAAATTGTCAAGAATAAGTCAACCTTTGCACCGTTTTCTCAAAATAAGTTAGCCTTTTGATTATTTTTTAATAAGTCCAACTTTCATACCCCTCAATTTTAAATAACTCAAAAGATCGGTGATCGGTGCTACCTTTTTTGTATTTATGTTCATATTTATATTTTTTTGTATCATTACATTGTTTTGAGTAGATTTGTTGTGTTTTTGCTATTTTACAATTTTTGTAATTTTGTAATTTTCTTTTTCTCCCTCCTCCATCCCTCTCTCTCACTCCACAGACCACCATCTCCACTCCTCTCTTTAATTTCTCCCCCTCCCCTTCCCAATTCCCACCACATGCATCCCAACACCCCAGCCCCACCCACCCGAAACTGAGCCTCCGAACTCGCGTCGATCAACTCTGCGCAAAATCTTACTTGGAACGACAAATTTTATCTGTGAATTCCAGACGCTTTTCTCTCCTCCCAAGCCTCCTCTTTCTCAGAACCGTCCAATTCATCCTCATCAATAGCGTCGGAGGTATGGTTTTATCTCACCGGAGTTTTGTCAGCGATTGATTATCGTGACTTTATGGGGGAGAGTCTTTGTCGGAATGCTCACCTGAAATTTCTGCTTTTTCCTAAAATTTCTGCAGGTGGGTATTATTGGGTGAGATCCCAATACCAAAAGATAAAAAATTAGGCCCCCATAACAGCATCTATGTAAAGGAACAGAAGTAGGTGAAAGAAATTGAGTTTGAAGGTGGAAAGTTAGGGGATAAAGGTATCTTCTTGGGAATTTATGATGATCAGAGAGAATTAAAATTTGTGAAGTTGATTTCAATTGTGATGAAGGAAGAGTGAACTGAGACACCAAAACAAGCAATCATCATCATTCTTCAAACGTAACAACAATGGCAGAAATCGAGGTGTCTCCGATCTGAGTTCCAGCAGCGATTCGTGTAGTGGTGACTCAGTGATTATCAAGAGGAACAGATTCTTTGGGGAGGGAGCCATGGAGGAGAGGTATGGGGGAGGAAGGAGAAGATATAGGTTTTTTCACAAAATGAAATGTTTAAATTTTAAAGAATAAAATAAAATAAACATTAACATTAAAATTTAAAACTAAAAAAAATCAGACCAATTAAATAGCGACACGTGTGATACATAACCTGTTAAAGAGGTGAACAACAAGTCATAACTTGTTTAAAATAGATAGGTATAAAAGTTAGACTTATTAAAAAGTAATCAAAAGAATGACTTATTTTTAGAAGATGGGACTTATTAAAAAGTAATCAAAAGAATGACTTCTTTTTAGAAGATGGTCCAAAGGTTGGCTTATTGTTGACAATTTTTCCTAAAAATAAATCCGGCAAAGATGGTTGGATTGCGATTAAACTTGATATGGAAAAAGCTTATGATCGCTTAGAATGGAATTTTGTTTTCATAATGTTAGAAAAGTTGGATTTTGGTATAAAAAAATGGATTCATTGGAAAATTATGCATTTCTTCAGTGTCTTTTTCAGTTCTAGTAAATGGAATCCCAGGAGATAGATTTTACCCTTCGTGTAGTTTTACACAAGGTGACCCGTTGTCTCCTTATTTATTCATTTTGTGTGCAGAATTCCTGGCTCGACAAATTTATATCCATTCTGTGAGTGGAGAAAAAATTATTGGGTGTTAAAATTGGTCGGTCAGGAGTTAAGATTCCTTTATTGACTTTTGCGGGTGATACTATGTTGTTTGCTAAAGCTTCTAGTCATAGTTGTCATATAATTAGATCTATTTTGGACAAGTATTGTTTTATGTTTGATCAGTTAGTGAACTTTCATAAGTCTTCATTTCAATGCACGAAAAATGTTATTCCTGAGGAAATTACTGTTTTTCAGTCTATTCTCCAGATGAATAGTTCATTTTCTCTAGGTAGCTATTTGGGTTGTCCTATCATAGACTCAAGAGTTTCTAAAGCTACTTTTCAGAAAGTTGTTCAATCGTCTCAGTCTAAGCTCTCTAAATGGAAGGCTAATTCTTTATCGCAAGCTGGAAGGGTTGTTTTGGTGCAAGCTAACGTGTCTACTAAAGCGAATTTTCAAATGCAAAGTTTTTTATTACCAGCTTCTACTCATAGTGAGTTAGATAATAATTATAGAATTTTTTTTTGAAATAAAAATGTGGAGTCTCATTCAGCAAATCTTATAGGCTGGGATCATATTTGTACTCCAAAGAAGTTTGGGGGTTTAGGCTTTAGAAAGGCTAGTGTGAATATTGTGCCTCTTCAAATGAAGCTTCTTTGGAAATTGTTAATAACTTGGATAATTTATGGGTTGATCTTGTTTCTAAAAAGTATTTTAGGGGAACCTCTTTATTTGATTATGTCCCTTCTAGTAATTGTTCGTGGCAATGGAAGAAATTAGTCTCGTTGCTTTCCATGATTAGGCAAGGTCTTATATGGATTGTTAGTAAAGGAGATAAAATTTCTTTTTAGGATGATAATTGGGTTTTCCCTTACCCACTTGCTTCTATATGTGATTCGGAAATTGGTTTAGAAAGCCTTAGAGTTTTAGATGTGATTAATGAGTATAATCAATGGGATAGACATAGGTTAACTGAGTTGGTCCCTGATGATGTTTGCCAAGCTATCCTTAGTGTTTCTATTTCGTCTTCTAGTACGGAGGACTCTTTGATTTGGGGTCTTACTCCTGATGGGAATTATTCTGTTAAAACTGATGCTTTGTTAATTCAAGGTTTGGCTTTAGCCCCCCCCCTCCTCCGAAACCTTTTATTTGGATTTGGAAGCTTCATCTTCCTCCTAAAATTAAGAATTTTTTGTGGAAAATTTGTAATGATGGTCTTCCTACGAAAGTTAGGCTTCAGATGAGTCATGTGTTTCTTCCTCAAGAATGTTGTTTTTGCAATTATCATTTGGAGGATGTTAATCATTTTTGTTTCATTGTCCTTTTTCTAGAGATCGATGTTTTTTCATATCTTACTGATTGCCTTGTTTGGTCGTGTCTTCCTTCTAGCCCGTATTCAGATAACATTATTGGAAATCTTAATGGTGTGGAAGATGCTTCCTTGTCTGAGGACATTGTGAAGTTTTGTATAGTGTGGTGGTTTGGTTCCAGCGTAATCGTGTTATCTTTCATGATGATAGCTCTTCAATTAGAGGGTTGGTTGGTTCTATTGTTAATTTTGCTCGTGATTGGGAAAAGGCGCAGTCTAGCGACTGCCATGTGGATGTTCATGAGAGCGGTTGGAGCCTAGGGTGTCGTGTTCCTAAGGAGGTTTCTTGGTCTCCTCCTCCTAGTTTGTGGTTCAAGCTCAATTTTGATGGCTTCAAGTTAGCAAATAGGAAGGCGTCGTTTGGGTTCACGATTCGCAATCATTTGGGTGATTTGTGTCTTGCGGATGCGATGGCTCTTTCTTCTGTTTGTTCCATTCTTAAAGCTGAAGTGTGTGGTCTTTTGGAAGGTCTTCGTGCGGCTAGGTTTCTAGGTATTCATTCTCTTGTTGTTGAAGGTGATAATTTGGTTGTTATTAATTCTATCCGGCATTGTTGGAAAGTTCCTTGGGAAATTTATTCTTCTATTATGGATGTTGCGGAGGAGCTCAAGCAGTTTCAAGCAGGTTCTGTTAATCATTGTTTTCGGGAAGCTAATCAAACAGTGGATTTTATGGCGCATTATGGTAGAGGTGTCAATCTGGGTCACTGGCTGGGTTTGGGTTGACCCAGGCTGGGTCGGAATGATTTGGGTCGGAATAATCTGGGTGACACCGTGTCATGGGTCGGAACTGGGTGGGTCGGGTGAACTTGGGTCGGGTGAAACTGGGTGAGAGGATCTCGGAACTGGGTCGGAAATGGGTCGGGTGAGACTGGGTCGGCCAGTATCTGGGTTGGGTGAATTTGGGTCGGAATGGAATAAGGTGAAGTCGGTCGAAATCGGCTTTCGGAATGACTTGGGTCGGAAGAAATCGGCTTTCGGAATAACTTGGGTCGGAAGAAATCGGCTTTCGGAATGACTTGGGTCGGAAGAAATCGGGTTTCGGAATGACTTGGGTCGGAAGAAATCGGCTTTCGGGTTACTTGGGTCGGAAGAAATAGATATCGGAATAACTTGGGTCGGAAGAAATCGGGTTTCGGAATGACTTGGGTCGGAAGAAAACGGCTTTCGGGTTACTTGGGTCGGAAGAAATCGATATCTAATAACTTGGGTCGGAAGAAATCGGGTTTCGGAATGACTTGGGTCGGAAGAAATTGGATTTCGGGTTACTTGGGTCGGAATCGATATCGGAATAACTTTGGTCGGAATAATTCGACTTAGGAATTACTAAGGTTGGAAGAAATCGGCTTTCGGGTTACTTGGGTCGGAAGAAATCGATATCGGAATAACTTGGGTAGGAATAATGCGGCTTTCGGAATTACTTGGGTTGGAAGAAATTGGCTTTCGGGTTACTTGGGTCGAAAGAAATCGATATCGGAATAACTTGGGTCGGAAGAAATCGATATGGGAATGAATTGCGTCAGAATTAATTGAGTGTTCAACAAATCGACTATCGGAATGACTTGGGACTTGGGTCAGAATAAATCGGATTTCGAGTTGGGTCGACAAAAATCGGATCTCGGTGGGACTTGCCGACTTGGTTCTTGGAACGACTAAATATCGAACCGGCGGCTCCGTGGCGTATTATGATATTGTGGTATAGATTAGACTATTATAGTCATTATACTTTATACTTATAGTGGTATATTATAGTAATCAGTAATTATACCGATATTGTGAATTGTGGTTGGGTAATTGTTAATTTTTTAATAATACATTGAATCATTAATAGTTTGATACTTATATTATTATTATTAATTTGAAATGTTACTACAATAAGACTTATAAATTATACTTATATTATTGGGTCATTCACCATTATTGGCTATTGGCAATTGGCCTATCGACTAAGTTACTAAGTAGTAACTAGTAAGTATCGCTCATTAGTTATTCAGTTATTTAGTTATTCTTATTCATGATTGCATATGTATTCAAGTAACAAGTAACAACTAACATATAACAAGTAACAAGTGTGACCAACCTAACAACAAAAAACCATAAGGATTATTGATTATAGAGTTATAGATAATAGACTTATAGTGTTAGGGTTAATAAACTATTAAACTTAAACATTTTGTTAGTTAGTGACTTACTTACTCTTTTGTCGAAAATCGAATCGGTTACTATATAGCAACAAAAAGAGTTAGAATTAAAGAATTAGGTTGACGTTAAAACATTAATGAAAGCATCTTAATTAATTTGTAATTATAAAATTGTTCGACTTTTCATCGATCATGGAACAACTCAACAAGTAACAATCATCAATGTTAATCACTTAATCGAATATGTCATATGATCGTTCGTAAGATTATACATAATCATACACTATATCACTAAAGGATGAAGATGAAATATTGAAGCTATGAAAGTAGATCATGGTCTATAATCAATATGAAATAATAATCATGTCATTGTATCGGTAGAGGATGAAACATTGATCGAATTTCGTTCGCTTAAGCCGTTAAGGTTGACATAAATCAAATGATCATAAAGTTGGCCTATTGCCTAAGTATCGCCTATTACTCTATTAGTTATTCACTTATTTAGTTATTCTTATTGATGATTGCATAAGTATTCAAGTAACAAGTAACAACTAACATGTAACAAGTAACAACCATAAGGATTATTGATTATAAACTTATAATATTAGAGTCAATAGACTATTAAACTTAAACAGTTTGTTAGTTAGCTTAGCGACATAAATCAAATTGATCATAAGATATTAAGATTGATTGTCTTCGACATTAATCAAAAGTCAAAACCATCAAATGATCATACGATTGATCATCGATGTTATTACACGTTTTAACAATAATCAAAGCATACTATAAATCCGTCTATTTCATTACTTAAATAATCACACATTAATGCATTTCATACTTAACAATTAATAATTTAAACTTTCATTGTTTCACAAACTTTCGTCATCAATACAATTACATCATTATTCATTGAACTTTTAAAGTAAGTAGGAATTATTAAAACAGTTAGTAAACCTCATTCATAATTATTTTTACATTAATGATCTTGTTCATAATTAAAAATAGTAATTAAATTTCTAAAGTTTGTAATTTTATTAATTTATAATATTAATAATTAGTAATTAGTATTACTAAACAAATTTACAAATTAATACTAAATGTCTAAAAGAACTATAAATGAAATTTAAATGAACTCTAGTCTAAATGAAATCTAAAATCGAAATCTTTACTAAAAACCCTAAATGAACTTACAAAAATTAATCTTACCCACTCATTCAAACAATGGTTAAATCTCAACCTTTGATCTAACCCTAAACCTCAACCGTTGATCTAACCATAAATGAATAAATCTCAACCCTTGATCTAACCCTAAACCTCCCCTAATGCCCCTTGGTATATAAACCTAATTTTCTAGGTCACACGCTCATTTCCTCACTTCATTTCTCTCTCATTCGGCTTTTCTCTCGAATTAGGTTTTGAGTTTTTCTCTCATGACTCATCCTCTCACTTCCTCACTTCCTCACTTCCTCACTTCCTCGAATTCCGGATCTAATCTCTCATTTTCTTCATTTTCTTTTCTTTTCTCTCGTCTCTCCTCTCTTATTACGGTTTCACTCTTTATTTGCAAATTGTAGATTGGGGTAATAATCTCTCTTATTCGGGTTTCACACTGGCTCGAAGGGTTGAAGACTTAAGGGCCGATTCTACAAGCTGTTAAGAAGTGAAGATCATAAAAAACAAAGCTTTCGTCCAAGAAGAAGCAAAATAAAGCAAAAAAAAAAAAAAACGCAAATTTATTCTTCAAAAAATTATGTTGCAACCACCAGGTAAGTTTTCTTTTTCCTAGAGTTCTCGTTTTCCTTTTTTTTTTTTTAGATTTAGGAAGATCTCGCCCTTGCATGTGATTGTGGGAATATATGCCTGGTCCAGTTTGGAGATTTACTTGGAATATGATGTTTGTTTTTAATTTTACTTGTTTTTTTTGAAGATCTTGATTTTTTTATTATTTTACTTGAAATTGTGAATGTGAGTATGTTACAGATCCGATATCTATACTATTTTCTAATATCATGTGACATGTGTTTGAGATCTATACTTTTTTTTTAACTTTACTTGTTGTTTTTGTCCGGATCTAGATTATTTTGGGATCTTTTTTCCATGTTTCTTACTTTTTTTCAACTTGAGTTCTTCGTAGTGATTTATTTTTGTATCTTTTTTTTGTATTATTTTACTTTTTATTTTTATATGGAATATGTGAGATTGTGAGTATGTGGCTATGTTTTAAAGTTTTTTTATGTGAGATCTCGATATCTATACTATTTTTTGAATATCATGTGACATTTGTTTGAGATCTATATTTTTTTTTACCTTTACTTGTTTTTTTTGTCCGGATCTAGATTATTTTGGGATTATTTTTCCATGTTTGCTATTTCAGTTTTTTACGGAATATGTGAGATCTAGATTGTGAGATTTTTTTTTCCATGTTTGCTATTTCGGTAAAGTTCGTTTTTTACTATTTTACTTTTTGTATGTTTTTAAGTTTATTTTGTGTCCAGAACTAGATTATTTTGTGATCTTTTGCCATGTTTGCTACTGTTTTTCAAGTTCAGTTGTTCATAGTGATTTTTTTGTATCTTTTTTTGTATTATTTTGCCTTTTATTTATATACGGAAAATGTGAGATCTGAATTTGCCTTTGTATGTTAGAAAGCCATGTTTGCCTTTTATTTTGCCTTAAAATCGACTGAACTTCATAAATCATAATTATAATTTAATGTGAAATTATGAATGTGAGTATGTTACTATGTGAGATCCGATATCTATACTTTTTTTTTGAACTTTACTTGTTTTTTTTTGTGTCCGGATCTAGATTATTTTGGGATCTTTTGCCATGTTTGCTCTTGTTTTTCAAGTTCGTTCTTCATAGTGATTTTTTTCTATCTTTTTTGTATTATTTTGCCTTTTATTTATGTACGGAAAATGTGAGATCTGAATAATAAAATCATCTAGGGTTTGTGTTCTAGAATCTAGCCTCGGATTTTACACTTTTACTTAAATTGAATAATAAAATTAATAAAATTTATTTATGTTAAATAATAAAATGATCTAGGGTTTGTGTTCTCGTTCTGGGGTTCATAAGTTCTGTTCATCGGTTCATGTATGTTCCCGTTTTCGGGTGCAAGTTTTGGGCTTTTTTCTGGGTGCAAGTTTTGGGCTTTTTTTCGGGTTCTTGTTTATATTGGACAGTCTTTTGAGCTTTGTTTAGCCTTTAGGGCTTGACTATTTAGGCCTTGACGAGGGTTTAGGGCTTCGACTATTTAGGGCTTGACTATTTAGGGCTTGATCGTTTAGGGTTTGATTGTTTAGGGTTTGTGTTTAGGGTTTGTTTAGGGTCTAGAGCTTAGGGTTTTTGTTTAGGGTTTGAGTTTAGGGTTTCTATTTAGGGTCTAGAGTTTAGGGTTTTTGTTTAGGGTTTGAGTTTAGGGTTGGGGATAAAACCCTAAACCCTAAACCCTAAACCCTAAACTCTAAACCATAAACCCTAAACCCTAAACCCTAAACCCTAAACCTTAAACCCTAAACCCTAAACCTTAAACCCTAAACCCTAAACCCTAAACCCTAAACCCTAAACCCTAAACCTAACCCTAACCCTAACCCTAAACCCTAAACCCTAAAACCCTAAACCCTAAACCCTGATTGTATATTAAATTGAACCAATTCTTTTGATATTGATTATGATTCAATCCCTTAAACTGTGATGTTTTTGTTTGATGGTTCATGCCTTCATGGCTGTTTTGGTGATGGTGGTTTGCTGGTTTTTGTTTTGGCTTATTGTTGATGGTTTGTTTTGGTGATGGTTTGTTCTTGGTTTTTGTTTTGGCCTATTCGATGGTGCTTGTTTTGGTGATGGTTTGTTCTTGGTTTTTGTTTTGGCCTATTCACGATGGTCGTTTTGGTGATGGTTTGTTCTTGGTTTTTGTTTTGGCCTATTGTTGATGGTCGTTTTGGTGATGGTGGTTTTTGGTTTTTGTTTTGGCCTATTATTGATGGTCACGTTTTGGTGATGGTGGTTTCTTTGGTTTTTGTTTTGGCCCATTGTTGATGGTCGTATTTTGGGTTTGGTTTAGTTGTTCAATATCCTTTTGCTTAATAAATTAATGTCCCTTGCGCAAAGATAATTGGAGTCCTATGGTTAGCGACTTTTTTTGCCTACATTTAACTTTACACAACTTGTTTTGCCCTTAGTGTCACAATGCATCTCTAAATTTTTGTTCTTTGCCTTCATTGAACATGATACATACTTGCTTGGTATTGTTGATGCTTGTGTCACTTTGCTGGCTTTCTTGTTGTGTTAAGTTGTGTTGTCAATTAGAGTCGAGTGCTCGATGATGAGGTGAAATTTGTACCTGAGAGCCGTAGTTGTTCTTTCCCTTGTCTTCTACCTTTGCCCTATGGTTGTTAGCGACTTTTTTGCCTACATTTAACTTTACACACTTGTTTTGCCCTTAGTGTCACAATGCATCTCTTAATTTTTGTTCTTTGCCTTCATTGAACATGATACATACTTGGTTGGTATTGTTGATGCTTGTGTCACTTTCTTTGGCTTTCTTGTTGTGTTAAGTTATGTTGTCGGTTAGAGTCGAGTGCTCGATGATGAGGTGAAATTTGTACCCGAGAGCCGTAGTTGTTCTTTCTCTTGTCTTCCACCTTTGCCCTATGGTTGTTAGCGACTTTTTTTGCCAACATTTAACTTTACACACTTGTTTTGCCCTTAGTGTCACAATGCATCTCTCATTTCTGTTGCTGCCTTAATTGAACATGATACATACTTGGTTGGTATTGATGATGCTTGTGTCTCTTTGCTGGCTTTCTTGTCGTGTTAAGTTGTGTTGTCAATTAGAGTCGAGTGCTCGATGATGAGGTGAAATTTGTACCTGAGAGCTATTTTTTTATACCAAATGTTTTAGATATTTTATTCTTTTTTGCTGCCTTATTTCTCTCAAAAATCTGTCTTTGGTATTTATTTTTAATATTCTTTTATTTAGAAATTTTTGAGTTTATAATTTCAGGTACATCAAGTGCAAAATTGATGAAGGTCATGAGATACCAACTTTTTGTACTAACTTTTTGAAATTTTTTGGAATTGAAGGGGAGTATTAGTGGCTGCCTTGGTAGGATATTGGAATTTTTTGTACTAACTTTTTTTGCTTTGTTGGGCCATGTAAATGATGATCATTATGTAATTTTTTTGCTTATTAGTAATGATAATCTAACTTGTTGGATGTAATGGATGTTTCCCCTTTTATATTAGGGTTCTTGATTTTGTAAAGATGTTGGAAGCTTGGAATGATTAATGGCGTTTTTGTTCAATTTTAATTTCATATATTTTTTTTATTTAATACTTTAAGTCTGATTTTATTTATTTTATTTCTAATATTTATTAAATACTAAGTAAAACAAATGTTTGATCGTTAGAGAGAGACGTCTTCACTATTTCTTTATTAGACATTAAAACATTAAGTAACAAGGACCGAACACGTTTAAACATTAAGTAAGTCTTATGGATAATATAAATGGGCTGAAAATGTACATAATGAACACGTTCAAACACACTTGTTCAAACACGTTCTAACACGTTCCAAATATAAATGGGCTGAAAATGTACATAATGATTAATTCAATTCAACTATTTACATAAATTAAGAAAAAGTTGGAGGTTAAGAATTAAGATACCTTATGGATTATGCCCTATGGTGTACGGAAGTCATGGCTTAAATGCATGTCTAACAATGAAACTATGTGTTTCATCTCCCGGCCTCCGCCTAATCGAGAACTACTCCAAATATTAATGTACTTGTCGAAAAAATCAAAAAATGTGTTCCATCGATTTTTGAAAAAAATAAAAGAAAGATAAAACTTGAAATAAATGGTAATCTTATACGTCTTCGGTCTTGCACCCCAAAAACAAATAAATGGTGTTGGGTCGGAATGGCATTGAGTCGGGTTTAGTTGGGTCGGGTGCTAACGGGGTTGGGTCGAAACCGGGTCGGTGATAGCCGGGTTGGGTCACAACCGGGTCGGTGATAGTTGGGTTGGGTCACAACCGGGTCGGTGATAGCCGGGTTGGGTCACAACCGGGTCGGTGATAGCCGAGTTGGGTCGGAACCGGTCGGTGATAGCTGGGTTGGGTCACAACCGGGTTGGGTGGTAAATCGGGTTGGGTGATAATCGGGTTGGGTGATAATCTGGGTGGGTTTAATCGGGTCATTGGCGGGTGAAGTTGGGTGCGGGTCATTTTGGGTCGGAAACAAAGTTGGGTCAGGTCGTTATTCACGGGTGCAACCGGGTACGGGTACAACTGGCTCGCCAAACTCGGGTTGGGTTACTAATTCCACGGGTTAAACTGGGCACGGGTGAACACTGGGTCGGAATGGGTCGGCTTTCCAACCGACCACTCTCGGCTCGGAACAGGTTGGGTCTGGGTCGCATGCGGGTTCACCCGTGGGTCGGCCCAGTTTTTGACACCTCTACATTATGGTCATGAGTCTACCTCGTTGTTGTATTGGTTTTCTTCTTCTAACATTGTGTTTTCTTCTTCTAACATTGTGTTATCTTCCATCATCCGAAATGATGCTATAGGCTGATCCTATACTAGGGACAGACCTATGTTTTTTCTCCTTACCAAAAAAAAAACATCTACTCCCACCGAATTTTTGGTCTCACAACCAGTTAATACCCACCGAATTGTTATTAATACCCCTGAATTCAGCCATCTGATTTTCGGATACCATGGAAGTTCAATGGTTTTGTAATTTTTTATTGAAGAAATTTATTACAGAGATGCCCGTTGCTCTATTAATAGGGAAGACTGAATTCGATTTTGCATCACAAAAACCACATTAAGAAAACAGAATTAATCAAAATCAGCTAAGATTTATTTTACTCTTCCTCTGTTTTTCTTCAACACCCAAAACAAACACCCATATCAACCACCCTACTGCCACCAGCAAGCATCACCTGCTCTACCCCTGATCGACGCCGGCACGCATCACCTGCATCGCCGCAGTGCCGCCCAGCGCCACTCCTCCTTGTTCCTCACTGCACTCCCCGGTGAACTCTCCATCTCTCTTTCGTCCCATTTTCTCTCTCCTCCCCGCGAATCCCTGCGCACCGCACCGCACCACCGTCATCTCTCCTACCGCCTGCTGCCGTAAACCACCCGCCCCTGTTGACCTTCCTCCACCGCGAACCCAGCCAACAGTAGCAGTCCCCTATTTCTTCCTCTATCCTTCGTGTGAGTGTGTGTGTTTTGGTAAGTTTTGGATGTTTCCGTAACTTATGAATTTGTAACCTTTTTATAACCTTAACATGATTTACTTAATAATGTGCCTTTGTAAATCACTCAATACATAGATTTCCAAAGTAAATATTAATGTTATAAGATTATTAGATGTTATAGTTAAGTAATTAAAAGTTATAGAGGTTACCAAGTTTTTAAGTTTAAGATATATTCCTAAACTAGTTTAAAAGTCATAACTATTCATAATCTTAGTAACTAGCTCATTTAAATAAGTTTAAACGATGATTCTAAGCTTATAATATGGCAATATGACTAAATTATGGATAATACTTTTAATTTGATGTCTAAGTAATATCTATGGACTTTCAAGAGATAAGTATATAAAGGATTTCGTCCTCCATCCTGAAATAAATAAAACACTCATCTCAAAAGCTCTCACAAACAACATATAAGCGTTTTATTTATTTCGGATTGGAGGGAGTAAATTAACTTTATTTTATTTTTAAATATTATTTCTTTTTCATTATACTTACAAAAATACCATGATATTGGACAAATTGTCCCATACATGATACACGCAAATACTTTCTCGAGGTTACAGAGAGTCATAAGAGGGTGGAAGAAAGGTATCTTTTTTTTTGACGGGGTGGAAGAAAGGTATCTTGAAAATGACAGAAGTAAAGTATACTGAGAGGAGAGAGAAACCAGAGAGCAGCAGTAAAATCTTTGGATATTGAGGGAAGAGTAAAGCCAATGACATGCTATTATTGGGCATTTTATTTGAAGCACATTAGGCTTGTTATTTGGGCCATCTAACATTAAGCTTAATCTCAGGCGGTCTTTTTGAAATAATTGTGAAAAAATTTCATTCCCACCACATAACCCCTTGAATTATGTAAAACCAAAGTTATTAAAATCGCGATTCAAATCTTAAAATCTTATGATTTTACGATTTAAAATATGGTAGACGATTCGATTCATGATTCTAGACGATTCTACACATTTCCGTTAATTAAAACGCCGTAAATTTAAATCACGCTAACAAAGCAAATAATAGATATATATTGTTAGTTATTGCCAATATAGTGGGTAAACAACTATTTCTCCAATTTTTAGGCCTTTTAACTTATAATTTTAGCATATACAATGAAGATTGAGTGCAATATCTTGATCATACATGTTTGTAGAATCTTACGACTATACGATTCGATTTTACGATTCGATTCTAAAGGTCATTTTCGATTTAAACTAGAATCTCGATTTTAACAACTTTGTGTAAAACTATCCGAAAATTCTGATATGGTGGAACCTGAATTTGTGGAAGGTTCCCCATGGAAAAACCAAGATTAAAAAAAAATCATTAATGGTAGGGGTGAGAGAGAGAGTAGAGAAAGGATAAGAGAGTGAAGTGGTATTGTAAAGTGGAGGGAGTTGTATAGAAATTTGGAGAAAATACGAGCAATTGCAAGTAAAAGCAGGAGGTGAACAACCGCACTTGTTTCTTTCAGGCAATGAGATATTGAACATTTTTTTTAAGCAGACAATGAGATATTGATGATAAGGGAGAATCAGAATTTTTTCCTTGAATAATGCTAAAATGAGTATTAATTCCGAAATGTGCCAGTCAGTTCAAATTAATTATTGGATACCGTCCACGTGGGACGCACGCCGTAAATTTGTTTTTTTTTCAAAGCAAACCGCTACTCAGAGTAGCGGTTAACTTCAAGTTATGTGAAAAACAAGTATATGGGGTAAAAACCGCTACTTGAAGTAGCGGTTTACTAGGCAAAACCGCTACTAAGTAGCGGTTTACTATGCAACCAAAAAAAAAAAAAAAAAAATTTTTTTTTTTTTTTTTTTGTTTCATAAACCGCTACTTCAAGTAGCGGTTTATATGCATCCCTTTATACATTGTCTCGGGGACATCATATAACCGCTATTTGAAGTAGCGGTCAACTTTACATTATTGGTGATAACCGCTACTCCAAGTAGCGGTTTATATGCATACGCTTTTATAACTTGTCTTAGGGACATCATATATAACCGCTATTTGAAGTAGCGGTCATCTTATTAACCGCTACTTGGAGTAGCGGTTTTGTTAAAAAAACAAAATTCTCGCGTGCCGTCCTACGTGGACGGTACCCAGGGAATTAATTAAAATTTCGGCACATTTCAGGAATTAATACCCATTTTAGCATTATTGAAGGAAAAAATTCAGAAAAATGTGCTTCAAACAAAGACAATTAAAAGCTATAGCTTCCGCATAGATAATAGAAGCAACATGTTAAAAAAGTTCACAAGAAGAAACAAAGAATACACAACGGCATATTTGATGATTTGACGTAGTTATGGGAAGCATAAAGCAACTAAATTATTATATTGGGTTGCTTCATCAAATGTATATACACGGGCTCCTTAAGCCTTGTAAATATAGACTTGCTATTCTGCATGTATATTCTTTACTAAGAATTAAGGTTGGCCGAATTAGTTAGAGGTCCTTTTTCACCCTTGTGAGGTTTGATTCCCACTTGCAAGAGATCTTCATTTTACCTAAAAAAAAAAGTACGATCTTTGCTTATCTCTACTTATTGAAGCATGTAAGTTTAGCTCGTGCAGTGTATAGGCACCTTATAATAGTATAATAAAAGAAAAAAATGTATATTGTATATATATACAATTTTTGTGGCTTCAAGCAAACACTTTACTCCTTTCTTTACATGCATTTGTGGAATCGAATATACATTGAAGTTACACATACTTACAACCTCTTAATTCAAGTAAACACATACACGCGGCCGCAGAGTTTGCCGCCAAAGGTACTGTTGCAACAAAAGCCAAATCACAATATCAATACATTATCTTCAAAAACCTTAAGCAATGACAAGTGCTGACAACTGCAACAATCCTATATTACAACCAACCTAACACATTTTTAACCCACTCTATGGTATGTGCACCCAATGACCCCGAAAAACAATAAAGCCTAAAGTGGTAATACCTTGTCTTATAGGTGTATTAAATTACTTTCTAAAATTCTCACAGTATTTTAATGCGGGACAAGCATACACTTGGACATTATTGCAATAATAGCAGAAAAGTATGACACAGATTCGATAAGCTCCTCTATTACGCATAAAAGATAGTTTTCATACTAGAAATCACCAGCCTATGGCATATGGCAGAAAGGAAATTCGAGAACATCATTCTATGCTGTATAATCACCAATTAAGTTGACCTTGTAAACATGCAACCGCTGCAGGACAATCCTACAAATGACATATGCCTATCTGGATTGATATAGTATAGCTATGTTAAGAGGGTACTGGCAAAAATATTTCTTTCCAATCTAATATAGTGCCTAGTATTGACTTGTTAGCACTTAGTCTTGCTGCACAGTAAATGACACTAACTCACTTCTCATGCGTCATGACAAGGCAGAGAAGACGACCATTCGGCACATTGAAAGCTTACAAGTTACAACAAATTAGGGTAACTGATTGCCTAGTGTGCAAGGGATTGTGAGTTACTAGACAGTTTCACAAAGAATTTGCAATATACCTCCTCAGTGGGAACGGGAGTGACGATAATGTTGGTTTGAGGTAGAGCCACTTTGACTGTAGTAATTTATAGATTGAGTAAAGCTATTAGGCAAGTTTCTCTTTGACTCTCCCTCTCCTATGTCTAAACCCTTCCCCTTCCCTATCTGTCCCATAATCCTAGCCCAACCAGCAGCAATTACCACTTCCTGTGTCGGCAAATTTAGGTAGCCCCTGCTGATTTCTCAATGCATCTCTGATTCTGGTCTTGCGGAGACCGGGAGAGTGCCTTCACTGCAATTCTCTTATTCACGTGCAGGTGATGCCCTCAATAGCAATTTTCAACTCATAGGTGGCATGCTTGGTTTGGACTTTGGAGACCCCACTATCCAGTGTTGCTTGGTAGCTTGTGATATGAAATCAGATCCACACCATGAAGTTTTTCTAATTACTAATCCTAATCGTGGCAAGGGAGAGTTACATGACTTAAAGATTAGTACTAGTTTACTCATACTAACAGACGAAGGCATGGAAGCTAAGTAGGTGAAGCTAGGTGCTTGCTTGAGGTGCTTGATGTTAATTAGTGTTAGTTTAGTCCTAATAGGCTAATAATGCTTTACTTTCACTAATTATGCTTTAAAGTTTAAAGTTACTTAGCTCTCAAAACAGTTTTGTTGAACCGGTTTTCTAGAAGTCCGGTTGTATTTTGCTTAGTGAGGAAGTATTTTGGACATGTAAAACAAGTTGCAGCAAGCTCCCAGCTTAGTCATTGAGGTGCTTGAGCTACTTGCTTAAGATGGTCCAATTACAAGCTTTCTTAGTGGAGGAAAGAGCTTCTATTGGCTAGCAACAAAAGACGCCAGCATATGCGAGAACTTGGAGCTGTTTTCTTCTCATCTGGGCAGGCTTGTTTCTTCAGCTTTTCAATCATTTCTTTTCTTGAAATAGGAAGACCAAGTATAGGAAAGGTTCCTATTGGCTCCTGTCCAAGTTGGGTCGTTCAATTGCAAGGAGAAGCTAGAAAGCTAGAAGGTCTCCAGTTTTCAGCCATTTTTTTAGGAAGATACTTTGTATTTCTTTTGTTTCTTTATTTCCTCAGTGTGTAAGCTTGTAATACTGATGTTTTAGGTCCCTTAGCTTGTTTTCTATATATATATGTAAGCTTGGTTATCAATGAAAATCAGATTTTGAAGTTGTTTAACACAAATACAAACCGTTGTGTCTAAAGCTTAAAAAACCGACTGTTTTAAATCTATCTTTGTTCGAATCTCTTGGGAGGTAAAACTACAAGAATTCATTCTAATTACCAGAATTTGAGAGTGATTCTCTTATTTTAATGATAAACCCCTTTTAGTTTAGGTTGAGAGTGATTCACTTCCTTTACTAAAAAACCAAATACTTAGCTTCAAGAGTGATTCTTTTAGCTTGTATTCTTATCTATCCTAAACACTATTCTTAAGTGAGCTGGGTTTGTTTCAGCTTGCCACAAAGAAGACCAGATTTGCAGTAAATAGTTGGAATTGATTACATTCTTTGATTTTCTAAATAACTTTGTAGGTTTAGTCACCATCTAAATTACTGCAACTTGGCATTTTGGTGTTTTTGCTACCGCACTATGTCGACACTACAAGGAATTTCGTACACGACCCCTGTCCTTGCAATCTACCCAAATGGATTAGACCTACAATTCAGACATCAATAAAGAGGTATCTATCTCTTTTTCTCTCTCTAAAAGGCTCCAAAGCGGGTAGGCAATAAACCAAGGTATTTATGGGGTTTGGGACCCATTGTCCTCAGAGATTATTTTAAACTTTTTGAAGATTTCCTTTAAAATGGTTAAGCAAAAAAAATTGCTCATCATACTTTAAGTTCCAAAATAATTTCCAGGATACTCTGCAGTACAGTCAGGTGGAAGATCACCTTCTTTTTCTTTGCAAATCATGAAACCACTTATGCCATTGACGGTTCTGATGATAGGACCACGAATGTGATTAGCAGTTTTATCACATCACAGTATACTACAATTATTTTTGCTTTACTTGGATACCATTGTTCATCCAAATCATATCTGTACATTCTTTGAGATGTCAATCATGTCTTCATAGGATTGATCATCACCGATGCACAATACATAATCAAGAATAAACCAATCCTTTCAAGTTTTATTCTACCAACATAACCAGGAACTCTCATATCTCAAGTCCTCATTACCCAATTGGACAAGCCCTTTTCCTATTTTAAGTCCTCTTTATCGCCTCTCATTACTCAATTGGGTGTTTCACTTCACACATGGTAAGACAATATTTGTTGCAATGACACACAATTCATAAGAGATCCCCAAATCTGGAACTAGGCTAAGGTTTCAGTTGGGTTTGTTAGTCTTGATCCTTATAATACTGATTTTGGCTGGCTGGGTGGATGGATGGATTCTGCTCTTTTTTTTTCATCTCTAACTGTACCTGATATTCTACAGCTCGAAAGAGAAAGAAAGCTTTTCTTCAGACCAAAATTTAATAAAACAAGACATCTCAACTGCAAATCTGGAGATATAAAGACTTCATTGTGTTGTTTATGGATTATATGTTCCAGAAATAGAGAGGACAGATTCAGCTGTTGCATTTGGAGCTAGCCAATATACTGAAAAATAAATGTTGACATATATATAATGGATCTTTGGACTCCCTGCTTCCGTTACAGAGCCCCTTCAGATTGGTTTTATCAGGTTTAAGAGAAAAGAAATAAGTAAACAGCAAGTCATGTGGTTTACTATATTGAGGTTGTGTGTTGAGGTTGCTTGGAGCCTTGGAGATAAACAGATAGTCCTTGCACGTAAAACCTTGTGAACCAACTGGTTTCCTATCATTTCTATATCTTAGTTCTGGGATTCCCCCTATTTGTATCTAATGTCCCTTGATTGGAAGGTGAATTTGATTGTTCATCCAAATCATATCTGTACATTCTTTGAGATGTCAATCATGTCTTCATAGGATTGATCATCACCGATGCACAATACATAATCAAGAATAAACCAATCCTTTCAAGTTTTATTCTACCAACATAACCAGGAACTCTCATATCTCAAGTCCTCATTACCCAATTGGACAAGCCCTTTTCCTATTTTAAGTCCTCTTTATCGCCTCTCATTACTCAATTGGGTGTTTCACTTCACACATGGTAAGACAATATTTGTTGCAATGACACACAATTCATAAGAGATCCCCAAATCTGGAACTAGGCTAAGGTTTCAGTTGGGTTTGTTAGTCTTGATCCTTATAATACTGATTTTGGCTGGCTGGGTGGATGGATGGATTCTGCTCTTTTTTTTCATCTCTAACTGTACCTGATATTCTACAGCTCGAAAGAGAAAGAAAGCTTTTCTTCAGACCAAAATTTAATAAAACAAGACATCTCAACTGCAAATCTGGAGATATAAAGACTTCATTGTGTTGTTTATGGATTATATGTTCCAGAAATAGAGAGGACAGATTCAGCTGTTGCATTTGGAGCTAGCCAATATACTGAAAAATAAATGTTGACATATATATAATGGATCTTTGGACTCCCTGCTTCCGTTACAGAGCCCCTTCAGATTGGTTTTATCAGGTTTAAGAGAAAAGAAATAAGTAAACAGCAAGTCATGTGGTTTACTATATTGAGGTTGTGTGTTGAGGTTGCTTGGAGCCTTGGAGATAAACAGATAGTCCTTGCACGTAAAACCTTGTGAACCAACTGGTTTCCTATCATTTCTATATCTTAGTTCTGGGATTCCCCCTATTTGTATCTAATGTCCCTTGATTGGAAGGTGAATTTGATTTATGTAGTGAGTTTTTTTTCTGTAAAAATTTCCCCTCGTGTAAAAAATACTAATCATCCATCCTAGGAAAAAATATTCAAATTTCCTTTGGATTGTCTCTATAAAGATTTTGCTATTCCATTTCAAGTAAACTTTCCATCTTTCTCCATCAAGACAACTCTTTTTCTCTTAATCATGACCCTTTGTCTAGCTCTTTCTTCCCTCTGTATCCAATACCAATATTCTCATTCACTTTTAACAACTATCCTTAATATTTGTGCCAAAAAAAATGTGAAAATATTCATGGGATGGACGGAGAAATAGATTGCAAAAAACAAAAGACGGCTTACTGAGTATTGCCTATTGTCTATAAACTTATTACAGATATTGAAAAATCTTCCCAAACGAATGGAAGTTCTTGTCTGAGAACTTACCTCGCAGGTAACCTTGCTTCCTTCTACACTTGAATACTTGAAGTAGAAGTTGGAGCCTGAAGGACTTGCTGCAGAAAACGTGCTGCTAGACGCTGAGCAATGCCACCAAGAACACGACCCCCAAGTTCACGTGCTTCACCTTGTTGAAGAACCTGCAGAAATAAATTTATCAGTAACCTGAGGGATAACATCATATTCTAATGTGCACAATCAATGATGATATTATGCCAAGACCACAGACCAAGCACCTAAATTGCCAATTGATCTCTTTGTTAAGTCATTAAACCACAGCTTTAACAACTGTACTGCTGAAGAATTCTGACAATACTCAAGGCCATGTATATAATATGTTGTTCACGCAAACAAAATATAAAATATCAATACTATACACCATAAACAATGTAAATATGTACAAACAAGGACCTCTTCAGTAAATTAATTCACCTTGTACTACTGCAAACAAGCTACATACAAACAATATTGGTTGTTTGTTGTAAGGAAAAATAATTACCCAAGTATCTAAGATTATAATTTCCTCATCGACTAAAAAAAACCTTATTATTATATTAAATGGGAAGTAAGCCACTGAATTAGAACCTTGACTTTCCAAATTTGCAACATTCAGATAATGGTTTATCGAGCAAGCTCACAGAACCACGGAGGCAGCAAAACCATTCATTGCAATATTCCAACTTGGGATTACAATGGATAAAAAAAATGTCTCAGAAGTCACAATTGTTCTGCATTTATTGTATTCTAAATTAGTATGTCAACTAATTGTCTTGTGTATCAACGATCTAACGCAATTTATGCAAACAGCCTTTTCGTACAAATTCTATATTGGGATATTACTTTGTTAATATGAATATGAAGGTTGCAAAACCAGATAATTGCTAAAATCAACATTCATCTAATTCGCAAATAGTATCCAAGATTTATTATACAATCAGGACAGGCCATTCAAAAAAACAAAAAGAAGTGGTCTTAGGTTCACCGATGTAAAAGAAAATTAAATGAGTACTAAGACCATCATTTTTTTCATCCACGAATGACAGGCATTTTGTCCTCTGGTTACATAATCATATCAATGGACAAGATGGAGAGAAAGCTTGCTATCAGGGTCTACGACTCGTTCAAGTGCATAAGGGGCTCCACTTTTAGCTGATCCATTGTCCTTGAAACATTTTGCAAATCTTAGAGCAAATGTCTTGTGGATTTCTGATATTTCAGGGGAGGGGTTGTATTAGGCAAGAAAATAGCAACGATTAAACTGTCTTCAGAACTTCCTTAGTTCTCAATACGACTTTGATACTTTCTTGACCTCAAAACATGTACTACCTGCCAGTCTGCCACACTGAACTTATGGGGCCTAAGTTGGTAAACAAGGAGATAAGAGAATGGAGCTATGGACGTTTGTGTGCGCGTCAAGGGTGCACACTGTCCCCAGGCACAAGTATCAGAATATGGGAGGTTCCTAACATTTTTAGATGAGTTACCCTAGACTCCTTGGGCGCATGTTTACAGGTGACACATAGGTTCGCATACAAGCATGGAACACAAAGACCCCCATCAATACCTTTGAGTTTCATACTTGAGAACATACTCCCCAGGCAGGACACTTAACGATATAAGTGAATAAAATACTTGAACTTAAGACCGCAGTTTGTACATAGTACTTTTTAAGTGTTGCATTTTGTAAGCTACTCAAAACCATGCCAACAGGATGGCATACGACGTAGAGTATGCTTGCAAGGAAGCTAGCACAAGTCCCGACTCAAGCCGAAATGGGGCATTCATCATCAGTGTGCTCCAGCATGCCCATACCAGTGAGATCCTAAAACACAATGATCTGACAATTTGAGTTGACAACAAAGCCTATCGATGAGGAAAAAGTATCAAGTATCAAAATGCTAAAGTACACTAATTGGGGAACAAAAGGTAAGGAAACATATCATGACAAGCCACATGGGTTGCAAAAGAATAAAAAAAAAAATATGACCATAGCTAGGGAAGGTTAAGCCTCGCGAGGTCTCAAAGACTATAATACTGCGTAGTAATTCCCGTTGTGTAACTATCCAGATATGACATAAAGACAAGAATCACAACCAAAAACCAAGAATTTAATATGTGTTCATCGTGTTCAACGATTACAGTGCATGTGTAAGGACGCTTATAAGCTCATTTGTCATGCAATCAACATAACTTATATGGATCTAGCCAGAAGAAAAATAATAGCATTCTATTTTTCAAGAATAGTTCCCCGTAGACGAATTATTAGCACAAGTGCACAACATATGTAAAATGCAAAGCTATAAATACTGACATAAAAGTAAACCTTCCGACCTGTAATATAGGTTGCAGAAAGGAAGGATCAAAGTTAGTTGAAGACTGTAGAAGCGCCCAAATCCTTAGTACTCGTCCTCGAAGTTCCAGCATACTTTTCTGTTCAGCATCACTTAGCAAGAAAGGTCCAGATGGAGCGCCATTTGCTACGAGATCCCTCATAAAATCAGGTAAAGAAGAGTATGTATCCATCAAAGAGCCCACAATTACTGCTTCAGTAACTCTAACTGTTTCCCTTATAACTAGTATCCTTAGCTCTTCGCCACCCGGCCCCAACAATAGCTTCAGAACAGGTTGTAGAGCGTCTTTTGCGGAGAAGTCCCTGTCTTTACGTCCCTCAACGAGTAGGTTCTCAAGTCTATTCCATCTGCAAATGACCATTACATAAGAAATATTGTCCCTCAATTTTTTTGCAATCAGTTATAGCAAGGTTCAAGATGAACCTGAACTTCCCATCTTTGAACAGCAACTCAATAAGAGCATCTCTCAGATATGGATTGGGATCAGTAAGAAGTCTCTTAGCAAAATATGGATAAGAAGCAGCCAGAACCTTAAAATTTGGGTCAGCGTAGAGTGCTAAACCTTCCAACACAGTAAGCGACCTCAGTATCAATGCATAATATGCTGGAACTGCACATTTAATATAAAAACATCACAAATAGAAACTCGAAGGACCCTCAAAATTTGGTTGTGGATTTCCACATTATCCGCCACTGATAGAAATCTCAGAGTGGAGTGTTATATCAAGTCTATGGTCAAGATTGAAATCAGAAAAGAATCTTACCATTGAAAGGATACTGATAAAAGACAGCCCCCAGACCATCTACAAGTGTCTTAAAGTTAAGTTCACTAACAGTAGCATCGAGTGCATCATCAAAGAAACTTGAAGGGCAGGCACAATAGGAGAGACATCCACATCCGGGGTTAAGAAATCCAATGCATAATAATCTCGAGCCATGGCTTCATAATCACGATTAACCATGTGGACGACATGACCAATAATTGCAAACCTTGCTTGCTCTGGGGTTTCACTCATCATCCCAAAGTCAATGAATGCAAGCTTTCCCTCAGGTGTCGCCAAAAGATTTCCAGGATGTGGATCTGCATGAAAGTATCCATACTCAAGTAATTGTCTAAGGCTACACTGTATACCAATTGTAACAAGATCCAGCACCTTGAGCCCTTGTCTCTCAATTGCAATTTGTTCATTTAGCTTGACACCATCAACCCACTCCATTGTTAAAACTTTGGCACCAGTGTAGTCCCAGAATATATCAGGAACAAAAACATCTTCCTTGTCAGCATACAATTTCTTAAATCTTCTTGCATTTTTACCCTCCTGCAGATACCTATCAAAATTAACATTCAAACCCAAAGGAATCATAAAAGGAAAAGAGTTAAAGTTCCAAAGCTTTCAAAAAGACCATCATAGATAGGACAGATTCATCACAGAGGCAAATTAGCTTTCCTGAAGACTAAACTATGGTTTTCCAATTTAACACAACTATTTGACACTACATCCTAGGATCATTTGACCAAGAGTTTAATAATGCAAGGCCTGTCTGACATCCACATGGAAACCTGCTTCCTTTCACATGGCTATCCAGGTTGAGGCTTGGTGGTGGGTGTTACCATTCAAAGTATCCTGTTGATGGAATATTAAAAAAATATTTAAGAGTATCCCTACCTGAACATAATTTAGCTCTTGATAAACTCTTCTGGCAAATTCATCAACTAGAGCAACAACATCACTTGTGACTAGATCAATATATTTATTTATAAACAACGCCAGTCCTCTTATCAGGTAAAAGTCAAGTCCTATAGCCTCTTCAATACCAGGCCTCTGCACCTTCACAGCAACAGTCTGACCAGAATACTTCAATTGAGCTTTATACACCTGGCCCAAACTGGCAGCCGCAGTGGATATGGAGATATGGATGAGTATATGGCTTCAAGTGGGAACCCTAACTCTTTTTCGATGCAAGTGAACGCCTCCGCATTTGGAAATGTAGGCAAAGCATCCTGATCAATCACACACAATCATACGAATCCCATTCATTTAAACAGACTGAGATGAAAGCAAAAGGTCTAGCAACATGAAATTGAATATCCAGAGATTCCAAAGTCAAATCTGATATCATCTTTCGTGTAAAAGGGCAAGATACCTGAAGCTGTGAGAGTTCCTCAAGGTACTCAGGTGGGCACAAATCAGGCCTCGTAGATAAGCCCTGGCCAATTTTGACGAAAGTAGGTCCCAATCCAGTGAAAATCTTCCTCAGCTGCACTGCTCGCAAGGATTTGTTTAGATTGATCTGACCATTCCAATTATCCATCAAGAGCTTGAAAGCAAAAGAACCCAAACCAAATAATATTTCTGAGGTCCTGCGCAAGACCTATAGTCGGTGGTCAGTGACATAATACCACATAATCTATCCCAAGGGGAAAAAAAAGATAGGCTAAAGGTAGAACGACATAAGTTTGTACCTTGATGGGACGTGAGCCATATTTAGTAGCAAGCATCTCCGGAGTGTAGACAGAAGCAGCGGCTGCTCTGGTCATGGCTCTTGCTTCAGCTTGCATATCATCAGCAAGATTTCTCGGTCTGGCAACATTCAATTGCATTGCATCATAGTTACTGCTGCTCTTCTTGCTAGTCCCTTCACTCGTAGAAGGCAGTGTTGTTGTATTAGCCTCCACTAAAGCTGAAAGTGTCAACGCTCTAGCTTTTCGCCTTTGTCGACTCCATCTGTGAGAGTCCATGTTAATGAATGATATATGGACCGTATGACTGAAACTCAAGGGACGGCATAAGGAGACCATCCCAGAGGAGGGAACAGGCTGATTAGTTGTAGCCATCGACAGCTTCTATAAATTATCAAAACCTCTGATCTGCAGTGTCAATGAGACAGGTTTTACTATCAACTTACTATAATAAAAAGACATTTCACCATAGTTAAAAAAAACACGCATGGTACTCAACTCGAAATATTCAATCTCATACACCTAAGTGACAAATACACATACTGCCTCAAGCATGAATTTGCTTAGCATAAACTGCATCTTTTTTTATGACTTAGCATAAACTACTTAACATTAAGCCATAGTGAAATTTAAATTAAAATTAAAAAAAAAAAAAGTAGATCCTCATCTCTCTTTTTTCCCATTTTTTTTATTCTTCTCCATCTTCCTTCTCCCATTAAAGCTAACACGAATGCCCCAAACCATAAACATGGAAAGACTATATATACCCACTAGATAGACAAAGTATTTTCCCACACCATAACAAATATCACAGTGGAAAGACTATATATACTCCCGTCAAAAGCTACAATAACAACTTCAATCCCACATCATAACATCAAAATAGAATTCTTTGCCAAAAAGAAAGAAACAACAAGACCCAAAAATGGTTATTGCAAACAGAATTGGTTTCATTAAATGGGTATTAAAAGTAACAGGTATCAAAATTATATAAATAAAGTCTGAATTCTTGCCCATATATGCGTAAAATACAAATCCGAAATTAGTCATAAACAAACCTTAATTTCCTCGGAAATCCGAAATTGCGTGTTTTGGTTCAAGTGGTTATGGCAACTCTTTAGATGGAAAGGTGAAATGAAGGAATCGAGAGAGTGAAAGAGAGAGTTTTGGTTCAAGTGGTTATGGAATGAGAGGTCCCTAGAAGCTCATACATACCTTGAGAGCGCTGCCAAATTGCGAACCAGAAATTTAAAACTCATATCACAAGTCTCCAAAATAACTAGCAGTATATGCACGATATGGGTGCAAAGTCAAATAAATAATGAGTGGTAATTGCTTTGCGTAATTGCATTAGATCAGTTTTTCTCTTTTTATTTTTATTTTTATTTTTAAACTAATATAGTGGTAGGTGTTTGTAATTTACTTTTCTAGTTAGGGGTATATTGGTTAAAAAGGGTAGACATTTAAAATCCTCAAGAGTTCTTTATGGATGTGATGCCTGTGAAAGCGCTAAAGTTAAATCTTGATGGGAAGTCTATCGTTCGACGTAGTTTGGGAAGAAAAATCTTGATTTAACCATATTGTTATTGCATCAGAATTCCAATACCTCGATGTTGATGATCTTCAACTTCAACCAATAGGAACAATCTCGCACACCATTTTTTAAACTTGCGTGGGAAGAGAATAAAACCAAACTCCAAACTCCTATGAAATGAGAGAATAAAATCAAACTCCAAACTCACGTGGGAAGAGAATAAAACCAAACTCCAAACTCCAATGAAATGAGAGAATAAAATCAAACTCCAAACTCCAAACTCCCATGAAAGGAGATAAAGAACCCAAAAATTGGGTAGAAAACTCAAAGAGAGAGAGAATGGGAGATTATTAATAACAAAAGCAATAAAAACAAAGCTAGAAGAAAAAAGAAGTGGGGGCTTACCAGGTTACCACAATTAAAAGGAAGATGGCGCAACTGAACAGAAGAAAGAATTAGGGTTTTTTAAGGAGGAAGAGGAGAGAGGGGAGAGAAGGAGGGTGGGTTTCTGTTAGAACATCTGAAATAATTGTTAATGGTGGTAGTAAGTGCAACTACCAGCAGAAATTGCATTGCAGTTGAGTGTATACATTTCTCTTTTTAAAAAATTAATTGTTGAAGTTCGGTTAAGTTTTATGCTCTTCTGTTTTTCTTTATTTTAATTATTTTTGGGAAATTTCATTTGATCTGCTTTATCTTTGGGCTTTTTCATTTGGTACTCAAATTTTTTTTGGATTCTATATGGTACCATTGTAGTTTAGACTTATTCTCTACCATAACATTCCGTTAAATAAAACATTAGTTTTGGGTTAAATAAGGTTAGTAATTAGCCTCGTCTACGTAACTGAATAATTCAACTAATGTTTGGGAGTCATTTTGGCTCTTATGGGTCAAGATTGAAGTCGAAATTGGAGAAAAACGACTAGAACCTCATTTTACGTGTCAGGAAACGCCTATATTTTTTTTACCAAATTGGACCTTAAATTTGGTCGTTAAGGACAAAAATGACTCCCAAAACCTTAATTACGCAAAATTTGACAAACATTTAACCCTATTTAAACCTCAAACTAATGTTTTGTTTAACATAATGTTACGGTAGAGAATAAGTCCAAACTACAGTGGTACCATATAGAATCCAAAAAAAAATTAGTACCAAATGAAAAAGCCCAAAGTACAGTGGTACCAAGTGGAATTTCCCATTATTTTTTAATTAAACAGTTAGTTTGATAGTACTTTTTTGTTTTCTTGTGTTCCTCTCCTCTTCCTTTAATTTTTTTATTAGGAGAGGAAAAGTAGGACTTAACCTAATCAAGAGGCCAACCTAAAACATCGCTACAGATAGCAAGAGAAAAAGGAATTTAACAAGGAGGGAAACAATAACGTAAGCTAGAGGACTCATGACCCTTGCACCTTGTTTGGTTGAAGGGATCTAGAACGAAAAGAAAGAAATAAGAAGAAAATATTTTAGTTTCCAATGTTTGGTACAAAGAAAAATCATAAGTGATAGGAAATGGAAGGAAGTGCAAGGAAAGTCTCTTTACAAAATTTTCATTTTCTTTTCTTCCCAAAATAGAGAAGTTAAGTTTTTTTCCTTTTTTCTCTTCTTTTTCTTTTCTCTTCTATTCCTTTTGTAACACTCCGTCTAATCACAAGCAAAGAATAAACAAATTCGAAAGATTTATTAAATAGTAGACGATAGCGGAAATATCATCAAGACGGATAGTGTCACTCTAAAGTTCAAATGAAATCTAAAATAACATCAAAAATAAATCCCAAAGAATATTAATCCAAAAGTATCCATACAAGATAACGCAACCTCAAAATCCCAGAAATAAAGCAAAGAAAAAAATAAGTACATCCTCTTAATTAAACTCATCACTCTCTCTAAATAACCCATGACCAAAAAAGGAAAAACCCAGACTGCAACAAATTAACCTGGAAAATATATCAACAAACATCCACAATTAGTGGGAGTAACTAACACCTCTCTTAGCTCAATTAGGATCCACATAGGAGTTATCAAGCATTAATAAATAAGTCTTACTTCACATAGAATCTCAAAAAAAAAACCACAACAACTAACAACAGCTAATAGTTCAACATGCTTAAGTAAAATAAATCAAACAATAACAAAATTAATATAACCATACAAGATCCATAACATAAGCCTCCAAAGTAGAAGAATAAAATAAAATAATAGGTTTGGAGAAAGAACTGAATGCCAGCGGATCGCAACCCACTTCCTAAAGTTTGTCAGATCGAAATCTCCAGACAGCCTATGGGCTTACGTTCCCTACTGTCTGTGTCTAAGAATGGTCAAACTCCCGATACAGGATAGTACCCAGCTCAGTACTTCCCAACCTCTCGGACGACATCAATTAACTCAGGTAAGACCCCTAGATTGCAATCTAGGTGGTCGACATGTTCTTTTCCGGGAACTACATCTATCCCATTGGATATCTTAATCTCAATAAACAATTCTACAAATAAATACTATAATTTATTCAGCCATTAATCTTCAAATATAAATAATAAGGTTGCCCTTAAGGGTTTACACCTAAAATCAACAGAAACTAGGATCGCAATCCAAGAGTCTCAGTTCAACAATATTTATTCTTCTCAAAGTAATAGTAATGATAATACTAATAAAAATCATTTCGCCCAACTAAAAAGAATATACCTTTCTTAGAACATAATTAAACACCAAATACACGGTATAACCAAATACTCCAACAACTACACTCTCGTTGTCTGATTTTGGGTACAAGGTTAATTACAACGTTAGTTATAATACCCCCGGTACATAACTCTTGGCAAAACGGTACTAAAGGTAATATTATTCTCCCTCGAGTATTGTGACGTCAACAACTTATATATTGATTTATAAAACCGCAATATTACGATACTCCGTCCTAATTTTATTACAATAAACCAAACACTCATAAGATATTTACTCATAATATAATTTTATATATGTATATATATAGTCATCACATGTAAGCATATAACAATAAGAATGAATCATCCTAAAAACTAGTTATACGCACAACTAGACTTCCAATACTAAATCATGACTTGATTATTCACGCAAAAAAAAAACTTACAGCACATAGATATATCACCTTTTCTATGTAGGAAGGCCCATTACAAAGTCCATCGAGATAGAATCAAACTTCTATGTAGGAATAGGCAATGGTTGTAGTAAATCACTAGGCCTTTGATGCTCAATTCACTTTCTGACAAACCAGACACTTAGTCACAAATTCAGCAATCTCCTTCTCCGTACAAGGCGTCCAGAAATTCACCTTCAGATCCTTGTAAAGCTTATCACCCCAGGATGGAAAAAATAGGGAGTGTTATGAGCCTCCTCAAGAATCTTCCTCTTGAGATCCCCAACATTAGGCACGCTCCAGTGCCCCATGAATTTCAAACTACCATCAGCACAAATCTCAAAATTCTCGGCTCGACCTTACCCTTTTGCTTCACGTATCTTCTCGAGCTTCGTGTCATCTCTTTGTTTGCTTCTCAATTCTTGGAATAACTCTAGCTCGGCACTCATAGAGCTCAACAACATATCAACAGATACTTGAGGCACCACCTCAATATCAAGCTTCCGAAACTCATCACACAAATCCTTAGGCAAAATCATGGCAGCATTAAGAGAGTGTTTTGACTTTTGACTCAGAGCATCAGCCACCTTGTTAGCCTTACCTTATTGGTACTCCAGTGTTAACGCATAATCTTTAATAAGCTCCAACCATCTACGCTACCTCAGGTTCAGATCACGCTAAGAGAAGATGTACTTCAAACTCTTATGGTCGGTATACACCTTACATGGAACACCATACAAGTATAGTGTCGCCAGATTTTGAGTGCAAATACCACCGCTGCTAACTCGAGATCATTAGTCGGGTTGTTCCTTTCATGAACCTTCATTTCCTCGAAGCATAAGCAACTACCTTACCTTGCTGCATTAAAACACAACCCAGACCATTTATCGACGCATCACTATACACCTCATACTCTACCCTTTCAGACAGTAAAGTAAGAACTAGAGCAGATTTGAGACTCTTCTTCAAAGCTTGGAAAGCCTTTTCGCAATCCTCGAACCAAGAACTTGCACTCCTTCCTCATGAACTTGGTCAAAGGTTGAGCAATTTTGGAGAAATTTTTGACAAAACGCCGATATTAACCAGCAAGGCCTAGGAAACTCCGAACCTCAGACACATTCTTCGAACTCTCCCATTCAACTACAGCCCTGATCTTGGAAGGATCAACTTTTACCCCTTTTTTACTAATCACATGGCCAAGAAATGCGACCTCTTTCAACCAGAACTCACATTTGGACAACTTGGCGAACCATTTTTGCTTCCTCAGGACATCCAAAATCAGCCTCAGATGCTTCTTATGCTCACCCTCATCCTTAGAGTACACCAAAATTTCGTCAATAAAGACGACGACACAAAAACCCAAATACTCATGGATTGAACGGTTCATTTGAACCATAAACACCGCAGGAGCATTAGTGAGACCAAAAGGCATCACTTCGGACTCATAGTGCTCATACCTCGTTTGGAATGCAGTCTTAGGGACATCCTCCTTCTTCACAAGAATATGATGATAACCAGACCTCAAATCAATTTTGGAGAAAACCCCAACACCCTTCAACTGCTCGAACAAGTCCTCAATTCGAGGCAACGGGTACCTATTCTTGATTGTTACCTTACTCAATCCGCGGTAATCGATACACAAGCGCATACTCCCATTTTTTCCTGACAAACAGAACAGGAGCGCCCTAAGGCGAGACACTAGGCCTTATAAATCCCTTATCAATCAACTCTTGTAATTGAATTTTCAGTTCTTGCAATTCAGGAGGCGCCATTCTATAAGGAGCCTTACAAATAGGTGTCGTACCAGGAACAAGATCTATACCAAACTCAACATCCCTTTCTGGAGGAACACTTGGCAGATCTTCAGATGCAAGAAATATGGGAATGCCCTCAAGTTGCCCTTCAAGAGTTAGATCCTTCACCATACACAAAAATACATCATCTCCCTTCGCCACATTCTTCTCATTTTCAAGCAGATACAATTTTCACTCCCTTCTTTACTACGATTCCCGGATAGGAAATCTGATTACCTTTGGGACCACGGAGTGAAATCTTCTGATCACGGCAATGGATGCTAGCATGGTACTTAAACAACCAATTTACACCCAGAATTACATCGAACTCGGACAAATCAAACTCCTTAAGGTCGACTGGAAGATCGGTTCCCAAAATAACCATAGGAACATCCTTGTATTCAGCAGAACAAGGGTAACTCTCTCCAGATGCAAGAGATATGAGACACCTCACGGGGGAACTAGAGGTCAAATTAGCTTTTCTCACAAAAGCACTAGATACAACAGACATAAAGGCACCAGTATCAAATAAAACATAAGCAGGCACATTATTAATTAGAAAAGTACCTGTAATCACGTCTGGATAAACATCTGCATCTGCCTGAGTCATCACATATATTATGTTCTTAGGAGGAACAGAAGAACTGATTGGCTGAGCAGGACCGCAGAAGATGATGTAGCACTCGAGTTCTTAGAGCACTGAAATGACTTATGCCCAAAGTCTCTACAATAGTAGCAAGTGATCGTAGTGCCATTACAGTTCTTGCCTGGATGAATCGCCTTCTTACACCGACGACACTTAGTCGCATCGTAACCCTGCCGATGACCAGAACCCTACTAGTATCCCCCACGGCTACTAGACTCATACCTCGGCCTTTTATTCGTACTCTAGACAAAGGACACACGTGGCTTCTTCACAGCAACAGCCTTAGTGGCCTCTTCTTCTTGATGGAAGCATGAATACTCAAGGAGATCTTATATGCCCCCTGAAACGTAGAGGCTCCTAAACTCAACACATGGGTCCTAATCTCATATCCTTTCTCTTTATGTACCTCTTCACCCTCTCAGCCTCCATAGGTACAACATTAGTAGCAAAACAGGACAACTCAGTAAACTTGTCTGTGTACTCCTGAATGCTCAATGTTCCCTGAGATAATGAGAGGAACTCCTCCTGTTTCTGCCAACAGAGCTCATTTGGGTAGAACCTCTCCTTCAATTTAGCAACGAACTTAGCCCAACCGAAATCTGGTGTCGCCACGCAGCTTGCACGAATCGTGCTCCACCAATTGTCTGCCTCCATTTTCAGATAATAGGTACCTATAGGGACCATTTCCGTAGCAGGACATCCAGTGGCTGCGAACAATTTTTCCATCTCTCGTAGCCAACTCTCTAAGATAACAGGATCAACAGCACCCTCATAGGTCGGCGGCCTATGACGATCAAATCTATCAAAAACTGACTGCCCACCAGCATGAGAATTACCACGGTTGGCGAAAGAGATGATGGCATATTCTAATGCCTGACGTCTCCGGCGAGTCGCTTCCTTTCGTGCATCGAGTGTATGACGAGGAGGCATACTACAAAAAGGAATAGATATTAGTTAATAAATCGCACGTAAGAAACATATAGCACATCATTTAACAAACATGATTCCTAGGGATTTCTTCCTACCCAAGTAACTCTGGCTAAGAACACTTCTTGAAGCCTAAGACACTAGTAATCCTAGTTACAAGACAACACGTTTCTCATGGAACATGTAGCAACTCAGAGAGATTTTTTGGAGCGTTTGCTCTGATACCAACTGTAAGACTGCGTCTAATCACAAGCAAATTAAAGAATAAACAAAATCGAAAGTTTTCTTAAATAGTAGACGGTAGCGGAAATATTGTCAAGACGGACAATGTCACTCTAAAGTTCAAATGAAATCTAAAATAACATCAAAAATATATCCCAAAGAACATTAATCCAAAAGTATCCATAACGAGATAACACAACCCTAAAATCCCAGAAATAAGTAAATCCTCTAAATTAAGTTCATCGGGTTCTCTAAATAACCCATGATAAAAAGACCCATACTGCAATAAATTAACCTGCAAAATATATCAACGAACATCCACAATCAGTGGGGAGTAAGTAACAACTCTCTCATCTCAATTAGGATCCACGTAGGAGTTATCAAGCATTAATAAATAAGTCTTACTTTACATAGAATCTCAAAAAAAAAAACCACACAACAACTAACAACAGCTAACAGTTCAACATGCTTAAGTAAAATAAATAAAACAATAACAAAATTAGTATAAGCATACAAGATCCATAACATAAGCCTCCAAAGTAGAAGAATAAAATAATATAATAGGTTTGGAAAAAGAACTGAACGCCAGCGGATCGCAAGCCACTTCGTAAGGTTTGCCAGATCGAAATTTCCAGACAGCCTATGGGCTTACGTTCCCTACTATATGTGTCTAAGAATGGCCAAACTCCGATGCAGGATATTACCCAACTCAGTACTTCCCAACCTCTCGGACGATAACAATTAACCCAGGTAAGACCCCTAAATCGCAATCTAGGTGGTTGGCATGTTCTTCACCGGGGAATGGTAGCACTTTTCAAATGCAATTATATGTGGTAGCCCTAATTTTTTTTAATTAATCTATTATATAGCCTTATTTGGTGATTTAACGTTTAACATGTGTTATTTCACGTTTAATTGCTTAACCAAGGTTACTTTCTTAACCTAAGTTGTTATGCTTTGCCCACTTTTAAGTTCAAGTGGCCCAATTTCGTGTTATTAGGGTTAGGATTCTGCGAATTTCATGTTTGGGTGAAAAGCTTAATTTTTTTTGGATATTCAACTATAGTATGCCATAAACAACTCAGTTTCACTCAATTTGACCTTAATAATTAATTAGGAAGTTGTGCTCTGTTTTGTTGTTAGCGTGTTTTGATTTCTTTGTTTTCAATCGCATACGTTTTATCCTAGCTATTTGAAGTAGAATTTCCAGCAACTTCGAAGGGAAGCACTTGTTACAACTCTTAATTTTCACGAACTTCAGGCTTCCATCCATGGTCATAGCACGACCTGACATGGTGTTTGGAAAGTTTCTCGAAGATGATGATGAGTTCATGTTGTTCGAAGAGAAGAGATTATAAAAGGAGAGATGAAGGGAGCGTGATCTTTTATAGGTGAAAAAGGAGGGAATTGGGTTACGGTTTGGTCGGGGGAAGAGAAACTAACATTAAGGGAAGTTAAAAGGGTAAGTCAGTAATTAGAGTGTGTTAGGTTGATTAACGACAACTTGAAGTCAAATCACCAAATAAGGCTATATGATAGAATAATTAAAAAAAAAACTTGGGGCCACTACATATAATTGCATTTGAAAAGTGCTACCATATAGAAACTTAAAAACCTTGGGGGTATCATGTAGAATTTCCCAATTCAGAATGTTTTAGCTTTGTCGCGTATCATCTAGTCTCACCACCTAGTTGGAATGTTTGGTTTTTTCATGTTAACTGGTTTTTAATGGATGTCTGATTTTTTTAATCCATATTTTCATCGGTTCATTTATGTGTTAAGCGAAATAATTATGAACCGGATCAGTTGTTTTTCCTCAGCTCTGCCCTAAGCGATCCGGTTCGTTTTCGGATTAATTAATCCCAATTTAACCGGATCAGTTAGGGTTTTTTCCACTGGTAGCACCAATGCCATTAGCAACAAGAATATTGGTAACATAATTAAAGTTCAATACTTCAGGAGGCAACCTAAGGATTCTAACCCACAAGTCTCCCACCTAATATTTTCAAAGTATGGGTCAAAAGAAGGCCTCCAAGGATAGGTTACAAAGAGGTCTCCATGAATATGGCATGGTCTTTCACTCCACACATGTGAAAGATCACCAGGATTAGAAAAATTAATTAAAATCCAGTTACACATATCTAAATATACAACATCACCTTTTAATTAAGAACTTCCAATCAACTTTAGTACGAGAAATTTATAGTATGAATATCAAGAGGATTGCTTAGCATCTTACCAATTAGGCAGGATTAGTCAATTCTTCAATGTCTTACTCGATCTGGATCATGGTCATCTAACACAACTGCATGAGGGAAGCAAGGAGGGGTTAAGGGATCATGTACAACATCAACAATAGCCACATGATCATTATGGGGGAACGTATGTTGGGTTCCTAAGCTTGTGTTTTGAATGATGACAAACTGATCCTTTGTTGTGTTCTATATGATATATACATGTGTGTGTCTAACCATGTTTTTATAGCAAATGGATTGTGAAAGGCTCAAGTTCAAGAATGCTCCCAAGAAAATCAAGTGAAGATATTGGAGCAAGAGTCTTTTGAAGATATCATGAAGATTGTAATACTTAGTGATTAGGTCTTATGATGTAATGCATGTGTGAATATTAAACTAGTTTTAGGTGTATTATAAGGTGTGCAAAGAAGTTTATGGAATGTAGTGTTATGAGATCAGTTGCAAACTTGATGTCAGAACATACATTTCCATGTAGTCGGTAAACTGCTCCGAGATCATTATCAGACCAGTTCACTGTACTACGTTCTGAATTTCAAAGTCCTGTTATATTTTTTGAAAGATTCTATCAAGATACTTTCCTAAATTTTGTTTTCAAAAATGGACTTTGCGCGTATGTATTGTCGGTTAAGTATGAGTTGTAAATAGAGATTGTCCTATTGATTTTATTCCTATAAATCAGAATAAAGCCATGGGATATTTGCCAAAAATTGTGAATAACAATTTAGGCAAATATATTCCACATAAGGACGATTCCTATTTTACAACTCAAGGCCTACTTAAGCCACTAGAGGAAAAAATCTCAAGGGTTGCGGTTTTAACATTAACGCAGCCCTTAATCTACCGCGAGAAAAGTAAATTAAATTGGGAACAAAAGGATTGCGGTTATGCCAAAAACCGCAACCCTTTTCTTTTTTAATAATTTTGGCGCATTAAACTTCCCCCGTTCTCAAATTTCACTCCACTCACCTAGAACCCGTCCCCCTTTCTCTCTCTCTCCCCCTCCCTCCCTCTCACTCACACCACTAGCTCTCTCTCTCTCTCCCCCAGTTAACGTTCGCTGGAGCCTCGCGCTTATCTCTGCTCGTCGCCGCTGCTTTCATCTCCTCTGCTCACCGTCGCTGTTGCCATCTCCTCCGCACTCTCCTCCTCTCCCTCACTATCCTCCTCCTTTTGTTTTTGTCGCGCGACCACTACTATTGAGCGTGTCGGTGTCGGAGCTCTGGTTTATCTCGCCGCCGTTCTGGACTACCTCGCCGCTGAGGTACATTTTCTCTCCTCTCTTTTGATTTTAAGTTTTTACCTGATTTTGCTGTTTTTTGATGATTTTCGTGGATCTAGGGTTTGAAATTGTTGTAGTCTTGCAATCCCTTGAGTTTCTTTTGTTATTGATTTAAGTTACTCCAATTCTTGCATTTTTCCACCAACCCTAACATGTGCACTATCTGTACAACTAACTTAAGAAGCTGTACATTTCATGTTAATCTATGATACACGTACTTTTTAGTTCATTATAATTAAATCTTATTACATTTGTGTATGCTTAATGTTGGATTCTGAGCAGCAATGAAGAATTACAATATAGAAATATATCCCTAAAAATAATAACTGGAGCTACTTTTATGTAATTTCATAGAATTTCTATTTACCTTTTTTTCTCTTTTTTGAAAGGAAATTGCTATTTACTTAAGTTAAGTTGTTGAACTAGACGAGGCCCTAATTTTTGTAGCACATCAAGAAGTTAAAAAGTCCTCCAATAGATTTATATAATACTAAAATACAGCAAACTGTAGGCAGATTATAGAAATATTTTCAACAGGTCGAAGGCAATATTCATATTACATGCAAAACATAACACAAGCAAATGCACTTAACTATCAATGCAAGGACTACAATTCAGTTTGTTTGATTGATTTTGTTGAACTTAGGGTTTGGATCTTCTTTAGGATCTTAAAAAATCTTACTTTGAATTACAATAATTGTTGTTTATTATGCAATGAATTTGAGTTTGCGAATGTTTATTTGTTTGCGAATGGAGGAAATTTTGTATGCTGATACCAAGGACCCAAAGGATGCACTTTAGTCGGTAAAAGGCGGCCACTACTAGCTGGAATTCATGAACTGTTTGTCTTTCTACATATGAGTGATTTTATTTCTCACTCTTTTTATATTGCGTTCTTTTCCGGTTTTGTTTTAGATATTAGAACCCTTTTATCTGAAATTGATTGTTCGAGATTGAACCTTATTTATTATCCCCTTTTCCCTTAGTTGAAGATGATTGTTCGAGGAATTAGTATGGGTATTGTAGCCCCCTTTGGGATCATGGTGCTGGTTTTTTTGAATTGTTTTTGGCTTTTATTGATTGCTTCATGCTTCATGTTTGCCTTGTTCATTTTTGTCCTTTTCCTTTGCTGGGTGTTTTGTTTTTCTCAATATTATGATTGATTATGCTTTAAGTGGAAATCGTAAATATTTAATTTTCTAATTGTCACATGTATGAAGTAGGTTCATTATGGGCATGTTTGGCAAAACTAGCGGTTCTAGTAGCGGTTAGCGGTTGCAGTAGCTGTAGCTGTTGGGGATAGCGGCTAGCTGTCTACTAGTAGCTGTCAGCGATCAGCGATTAAATTAATTGTTTAATTAGAAGTGTTTGGCAAATGTAGATGTTGAAATTATAAAAGACAATAAATGACATTTATTCTAATATGAAATGAACTACAATAATTTCATATGTTCGTTCAATAGTTAAATTCAAGATTTATTTTTTCAAAGAAGTTACACAAAAAGGAGTATATGACTTTTTAGGTGCTTAAAGAAATGTATAAATCTAAGAAAATATTTAACCCTCGAAAAATTTATATTACCAATTTTAACTAAAATACTTGTAAAATATCTTATCTTTAAAATAAATATTTAAATTACATCTCAACTATTATAAAATAAACATTGAATTGCCATAAAATAAAACAATAAATAAACAATAAAAGGAAAAAGAAATAAAAAAACATTGGTTAATAATTCTACCTTATGCTATTATATAGTGTTTATTTGCTAGACCGCTACCTCTAAATCTCAAACGTTACTTGTAGTAACGTTCCACAACCGCTACTCATAATCTACTTCAACTGCTACCCGCTACTTCAACCACTACCTTACCAAACACTCATAATTTTCTTAAGTAGCATTTTAATCTTGTCCAATCGCTAACCACTACCTTAAACGCTAGTGCCAAACATGGCCTATGTATTAAGTGAAGTCAATAGCATATCTACCTCACGCACCCGCGTATTCTCATTTAGCTCCGAAACCCCTCACTCTCTCCCTCTCTTCCTCTCTTCCTCTCTCGCTCCCACAGTCCCACCCTCTCCAGTCGCCTCCCTCTCTCTCTTTGAGCCTCCCTAACCTCGACTCGCCGGAGCCTCCCTAACCTCGGCTCGTCGGAGCCTCGGCGCTGCTTTTCTCGCTCTTCTCTCTCTTTCCTCTATTTGTTGTGATCTTTGTGTTGTGGCGGTCTGCTTCGTTCTTCTTCCTTGCTGCTCGCACACCCCGCCGCAAGCCGACGCCTGCTGTCCTCTTCCTCGACCGGCTCTATGCTGGTGGTGCTGTAGTAGTGTTGTTTTGTTAGATTTTTTGTTGGGTTTTTGGATATAAGGTGATTCAGAAGATACGAAAGAGTCATGTGGGTGGAGGTGCTAAATTCTCTTTTGTGTCTTTTTATCACATTCAGGTTCATTTGATAGTTTAATTTTCTGTATTTCGGATTTTGACTTTGTTACTAATTTTTTCTGTGTATCTTTGATTCTGTCAAATTTATGAACTATGGTTGTAATTTTATTTATGGGTATCTTTAATTTTCATTGCAGAATATGGGTAATTCTTGCTTGATGTGGAACTAATTCTATGGTAAATTGGGGTTTTTTAATAAATGTCATAAAAAATATGAAGAAAACTCACAAAATACGACCAAGATTGTCATCAACAGTAATAGATTCCTCGGAAAGAACACTGAGCTGCTCCAACAAATATGGGTGCTCTGGATCTCTTATATCCCTCACATAACTCTTAACAAAGTTAAAGAATAAACAGAACAACTTCATTTTATTTTGGATTATTTGATTTTAATAATGTAACCTTTTAGCCATTCGCAACGAATAAGCTAACATTTTAGTTATTCTTAAATAATGCAACCTTTAACAAAAAATTCCTACAATAAGTCGGATTGACTGGTAACCTGTGAAACAGGTTAAAAATAATTTTAACACCCCCACCCTCACCCCCCCTCCCTCCCCCTAACCCTCACCCACCCCCTCCGTTACCCCCCTTGCCCCATCACCCCTCACCACCCCTCCCCACCTTGTAGTCGCCCTCCCCTTCCCCGCCCGACTCCACTCCCCCACCCTTCCCCTGGCGCCGCCGACCCCCTTCCCCCCACCATTCCCCTGTTGTCGTCGACCCCCTCCCCCACCCTTCCCCCCGTTGTCATCGACCCCCTCCCCTCTTCCCGGCTAGGTCGCGAACCCCCCCTCCCCTCCCTCCCCCTCCCCACTGCGATCGCGAACCCGCTCCCGCACCAAGTCGGTTTTTACCCCGACCGTTGTCATTTTTGCCGCCATACCTGCACCAAGTAGACGGTTCGATGTCTGCGGGGGGGATGGGGGAGGGGCGAAAATCGAGGGGGTGGGGGGACGAAAATCGGTGGGGAAGGACGGTTTGGTTGGGGCGAAAATCGATGGGGGAAGGACGGTTGGGTTGGGGCGAAAATCGAAGAGGTGGGTTGTGCGCCAGTGGAAAATAAGGGTGGGGTTCGATTTGGTGGTCGATTTTGGTGGTGGTGATTTGGGGTTGTGAAGGTGGTTGTTGCGATTTTGAGTGGTGGTGAAGATGGTGGTTGCGGTGGGAGTGGTGAAGGTGGTCCGCGGTGGGGGGCGTGGGGAGATCGAGGGGAGGGGTGGGGTGGGGAAGAGTTCGGTGGAAGGAGACAAGGAAGAGAGAATTTTTTTTTTAAAATTCAACAAAAATTAAAAACTAACCAATGAAATTGTGACAAGTGTCCTGGGCAACCTGTTTATCAGGTTGCATCAGGTTTTTACCCATTCAGAGAATTTTTTGTTAAAGGTTGCATTATTTAGGAATAACTAAAATGTTAGCTTATTCGTTGCGAATGGCTAAAAGGTTGCATTATTAAAATCAAATAATCCTTTTATTTTAACAAATTTATATTTGTAACAATGAAAAATAAAAAATAATGTTGATATGTCATATTTATATATAGTTTTTAGGTGCATTTATGTTGCATTTTAGAGCATTTAGATTCATATTTAGGTTCATTATTGCATTATATTCTTAAGTCATGTTATTCTACTCCTATTCGGTATGTTTTCTTGTTTTTGATAAATTTTAGGTAATGATAACGTATTTGGAGTAAGATTAGCTAATCTTGAGGATTAGGAGCATTTGGAATGAAGGTGCATTGCATAAGGATCGTCATGGATATCTTATAGTACAAGTTTGAGTGAAAACAAAGCGGAAAATCATTAGAAGAAATGTGGAAAAAAGAGTCACGTCTACTCTTCTGACCATAAGTTTTGATGTACTTATGATAATTGAATAATTCCAGCAGATATGGAAACTAGACTTAAAGAACTTTCCAACGACAGGCGGCACGTCCCGATGAGACTTCTAGTCAAGAAGTTATGCCCATTTAATGATTTATTCGAGACTTTCCTTATCTTGTAACTTACTTTCCTAGTCTTATTAGGTTACTTAATATTATTTAGATTAGGAAAAACTCTCTTCTCTCTCACCCCCCCTTATCACGTTATTATTTTTCATTATTAGATTTAGTTTAGTTTTCTTCTTTTTCTCTCTAGTTTTTAGTTGCAAACCCTAGTTTCACTTTTTCTTCATTAATTCATGTTCTCAATTAGTTTCTTTCATTGATTTCTTTAATTATGTTTTCCTTTCTAGATGTAGTTTTTATCCTTTGTTTCATGATTAAATAGTCTTTTATTCTAGGGTTTGGGAATCCATGTTTATATGTTATGAATCTTATTGATGTTGTTGATGGTTTGATTAATTGATATCTGTAATTGATTAGTGTTTTTATTGTTAATTTTACAACTGATCAATTGTCTGATTAAATATTGCTAATAAAGAGTCATAGATCGAGAGATTGTACTTTTTAGAGGCTTACCTACAATTAGCAAATCTGATTATGTTACGGACCGTACTGCATATGTTGATTTGAGAGCGTTAAAACCCAACCGTAGGATTAACCTGTGCTCTAGATATCTGATTAGTTGAACTATTAATGATATTTTGATGGATTATAAATATGAACATGGTGAACCATTGCCCTAAATCTTTTTTAGTTTGATTTTCGTAGTTTGATTAGTTTTGAACTTCAATTATCATATTTATGATCTTGTTTAGTTTTCCTATACTTTAGAAGTTAGATTAAAACGACCATCTCTCTGTGGATTCGACCCTACTTACCGTACTACATTGTTAGAAGGTTTTGCAGGAATTATTTTTGACAAGTGTACGACAGCCTATCAAATTTTGGCGACTTTGCCGGGGAGACGGAGGAAGAAACCATGGTTGAAATTTCCTCTTTGGAGGAAAGTCAAGTTGAAAGTGAGGTGATTTATGAGTATTTATCGGCACCACATACTGTTTTTGAGTCTCATGTTCCTTTTTTTCAAACACTTGACCTTATTCTCTCTTCTCCTATATTATATCCTCCATCGTTCCTTCTTTTCCTCTTGAATGACTCATGATAATGTAAATAATGTACAATTAGTTTCTTTTCCTTCTTTTGAATCATGTAAAAATACTAACGTTTTTTCTTTTTCTTCTTCTTGTAAATATAAATTTTCCTTTGATTTTTGTTTTTGTAGTTTTAGTAATTTTTTAGGACTATTTTTATTTTATTTTTCCTTTTCCCTCTTATATAATTTGCTCTGAGATGTTTGCAGGAACATATGATAAGCTTCTTAGAGCATTGAACTGTTATGAGTGGTCTACTAATCTTAAACGGTCATACAAGACCTTAAATTTGCGCTGTTCGGAAGGTAGCCCGAGTTTTGACTTATTTTCTCTTTTATTTCTTTACTTTTTATTTTGATTCTTATTTTTGTTTCATCATTTTTGAGTGATTTTACTCCCTTTGTTTTTTTTTGGTGTTTGTTATTGTAGGTGGAATGCGATTTTAAAAAAAAATACATAATTTCGAAGTGTTGGTCAAGCCGCCTGACCGGGCGCGCAAACGTTTTGGAGCAAAAGTCCGGAAAATAAAAAAAATTGAATAAGTATTTCTTGGCCGGTCAACCGGGCGAGGTCGCCTGACCAGGCGGAATTCTTCCCTGACCGGGCGGAATTCTTCGCTTGACCGGGCGAGCTATGAGAGACAACGCAGACACAACAATACTTCTCTCCCTCCCTAATCAACGTTCCAGCCCTTCCCCGCCATCTACAATCACCAATCACCATCACAGTCTCACATATCACAGCCATGACCAACACCGTCGGCGCATCCGACGCCCACCACTTCCGCGCCTGTCCAACCCCCTGCTCTCCACCCAAAGACCGCGTAGCATCGCACCTCACCCAGCTCCTACCACCGGCGCTCACGCACCATCCCTTGCACCCCACCACATCGCCGGCGCGCATCGCGGATTCTATTCTCACCCACATCATAACTTGCGCCCCCTCGACACCTCCTTGCAACCACTTAGTCGCCCCGCCCCGAGTCCCGCTCTTGCCATATCCTGTTTCACGCACCTTTTCCCCCATCTTTTCTTTCGTTTCTTTATTTCTCCTTTTTCTTTTATTTCTTCTTTTTCCTTTCTCTTTATTTTGTATTAATCTGATTTTTTCCTTTCTCTTTTTATCTTTCTTTTATTATTACTTCTTTTCCAATGAACTTTTAATATTTTTTTTTGTCAATTGTTGTTATAGGACTCTCTCCAATAGGCACCAAGTTGGTTCAAGTTCGCCTTTGTGAAGCATTATGACATGATTTTTTAGCATATTTGACTCTTCTCCCCCAATTAATTGGGTAGTAAGCATCTTTTCTCACTTATACCTGTTGTTAATGTTCATTTCGAATTTTTGCTTGGATTTTTGTTTTGATGGCATCTTGTTGAGAATCTTTTGCACATTGATTGAATTATTAGTTCATTGGATTGTTGGGGTTTTTGTGCGGTGTGTTAGTGGTGGATTGTGGTGTTTGTGGGAGTGCTCAGTGTTGGATGATTGTTGAGGTTCGATTTTGTTCTTTCTCTAAACTCGTTTTTGCAGTGAGGACACTGCAGATTCTAGCTTGGGGGAGGAATATTCTATCTTTTATTGCTTTCTAATATAGATTTTATTGCTTTCATAGGATGTTGCACGGGTTGTACCACTCACTAAGAGTGGGAGTTTACGTGTAACCAAAAAAATTTGTACTGCTTTATTAGTTGCATTAGCATATTTTATATCATATTAGATTTCATCTCATTTTAGTTGCAACTATGGGACTATTGCTAACACTTTTTGAGAACCTTGTTGATATTTCACTACATTTATTAAGCGTCATTTATCTTGTTCATGATTCTTCATAGCACGATTGTTTCGCAATTGATTGTTTGTGGTAGGATTGATTGATCACTCTCTGGCTCGATTTAACTTTACTGTGCAGACAACTTAACCCAAGTGAGCTTATGTGCCTAATAAACTGACATATCTGTGTCAAAACTGTTCTTTCATGTGTGATTAGTTCCTCAGTTACATTGATCTTGACTTTGATTTGGTACTCCTTGATATTCAATAATGCATACATTTTGATATGATTGAGGCGTTTCATTTCATTATCTGAGCTCCAGAGTTATTCTTGTTTTCATATTATCTTTCCTCTAGCCCCGCTGAGCCTTTCTGACTATGTTTGATTGCTACCTACATTACAAACCCTTGGCCTCATTTGATTCTTGTCCCAAGCCTGGCTTGGGGGAGCGAGTATTAGTTTTGGTTCGGTTTGTATTGAATTGAAATGCTCTAGTTGTGGTTTAGATTGATGGAAAAATATGTTTAGTGAGATTGGAAATTGAAATGAAAGTTCGAAAAAAGAAATAAAAAAAAGTGAAAAATAAAATGAAAAAGAAGTGAAAAAAAGTTGTGAATAAAGTGAAATAAAAAGGGTTATGATTGAATTTCTTGAGTGAAAAGTGTTGTTGATTATATTTGGAGATTGTTGGTTGTTGCATGGAGTTGTTGTGACCTTTCTTGGTCATATTTTCAATTTTATGATGCTCCCCCTTCTTGTTTTTTCCACCACAATTCCCAAATTATTTTCCACACCTTTAACCTGAGCCTCATTACAACCCTTAAAAGTCCCTTGATCATTGTGTATTGTATTGTTGAGTAAAAAGTGAGTCAAAGTTAAAGAGTATTTGCTTCATCTGAGTCGCCTTGATTAGGTTGAGTGTCATCATTTATGCCTTAAACATATGAGAGATTTGAGTGCACATAACTACAGTGAGGTTTGTCAGGTTTTGTGAAATCCAGCTTGGGAGAGATGGTTTGTGGTACGATTGGAGAGTTGATTGCGATACATGACATGCTATGCGGCTTTGTCGAGGCTGTTTCGATGCTTGGTTTGTGTAGTGATTATATCTCTTGTGTTTTCAGTTGAGTGTTTACCCCTGTTGTAGTCCTATATTGTAGGTTTTTTTTTTCCAATGTCTATATCTTATTGCTTGGGGACAAGCAATGGTTTAGTTTGGGGGAGTTTGATATATCATATTTATATATAGATTTTAGGTGTATTTAGGTTGCATTTTAGAGCATTTAGATTCATATTTAGGTTCATTATTGCATCATATTCTTAAGTTATGTTATTCTACTCATATTCGGTATGTTTTCTTGTTTTTGATGAATTTCAGGTAATGATAACGTATTTGGAGTAAGATTAGTTAGGCTTGGGGATTAGGAGCATTTGGAATGAAGGTGCATTGCATAAGGATCGTCATGGATATCTTATAGTACGAGTTTAAGTGAAAACAAAGCGGAAAATCATTAGAAGAAATGTGGAAAAGGAGTCACGTCTACTCTTCTGACCATAAATTTTGATATGCTTATGAGAATTGAATAATTCTAGCAGATATAGAAACTATACTTAAAGAGCTTTCCAACGATAGGCGGCACATCCCGATGAGACTTCTAGTCAAGAAGTTATGCCTTTCCGAAGTTGGAATTGTTTCTGCTGGAATCTGTCATCGTACGCGCGGATCACTAATCCGCCCATTTAATGATTTATTCGAGACTTTCCTTATCTTGTAACTTACTTTCCTAGTCTTATTAGGTTACTTAATATTATTTAGATTAGGAAAAACTCTCTTCTCTCTCACCCCCCTTATCACGTTATTTTTCATTACTAGTTTTTAGACTCGTGCAAAAATGCACGGGAAATAAATTGCTAAAAAAGACAATGACTTTTAAGAATACAAAAAGTAGTAACTAAATTGTCAACTTATGTTAACATGATAATAAAAATAAACATAAAAAATGTCAAATACGCAATGTGTATGAAATTATACATTTTGAAAAACTTTTTTATAAACAACATTTGTCGTTGTTTTGCACAAATTATTCTCCTTATCACAGGTAAGGATTTCTGGTCCTTTTTTGCTCGTGACTCTCGAAATTGCAACATAGAGTTGACCGCGGCTGAAAACAGGTCTAGATAGATACAACCCCACATGCGATGACGATTGTCCCTGACTTTTATTTATAGTCATAGCAAAGCACACCGCTACAGGAAATTGCCGTCTTTGAAATTTGATAGGAAATTTTGCTGAGTCAGACGGTGTTAGTGTCATTCGTGGGATGAAAACCTTGTCACCAACATTGCTCCCTGAAATGACGGTAGCTTCAAGGACACGATTGCCTAAATGCTTGATAACCAGCCTCGTGCCATTACACAATCCAGACGTCTGATCAATATTACGAAGCAGCATAACTGGTGCACCAACTTTTAACTTTATACTGTGATTTGGCAGCCCCGAACATCTGATTGTGTTTAGGAATTCAGTAGAATATATTTCATGAATTTTATGTTTAATAAGAATATTTATGTTCCAACAAAACTGAATACATACATATATTCCATGATTGCGTCAAAAGTTGGTAAACTATAAGATATTGAATCATATATATTTAAGGATTTTTTTTACCACCTTATAAATAGCCTGTTTTATGCTTTTACCGTACCACCTTTTGATTTTTTTTTCAATTTTACCACCTTAAACTTTCCTACTCGTTAAAAATCACCATCTTGACTCAGCTCCAGCAAACAATCCGGCGAGGGGGCCCAAATAACTGTTTTATGTTTAGTTTCCCCCCATTTTTTCCCCTTTACCCTCGATTTTTCATTTCCTCTTCATTAAAACCCCAAATTTGTCTTTGAATCCCTCTAAAAACCCAACTTTCTTTGATTGAAGCCTAAATTAAGTTAGGGCTTACCTTTTTTTTGACAAATTCGACCTCAATCAAAGGAGAAATTGGAGATTCCGCTACTGTTAAAGGTATGATTTCTCAGCCCACTTTAATAGGTTAGGGTTCTTATTTAATTTTGGGCATTTCTTGTTCATTGAATTTTTTGGTAAATTTGACCTAAATTAGGGCAGCATCTATGGTGTTCTTTAGCATTGCTTCTTTTGGTTCTCATTCATCTTCATTATTATAGGTACATAATGTCTCAGTCTTCTTTCCAAAACCACCAAAAGAGCAACTGTGGAATTCCTCTTGCATCAAAAGTCGAAATAAAGGAGGAGAAAGAGGAGCTTGGTATTCTAGATTTTTGGGTGAAGTGAAGGAGAAAGAGTGTAAAAGAATCTATGTAAAAATAAAAGAGGAGTTGATGATTCTTATAGAGAGGTTGTTGGAGGGAATTGAAGGTAAAAATGTAAATAGTTTTAGGGGTTTGGAGATAAGAGAGGAAAAGTAGAATGGGGAAGGAAGAAAGACAAATAATCGGGGGGAGAGAGAGTAAAAAAAGGAGGGAAAGTTTTTTTAATCCCAAATGTGGGCCCTCCCTCACCAGATTCTTGACCGGAGCACGAGTTAGGTGGTAGTTTTTAGTGAGTTGGAAAGTTTAAGATGGTAAAATTGAAAAAAAAAATCAAAAGGTGGTAAAGCGTAAAACAACCTACTTATAAGGTGGTAAAAATCAAAAAAATCCTATATTTAATGATATTTCCCCTCAAACAAAAAAATTGTACATACTTTTACATTTATTTTCTTTGTCCTGTTATTACATTTCTGACAACAAATTGCATGGCCATCTTCATGTGGCAAGTTAAACCCTCCCACTTTGATCACCAATTGTGCAATTTAGATCTATAAGTTTTAATTAGAGTAAATTGACCCCTCATGTTTTGGTCAATGATGAATATTATTCACCCCATGTTTAAAAAAGGTTTAAAGATCTAAAAAAAAATTATAATAATTGTATTACATATAACTATCACTAGTGGAAAAAAACGGAAAAGCTGCACTGCAAGGGCTGCGTTTTTTGAAAGACGCAACCCTTCTTAGTGAAGGGTTGCGGTTAGCCCAAAAACCGCAGCTCTTCACTTACGAAGGGCTGCGGTCAATGCAAAAACCGCAGCCCTTTTAGTGAAGGGCTGCGGTTTTTAAAAAACCGTAGCCCTATAAGTAATAAAGGGCTGCGTTTTTAAAAACGCAGCCCTTTATGGGCTTTTTTTAAAATTTTTTTTGAAAGGAATTAATCGCGGGCTTAAAATATTAAGCGGGCTCATTCTCCTTCCTTCTCCTCTCCCTCATTCTCTCTCCTCTCTCACGTCCTTCCTTCTCCCTCACCCTCCTTCCTTCTCCCTTCTCTCTCACCCTCCTTTTTTCCTCCCTCCTTCCACAACAACACGACAACAACCCTCCGGCGGCAGCGAATATTCGTTCCTTCTCCTCGTTCGTCGTTCGTCTCCTCTCAACGAGGGTTCGTCTCCTCTCAACGAGGGTTCGTCTCCTCGTTCGTCGTTCGTTGACCTGCGCCGCCTTGCCGCGCCGCGCTGTTCTCTGTCGGTCGAACTCCGACCATCTTTTCGTCGTCGTCGAACTCCTCTCAACAAGTGATGATTTTTCGTTTTTCAGATCTATAATTTCTTGATCTTTGTTTTGATTAATGTTCATGTAATTTCATATCTATAATTTTTCTCTTTTGTATTTTCGTTCGTTTTTTTCATTTTTGTTCATTTTCATTCATTTTTTTTCATTTTTGTTCATTTTCGTTCATTTTTTTCATTTTCGTTCCCTTTTTTTTTCATTTCCGTTCGTTTTTATTTATTTTCGTTCCTTTTTTTTTTCATTTTTGTTCCTTTTTTTTACCATAAATTTCGATTGTTCTTGTTGATTTTCCCTGTTGTAAATTTCAACTGTTCTTGTTGTTCTTGTTGATTTTCTCTGTTGTAAATTTCTTGATATATTTAGGAGTAAAAAAATGCAAAAAAAAAAAATTATTTTTTTTGGGTCAAAAGGGCTGCGGTTATGGTCAAAACCGCAACCCTTTGTACAAAGAAGGGCTGCGTTTGAGGCCAAAAACCGCATCCCTTCCATATTGGAAGGGCTGCGGTTTTGGGCCTCAACCGCAACCCTTCGTTGTGAAGGGCTGCGGTTTAAAAACGCAGCCCTTCACTTTTAGTGAAGGGCTGCTACGGAAAGGGTTGCTGGCCAAAAACGCAGCCCTTCCATTTTTTTCCACTAGTGTATACCTCTACCTACAAAAATTATGCATACTTACATTCCCACCTTCTTTCTCTATCATAATGTTTGTGGCAAGTTAAGCTCTCCCTCTTTTACAAATTATGCAACTTAGACCCGTAATTTTAGTTAGAGTAGATTGACCCCCCCCCATTTTTGTTCAATTCTCAATATCATTTACCCCAATTTTATTATATGAACATTTAATATATTCATTTCTTTTTTGTAGAAGATTAACAGATAATATTTTTTGGATTATATAATTATAAGACATAACTATACTTTTACCCATGAAAATATGTATAATATACATAATACAGTTTCCAAGTGTTTTCTCTCTGCAACATGAACTCTCACCCCAAAAATTTATGGTCATCTTTCATGATATTTTTCATGATTTTCGTGATTGATAATGTATTATATAATTCACCATATCAGAAATGCTTTTAAATTTAAGGTACGTTCTCTCAACCTGAATTCTCCTAAACCTAACTGAACTTCTATCTTCACCATAATACATTTAACTCTCACCCCAATAATTATACTGATTTCGTACCTGATAGGAAAACTTCTTTTGTCTAAGGGGGTAAGTATCATGCGCGAAATGAATACCTTATTTTCCGCTTCGTTCTGAAAATTCACCACAACTTCAATAATGTCATATCCAATATGCTTGACGACAAAATCATATCGTTACAAAATCCAAAATTTTGGTAAATATTCCTTAGATGAATCATCATTGTATGAACTGTCAATGTTATACTATGATTATGTAATCCCAAAAATATGACCGTGTTTAGGAATTCGGTAGAGTACATCTCATTCATTCAAAGGGTTTTTGCGTTCGTTAGCTATCGTATCACGCCTTAATGGTAATACTTTGTTAAACAATACTTCATCCGTTCCATAATAAGTGACACACTTACTATTTTAGAACGTTTTAAAATAAGTGAAACATACCTTAAATGGAAAAAAGAAAGGGACAAAATGACAAGAGTACCCATCACAAACTTGTGTGGTTTGCTTTTCTCTCTCCTCCTTTTGATAATGAAAAGGGTATTTTATGACTTTTTGGCTTTTGAAAGTGATGTTTATTAAATCTTGTGCCCAATCCCTATGTTTCACTTATTATGGAAAGTGAAGTATATAGAAACTTTTAGGCATATTATGTTGTGTTTTAGTTCTCGATATTGCAACTTGCATATTACATAACCTAGAATTTTTTATAGCAATTATTTTTCAGATTAATATATCCACGATTTATTTACAGATGAAGTGTATGAGAACCACTCAATATGGTCATCAAAACTGATATACAATTACTATCGTTTCTAAAATATACTTATCTTATTGGAAAGGAATTTTAGTGTTGTTTCTGTATTGAAACCAAATTCATAATCTCGTATCCAAAAGAATAAGAAAAATATTTTGTAGTCTTGGTTTTTTTTGGAATGGTCAAGGTACAGGTTATCTCTATATAAAGGTGCGTACCTTGTGATCTTGGTTGAATTCTGTTGCGCTTTCTGAGCATAAAAGATTTTATCTTTTCATACGCTAATATATAGTCTACACCTATTGTTGTATGATTGTCTTTTTCTTATCATCCCTCGAAATTGGTTGTATAAGTACATATTTGTTGTCGTTGACAAATTTTGATTATGAAATTTAAATAGGGGATATCGAGCTAATCACAAAACTTGGTAATATTTGTTGCACATAAATTGATTAAAATTAGGATCACTAATTTATATTGACAAAGAACCGTGCATTATATTCAGTTATTTTACGTAACTATCAATTGCCGCACATTTTTCTCAAGCATCTAAAAAAGGTAACTATTGATATTCTTATCCTTTTGTATTGTCCCCGTTTTTTCAAACTTCTTTTAATTCATCATTCAAAGGCATCTACTATATTATAACTAAAATGTTAAAATTTAAAAGCCTTTAAATGGGATGGTATGGATAAAAAAAACATATAAAAATATTTTAGATTTTAGACCCGTGCAAATTGCACGAAAATTTTTGTTTAATAAATTAAGATTTTAGAATGTTTTTTTTTCCTAAAATCATGTTGTAAATATTAGCTTGTGATTTAAAGTTTTACAATTGTATATTGGAAATATTTTAAAACTGCCTTATGACCCATGTGTTCCGTAGCTGATGTAGTTAATGTCATGGTGCATCATGGCATCTGCAATTTTTTTTAAAAAAAAAAGTTGATTGAAAAAGTCTTTGCTCCGCCTACTGCTTTCTTCAGAGGCTTAGATAAAATCATAATTCGAACCACTACTGACACTCAGCCATACACCCGCTTCTACTGCAGCTTTCTACAGTCCCACTCACCCTCTCTCTCTCTCTCTCTCTTGTTATCATCATGCACCATCGCTTCTCACCGCCTTAGGCCACCCATTGGCCACCGATTATATATAATTTTATAATATTTTCATTTTTATTTGAATAAGTTAACAAATATATTAGTTTTTTTTTGTTATGTAAGTTCAACTAATCTTTAAAATAATTTGAAGATATTATCTTTTAGTTTTTGCTAACTTATCATTCTTATAAAAAAAAGATATGATAGATTCCAAGTGTTGTTTTTCAATATCTTATACTTGATTTATGGAATAGGAATGCGAAGATAAAAAAAGCAACAAACTATGAAATGTTGACACAAAATTTTTCTGGAATGGACTGATAATGAAGCAACAAAATATGAATGATTCACCAAATGCTGCAGAGATTTATATAATTGTAATAACTTAATCAATGCCTCATATAATGTGATAGCCCAAATTTCAAACAATTCTAATTTAGGCTAATTATATTTTATTAGCTTAATAAAGTGATAATATTTGTCATCGTGAAATATTATGAGAAATTTTATCTCTTAAATATAGATATTAGTTTTGCAATCATAGTCCTAATTATCTATAGAATGAGTTTTCTAAATTTGCATAAATTTGTTTGGGGTTTAATGAGTTACTTTTTAAGTATTTGAGATTCATAAGACCATATTATTTTATCACATCACTTCATTAAAGCCCAAACCCAATCCTTATTTTCCTTTACCAAATTCAACCATTTGTTCTTTCCCACTATCATTCGTGTCTTGAGCTATCATAAGTTCAAAGCTTAAACCCTCCATATTTCATGAATAAAAGTTTGCAATGCAAGTGTAATATTTAGATTAATTACCTAAATCACCTACTAATAACAGTGGTGGATAATAAAATTGATGGGTGGTCCTATAGGGATCCAGGCCATACCCCTGTTTATGGGATGGGTGGGAGAGGCCGGCCTCTAGTTTTAGGCAAGGATCCAAATCCTACCCGGATCCCATTGGGTAATAAAATTGGGGATCCAGGATCCAGGTTCAATGGGACCTTACGGATCAGGTCCTAAACGGATCCAAAATGGAACCTAACCTAATTTCTTCAAACGATCCAAATTTTCACAATAATTAGAGATTTTAAAAAAAAAAAAAACACAACTTTAACATCTTACATTTCGTTACGATGTTAAAGTAAGCAAAATTCAACCTTAATATAAATTTAAGCATAAATAACATAAAGAGTATTTAACATTAATTTTTACCTTTTTAAATTATATAATTTAAAATAACTTTCAAAACGGGTAATGGATCCGGTTTAATAATTTTGGACGGTCGATCAATTTTTTCAAAAATAGCTAAATACGATTCATAGGCTAAAATCAAATTTAGGGATCAGATGTTCTTAAAAAGGGATTTGGAACCACTCGATCCCAGAGAGGCCCATTTCAATCTACACCTAGATACAGGAATAGCAATGATCAAAATCTTACATTACAACATCAAAAATCAAGATTAATTTTTTTAAAAAAAAAAAATTCTTGTACTGAATTCTATAATCTATCTAAATATGACCCTGATTATTATTAAATTGAAATATATTTTGGAAAACCGCTATCAATTATAAGGATTCAAGACTATAAACGCATGTGTGCATATAGTCGAGATAATATTGTTGAATATAGTGTCAGACAATTTATTTATTTCCTAAAATAGGTGCACTAAAATATTTATGTTAAGAATATATTATGATATGAATTATGTTAAGAAAATCATTGATATGAAAATCTATGCAATTGTTTGATATGTGGAAATTGTGGAAATTAACTTTCAATGTTGGGTGACAAAGACTACTCCCTCTGTATTCTTTTATTATGCGCACTTAAAATCTTGACACTATTCACGATTAAAAAGAATCATCTAAATTCAATATATAGGAAAAAAAATATAGTCATGTGGGGTCTTATTGTTTGATTTATCTCAATGAGTACTTTATTAATATTCAATCGTCATAATTTTTACTAATATGTAAAGAAATATATTTAAGGTCAAGGAAGTGAATTGGTAAACACGCAAAGGAAAGAAGGCTTAATAAAGGAATACATTGGGGGTAAATAAGTAAATATCTAAGCTATATATTTTTTTGTTAATGTTTTTCAAAACAAATTGTGTCATATATGTTAGGAATATGTTATGATCCGAATTATGTTTAAAAAATTACAAATCTCTACAAAATTTACCTTTTTAAATTAGAGGTTAACTGCTATATATATACTACAATATAATATGCATAAATTGAGGTAAATCACTTTCAATTTTGGATAAAAAAAATTATATATGTGTTAATTTGACTAATGGGGAAGAAATTGAGTACTAACGTAGTTATGCATATCTCTCGATATCATTTATTATAAATTTGTAAATAATCAATTTAGAAGGTGTATTATGGTGTATAGGAGTGTATAGTCCTAAATGCAGCCTAATATTAACAAAACTCAATAAATTTGTAAAAACCTTCTTTAATTGAAGAGAGATAAAATATATGGATAATTTTACAATGGCTACAATAAAATTGTAACTATCATAAGTTTTACATCACAACCATCCATTTAAAGTCTTAGATTTATACCTTCCATTTTTTTTATAATTTTTAGTAGATCAAATTTATTTACTTCAACAGTATAACAAATTTCCACGATTTAATCTCTCTCTTGATCTACAGAATTACAGATTATTTTGCTTATCACTGTAGAAAGCCGGTATTAGTTAGTTTCTTTCTAGTTGTGAATTGTGATTCCTACAATCACATTTCAACCTCCATTGATAAATTGCCAAACAAAATCAAGTGATGGATGATTAATGTCCTGCAAATTAGGGGAGAGATTTGATTGTTGATCAGAATATGATATTGATGTTTATACTGATTCAAATTTGGAAAATTTATCAATCATAGTATCATATGTTTGATAAAACTAAAGTCAACCTTATCAATGGTTGAGATCTATCAATTACAATAGCAAAAATGCTCTAGTGATACTTGTTTCTATTTTCTCTTCTCTCTTTTCTTATCTGTTATTTCAATTACAATAGCTCGACCTTTGTTACACAAAAGTTCAAAACCAAAAGTGCAAAAGTTGGTCTACAAATCTCGAGGGTTAAACCTGGAAACTTGAAACCAAACCAAAAAGAACAGACCCAATACAGGGAAGCTCAAGATTAGCCAAAATAATAAATTTTCATTTTCATATCCTCAATTATTAACCACCCTCATTCCTGATTTTCACGTTACAGAAAATTCTATAAAACCAATCCAACCTTTTCCATCTCTCTCAATTTGTAACAAAGTTTTCTTTTTTCTTTTTGTTTAGATTATTAGATTAAGAAACCCAAAATCGGGTCCAACCCTCCTTCGAAAGTCTGTCCTTCTGCTCTTCTGCTTTGCCTCTGTTCATCGAAAGCACCACAAAAAGGTGGAAGAGAAGGCAAAGGTAAGCCGACCACCGGTGAATTCAGAGTGTATTGTGTTGGAGAGATTGGTGGATTTTTTTGCTCAGCATGTTATTGAATGTAGATTGAATGTATTTGTGTTTGAAAGGTATGAATTTTGTAGGGAAGTTTTATAATTTGTCGAAAGATTCGTAAAGTATTCATCGAGTTCGAAGTGTGTTAATGTGAAAAATCCGTCCTGAAATCTGTTCGGAAATCAGGCCTATTTATAGGGAAAACGGCAATGCGCCTCACGCAGCTGACGTAGCAAGCGTATGACGCGGCATGACCAATAAAAAGTGTACACGTGGTACGCGCTTTGAAAAAGATAAGAAAAAAAATCCGCGTCTCAAGCAGAGAGTCGCGCTTGACGCAGGACTCTGAATGAGTCAGAGATCCACGTGTCAAGTGCAGATTAGTGCACCTGACACAGTGGACAGAGCTGCGCCTGACGCACAGACGTGCGCCAGGCGCAGGTTGGTGCGCTAGGCGCACCAGCCTGGCTCCTGCCGTGCCTTTGCCAGCTTTATTTAAATCGCGTTTAAAAAGATTTCTTTTATCCTTTAATTACGGATATCTGATTTTACGGGATAAAATCTGATTTTAACTAATAAAAAATATCTTTTGAAAATATTTATTTATTAAAATAAATCAATTAATTATCAATTAATTGGGCTTTTCAAAGAATTGGGCTCAAATACAATTAATTATCATGAATAATTAATTGGGTTTTAAAATAGGACTTTAACACTTTTCGAAATGGTTTTGAATGGCTTTTCAGACTGCTATGCCCTTGGGTCGGACCAATTAAGACCACGGTATGTTTCGTCATTGGATCCTTAAATGGGGAGACACGATTATGTGTCTACAGAAGCCCCCACTTTGATTGAGGTTCAGGAAACCGATAGTCAAAGTATTCGGTGTCGGGACGGAGAACGATTCTAAACACTCTGCAGTTTAGAACTGATTTATAACCGCCGGTCTCTGCAAAACAAAGTTAGTATGCAGGACAATAACTACAAGCAATCTGATTACCTGCAGAAGAAGATGTTAGCAAATAGGTGCAAATAACTCAGATAAAGCACATAATGATGCAAATGATGCAAACTTAGACTCTCTAAGGATGCATGAGACGATATGCAAGGATTTAGGTTATGCAAAGCTAAAGGGTGACATGTCATGCAAGGTCAGGATTATGCAGGACTAGCATGTATGAAATGCAATGCAAGGTCAGGGTTTTGCAAAGCTGCAATGCAATGTCAGGATTTTGCAAGGCTATGATGATGTGGATATGTAGAATGATAGAATGATCAGAAATAGATAGAATGATTTTCAAAAATCGTTTTTAGTAAATAATTGGGGTCCGCAAAAGAGGTCTGCGGATTACAACTCTTCGGGAGTTTGATTTGAATTGGAGGAACCACCACACGTAGGAAGCCCCCACTTTGGGTGAGCTTGTCTTGAGTTTGTCATGTACTTGATCTGATATTGGAATGTAGTTGATCTGATATTGAACATTGCAAGTTGTCGCTGGGGATTGTACTGGGGATTCTTCTTTGGGAAAATGATTAGGCAAAGTCAAATATCGCCAGAAACCATGGAATTGTCGGATAGTCCTTCAGGGACAAGGAGAGCTTGGATTGAAAATAAAAAGGTTTAAATTTGTGACTCATATAAATGTAGGTGGGAAAAGGCTTTAATGAGGCTAGGTTCAGACTCGAGTCTATGTCAGGATCTAGAAAGAGTATGCTCCTAAATTCTAGAAAGTCAAATCATTAGACCATGACTAATTTTATTTTATTGAAGCGGTCGGACCTCGAGATGAGGATTCCTACGTATCCTTGCGGAATCAGACCATTCGTAGTTATGGATCTGATTTTTTTAATTTTAATTATCATTTTTTTTGTGCCCTAACTTTTGCCTAGGCCGCCCTTTCGGGTTTTCAACCTAGCGGCTTGGACATACCTTGAAAAAGGAGTTATAGAAGGGTTGATGGATGGTTGAAAGGTTTAAGGATTGAAGCTTTGATGACTGTTTAATTGGTTTGGCAAAAGAAGAGTCATGGATTTAGATTAAAGGTTAAGGGTTTTGATGGATTGAAGCATTGGAATGAGGGGTAGAACTTGTGTGCAAGCCCCCTAGCTTGATCTTTTATTTTGCCTTTGACTTTTTTTTTTTCACTTTTTTCTTTTTTATCATGTGCGTTTTCTCTTACTTCTGTTTTTTTCGCACTTTGAATTTTTTTATTTTGCCTGGCATTTAGTATTATTATTTTTTTTAATATAGTGAGGCTTGCACACAAGTTTGGTTTAGGGTATTGAAAGGCTTGAAGGCTATTTGTGGACCTTTGATGTTGAAGGGATATTTGGCTAATGATGGTTTATGGATGATGGAGGGAGAGGGGAGTAACTCCTGATCCAAAGTATGTCCCTTTTTTTATTATTTTTCTATTTTTTTCAGATCTTTTTTTTTATTATTAGTCAAGTTCATTAGGTGATTTGAGTTTCATCATTGAATTAGAAGCATAAATAAAATGATGGAAGGCCAATTAAAATGAAAATGAAAATGAAATTCTTTTATTAATCAGAAATAAATAGAACAAGGCATATTAGGTATAAAAACCTAAATGACATAGACTCGACAAGAAATGAAATGAAGGAGCTAGGGGAGGGACTCTCCGACTCAACCTAGAAAACTAACGTTAAATGACTAAGCCCCGGCGTTGTTTAGGTGCTACCCAAGGGGTTGCTGCTGTTGCTGACTTTTGCCGCAGGCGGAATTGGTAATCTACCGTCTTCAACCATATCCTGCAAATGATGCTTCAAAGTCCAGCATTGCGATGTCAGATGCCCATTCCCTTGATGATATTTGCAGTAGGAATTGGGGTTCCACCTACTGGATCTCTTCTCCAGAGGAGGGTCCGGAGTAAGGCCAAGAGGCTGAAGTGCTCCTTTTGCATGAAGCCTAGTGAAGGCTTCTTCTAGAGACATGCCCAAAGGAGTGAATGTCCTTTGAGGTTCTTGATAACCTTTCTTGTCAGTTGCTATGGCATTGACCTCATTGCTTTTGGAGCTAGAAGGGTCATTGTTACTCTTCTTGAAAGAGTTGTTGTTGTTGGAACCCTTATTCTTATTGGCTTGTACCTCCTCTTCAATCAGCAGGCCTACCTTATAGAGCTTCGTGAAAGACTCTGTAGGTTGGAACTTGATATGATCCCCATATTTGGGCTGCAGGTTACGGATCACCAACCGGACTTGATCCTCTTGGGATGGCATGTTAGTCATTTGTGCAGCCTTTTCCCTCCACCTGATAAGGAAGGTGACAAAGTCTTCGTTGGAATTCTGCTTAGTTAATTCCAACTCACGAAGGCCAATGGGAAGCTGAGTATTGTAAATGTATTGCTTGTGGAACTCTTCTCTGATGTAGTCCCAGTCGTTCAACTTAGCTTTGTTCAATGATCTCAACCACTTGGATGGATGTGTATCCAAGGTTAAAGGAAAGACATAAGCAAACAGATCCTTGCTCATGCCCTTGAGAGCCATAGAGATGGAGAAAGCTCTCAAGTGGTGATCTGGGTCTTCGACCCCCTTGAATTTTGGGAGGTCACCCAATGTTACCTTTTTAGGGAGTTTTTCCCTCAGTTCAGGATCAATTATGTCATGGCCATGAGCCTGACCCTCGAGCGCAGGAATTGACTGGATCAATTGCTCGAGTTTTTCAAACCTCAAATCTGTGTTGGTCTTGCTTGGTGATGGAGTGTCGCGTTGCTCGTCCTCTTCAGTTAGTTTCCCCCTCAGTGCTTTAATTTCTTTATCTTGGTCCTCAAGACGTGAGTTCATCAGTTGAAGTTGGGTCATAATGGCACTGAGCTGTTCATTAATGTCCCCCCATTTTAGATGATGCTTCAGAAGAATCAGAGGATTCGTCTGAAAATGTGAGGATGCGTTTGACGAGTCTAGGAGTTTGTCAACCTTGTTGCCTCCCTGTCGGACGTTCCCAAGTTATAATCTCACGACCTGTCCTGAACAGAAATCGAATGGACCTCGTAAATTTTTAGAAATGATGCTTTCGAAATGAGAAATGGAAATGAGGGAGGGAGAAATGAAAATGAAGATGAAAGTGGAAATGGGGATGAAAAATGGAAGGTGAAATGGAAACGAGAATGATCAGAGATGGGTATGATTATGATTATGATGGTGAAATGGGCCTAACTATATGCCTGTGCAGATGTGAATTGGATTGGACTGGACTATGCGAGCAAAATGGATTGGGTTGGGCTTTTATGCTAGTTTCACTAGACTTAATGGATTGCCTTTATGGACTTATGGGTGATTAGCTTCGCCAGACTCGATGATTTTGGGCCATTATGGACTTAGGGTAGACTAGCTTTGCTAGACTCAAGGGTTTGGACTGCCATAGATGTAAGGTAAGAGTAGCTTCGCTAGACTCGGAGGGTGCCTTTATGGTCTTGGGGGTGACTAGCTTTGCTAGGTCAAGGTGCCGTTATGGACTTATAGGGTGCTGTTATGGACTTAAAGGAATGACTAGCTTCGCTAGGTCAAGGTGTCATTATGGTCTTAAAGGAATGACTAGCTTCGCTAGGTCAAGGTGCCGTTATGGTCTTTAGAGGGATGGCTAGCTTAGCTAGGTCAAAGGGGTGCCGTTATGGTCTTAGAGGGATGACTAGATTAGCTAGGTCAAAGGGGTGCCGTTATGGTCTTAGAGGGATAACTAGCTTCGCTAGACTTAATGGTTTGGACTTCGTCCTATATGGATTTGGAATTGGACTGGATTGACTTTGGAATTGAGTTAGGCCTTATGTGGACCTAATTCTGGACTTAGTCCTATATTGGATTGACGTTAGACTTGAAAATGCACATGGGCTTGATATTGGATTGGAATAGAGTTGGATTAGACTTGGACTGGGATTGACATAGACTGGGGTTCACATAAAGATGCAAATGGGCCTAGGTTTTGACACGAGCTAGGCTTATATGGGCCTAAGATAGACTCTAACGCTAGCGGGCCTAATATGAATGCATGGACTCGAATTAGATGGACTCTATATGAATGCAAGACGGATTCTAATGCATGTGGGCCTAAAATGAATGCAAGTGAATTGGGTCGATTGGATTGAATTGGATTGAAAGTGCTTGGAATGGGCTTAGAATTTTCGAAATTCATTTTTGAAAGGAACCCCATGTTTTATCTTTTGTTAGGAAAAGATTATGGATTGATTTTGAATTTTTTTTGAAATGTCGTGGTATGATGATGATTAGTAAATGTTTTTCAAAAAGAGTAGAATAGAATATGGTGTAGGATTGATTTTGAAAAATGTAAGTTTTTTAAATTCATGAATATGGTAAGGTAGAATCGATAGGGAAGATTAGTTGAACAACAGGGAGAAAATGGAAAGAGGTAGACATGCACGATAACTCTAACTCTACAATGACCCTATGGATGCATTTTTTTTTTAGGACAGACTTGACCTTGCATGCAAAGACTGATTTTTTTGAATTAGGTGATAAGCCTAAATGACCAAATTACGCGAATGCAGACAGACAAACACACATAGGACTGAACGTAGAATCGACAATTACGACGACTAAATTGACGAAAAGCGTGCGATGCACAGACTGCGTGCCGCGCAGCATTGCTGCGCGTGGCGCACAACCGTGCGTCTGGCGCGGGGTGGTGCGCCAGGCGCAATTTAATGCGCTTGGCGCACTACTTTCCGACACGTTTTTTCGGGGATTTAGGCGATGAATTTGCCGATTGACGAAAATTTGCTTGTTTATTTAGACGCGATTTTAGGGACGCATAATAATGACAGTTTGACAAAATAATAGCAGGCAAGAATTGCAATCACAGGCAAATGTCATATAACATGGATGCAAAAGTTCCAACCTAAAGTCCAGTTCTATGTTTGAAACTATTGGTCAGGTTTAGGTTCAGTCTGAAAAGGGTCCATGACTAAGAGATTGATCCCACGCTTCGTACCCCTGCTTAAAGAGGTGGCCACGTGTAAGACGCACTCCAGTCTCAAGTCAGGAACAAGAGAACAATGCCATGGTTGGGTAGGTTTGCTTATGACTAAGATCCAACACTATCGCTCAGGAAGCTTTTTGGAAGGATAAAGCGCAAACCCCCCGAGGGTGACCTCACACATAGAACATGTGCTAATGAGGCAAGGTAGATTGTCCTTATGGTGGCTGAACAATAGCCATGCATATGCAAAACAATATATTATTCAAAGGCATAAAAAGAAGAATGAATCGTATTTTTCAAGTTTCACCCACTCATTTAAAAAAATTAATTTTTTAAAATCCTCCCCAGTGAAGTCGCCAAATTATAGGCGTGTTTTTATTTCGCATACGCGGTGTGAGCGCGTATTTGATTTGACTACCCCACTGTTAAGGTTTTATTGAAAATTGTTTTGTATTGAAAGAAGTCGCCAACAATTCTTTTTAAGAAGAATCATAAACCTAATTGGATATAGGAAAATCATAGGGACAAATTATCCAATGTAGATTTCCCCGTCATGACTCCATAGATGGTCAATATGAACCAAAAATTGAGTTCGGGGGTGAGGGTACGAATATAGTCATAATGAACCACATTCGCCCAAAGTTGGCCTCTACTAAATATCGATTCATTGCAGATTTTATGCCAAAGAATAATCAAATAATGTTTTGTACACCCTAAAAATATTTAGTCTAAGTGAGTTCAGGAAACACATAAAAAGACTAATTTTAGTGACATGTTATTATGCAATCAGTATTACAGGGAACCTAACAAGTTGTCCAAATTAATCTAATTAATGTTAGAACAGTTATTTAGGTCTTTGATTAGCAAAAATAACATGTGGGGTGATAAAAGCATTAAAACAGGACAATCATATAATAGGCATATAATGATCAGGCAAGTATGACAATAAATAAAAAGAAAGAGAAAAAAGGTTAGAATATACAGTAGAGCGATTTTATACCAAAGATCTACATCATGAAACAAACGATTAGTAACTTCAATATAAAAATAATTGATTCAAGGACCCTTAGGATTATACCGTGGCTTGGGTCTGCAAGATTGACAACCTTCGGGACGAGCAATCGTGAAGCCTGAAAATCTGAATGTCTGAAAGTATGTAGATTGAATGTATTTGTGTTTGAAAGATATGAATTTTGTAGGGAAGTTTTATAATTTGTAGAGAGATTCGTAAAGTATTCGTCAAGTTCGAAGTGTGTTAAAGTGAAAAATCTGCTGTCCTGAAATCTGTTCGGAAATCAGGCCTATTTATAGGGAAAACGAGACTGCGCCTCACGCGCTAGCTGCGTCTGGCGCAGCTGACGTGGCAAGCGTATGACGCGGCATGACCAATAAAAAGTGTACACGTGGTACGCGCTTTGAAAAAGATAAGAAAGAAAATCCGCGTCTCAAGCAGAGAGTCGCGCTTGACGCAGGACTCTGAATGAGTCAGAGATCCACGTGTCAAGTGCAGATTAGTGCACCTGACACAGTGGACAGAGCTGCGCCTGACGCACAGACGTGCGCCAGGAGCAGGTTGGTGCGCTAGGCGCACCAGCCTGGCTCCTGTCGTGCCTTTGCCAGCTTTATTTTAAACGCGTTTAAAAAAATTTCTTTTATCCTTTAATTACGGATATCTGATTTTACGGGATAAAATCTGATTTTAACTTATAAAAAATATCTTTTGAAAATATTTATTTATTAAAATAAATCAATTAATTATCAATTAATTGGGCTTTTCAAAGAATTGGGCTCAAATACAATTAATTATCATGAATAATTAATTGGGTTTTAAAATAGGACTTTAACACTTTTCGAAATGATTTTGAATGACTTTTCAAACTGCTATGCCCTTGGGTCGGACCAATTTAGACCACGGTATGTTTCATCATTGGATCCTTAAATGGGGAGACACTATTATGTGTCTACAACGCCCATCAAATGCCTTGCTACGTGGACCATCTCACTGAGCCTCTAAACAATAGAGCATGCCACATGGGCAAGAATTCTCTAACTTCATGCCACGTAGCTTCAAGGATTCTGTTTTAGATATTTATATAGATTAGGTTTAGTTTAGTTTTCTTCTTTTTCTCTCTAGTTTTTAGTTGCAAACCCTACTTTAACTTTTTCTTCATTAATTCATGATCTCAATTAGTTTCTTTCATTGATTTCTTTAATTATGTTTTCCTTTCTAGATGTAGTTTTTATCCTTTGTTTCATGATTAAGTGGTCTTTTATTCTAGGGTTTGGGAATCCATGTTTATATGTTATGAATCTTATTGATGTTGTTGATGGTTTGATTAATTGATATCTGTAATTGATTAGTGTTTTTATTGTTAATCTTACAACTGATCAATTGTCTGATTAAATATTGCTAATAAAGAGTCATAGATCGAGAGATAGTACTTTTTAGAGGCTTACCTACAATTAGCAAATCAGATTATGTTAGCGATCGTACTGCATATGTTGATTTGAGAGCGTTAAGACCCGACCGTAGGATTAACCTGTGCTCTAGATAACTGATTAGTTGAACTATTAATGATATTTTGATGGATTATAAATATGAACATGGTACACCATTGCCCTAGATCTTTTTTAGTTTGATTTTCGTAGTTTGATTAGTTTAGAACTTCAATTATCATATTTCTGATCTTGTTTAGTTTTCCTATACTTTAGAAGCTAGATTAAAACGACCATCTCTCTGCGGATTCGACCCTACTTACCCTACTACATTGTTAGAACGGTTTTTTCACCTGATACCCCCGAGTTTTCAAAAAATTCACGTGGTACCCTCCATGTTTTCAAAATTCACCAGGTACCCCTAAGTTTAAAACTAATTCACGTGGTACCCTCAAATACCCTTAATGACTAACGTCGTTAACCGCCGTTAGTCATTAACCCTAATTTTCTGCTTTGAACCCTAATTAACCTATAATTCTAACCATAATCCTAACCCTTACCCTAATCCTAACCCTAAACCCTAAACCTAACCCTAATCACCCCTCCCCCACCCTCCCACCACCCCCGGCACCTCCTCTACCCCGGCTCCACCCCTCCCCCCCACCCCCAGCCCCCCTCCCCACCCCCCGTGCCGCCTGCCCAAACCCAGTTCCCCCACCCTTCCCCCACCATCGCCCCCCTCAATTTCGGAACAACCCCCCTAACCCTTCTCCCGTAACCCCCGCCCCCACCACACCACCCCCGCCCCCCCCAGCGCACCACCCGCTTCCATTTTCGCACCTCTCCCCCACCCCCGTAGCACCACCCTCCTCCAAATTGCGTGAAACACAAAGTACCGAGATTGCAAAAAAAACAGAGGGAAGAAGAAAATACGGGGGGTGCGGGTGACGCGGCGGCGAGTGGGTGGTGAGGTGCGAAAAATGGAAGGGGGTGGTGCTGTGGGGGCGCGGGGGGTGGGGCGCGATGGTGAGGGAGGAGTGGGGACTACCGAATCCCGGGTGGGGGAGGCGGCGCGAGGGTGGGGACTGCTTGAACTAAACCTGGGTGAGGGAGGGGGCGCACGTGGGTGAGGGAGGGGGGCTGCGGGGGGTGGGGGGGGGGGAGGCTGGGGTGGGGGAGGGGGGGTGGGAGGAGTGGGCCGGGGTGGTGGGAGGGTGGGGGAGTGGGTGGTGGGGTGGTGGGTTAGGGTTAGGGTTAAGGTTAGGGTTAATTAGGGTTTAAAACGGGAAATTAGGGTTAATGACTAACGGCGATTAACGCCGTTACTCATTAAGGGTATTTGAGGGTACCACGTGAATTCGTTTTAAACTTAGGGAGTCGCAGTGAATTTTGAAAGCATGGAAATGTGCACCACGTAATTTTTTAGCTTCGGGGGTATCAGGTGAAAAAACCGTTGTTATAAGGTTTTGCAGGAATTATTTTTGACAGGTGTACGACAACCTATCAAATGGTGATAGAAAAAGTAAAGGATAGAAGTAGAGAGGATCAAAGTGATGGAGAATTTGGGATTTCATGGTTTTTGTGACTTGTCAAACATTGAAACTAAAAAACAGGCAAAGACTTCTTGCTTTGTTGATCATTGTCTAGTTGTCGTAGTAGCTCGTCGTGACTTCTTTGGGGGCCGAAAGTGACGGGTTTAATCTGATATTACTTGCTGTTGTTGTCTTTGTTCCAGCTCAAAGCATCTAATTTGGACCCTTGTATATCACACAACACTTGAATAACATTTTTGACCCTTTGATCCATTCCTGTTTTTCGTCTTTTCAGGTTGACTGCGAGTATGGTGTTGTTGACTGACCACATTGATAAGGTTATTGGAGAATTAAGGGTTCACTTTTTTTTTTGCTATAGAGTGTGCTGCAGATCATTCTCATTTCTAAATTAAAATGTAGAAGTAGTTTCAGTTTTTTTAGCTTGTTTGTAGTGAATGCGCATGAGGGGTTTCACCTTCTTTGTACTGATAGCCTAATCCACCGAATATCATTAGAATATCTTTTGAAATCAAATGCAATTTAGAAAAGGGTGGCCGAATTTCTACATACCAATTTGCTATTTAGTAATGCCATCATTATAAATTTATAATTGACTTGGTGGCATTACTTATATTATCCTCTTCTACTAGCCATGTAACTGTTTACTCCTCAAACCACGGTGCTGCTGTGTTTCTAATATTTCTAAGTATGAGATAGCTGCTTATTTTGTGTCGTTCTCTAATATTTGAACAGGGGATGCTCTTCATAGTTTGAGAAGTAACTTAGGAACTTTTACTGCTTCTGTAGTTCAAGTCTTGAAGGATCTGTTACTATATGCTTGATGATGGAAAAGAAGCAGTCAACTTTCTAATGCAGGGACAATGTTTTAATAGGCACTCATTGCATCTAGGCAGAAAGGTAGCCTAGTTACAAAAACAAGAGGTTTGCGTTAAATGCGCGACAAATGCTCATAAGTCATAATATACAACTATGATATGAAAATAGTCGAGACTTGTGATGGTCATTGCAAGTTCTGCATAGAGATCTTCAAATCAGCCAATATTCTCCTTGTAATCTTCTCTATATTTATATAAAAAAACATAATTTGTAATGAAAAATGATACTTTTATATATGTATAACTATTTGGAGATTATTTAGGACTAAAAAAATACAAAAAAAAAATATATTTTTTTTTGGGGTCACAAGGGTTGCGGTTTTGACCCAAAACCGCAGCCCTTCCAATATGCCAAGGGTTGCGGTCAAAAAACGCAGCCCTTAGGCCACTTTTGACCGCAACCCTTGGCCTTTTTTCCTCTAGTGAGCGAAGATACTACGAGAAATTCAGTGAGCTTTTCTTGTGAAAAATTCTAAGAAATTTGAAAAGCTTCTTGTACTTCATACAAACCCTAAAACACAGCTGAGATAAGCACATCAGTTGAGCAAAAAAATACTCTCCATCAAAGCTTGTTGAAGCATAGTTTGAGAGGGAACTTTATTGTATTGAACTTAGGTACAGTGTAGTTGGGGAAGTGGTTCAAGGAATTACTTCATTGAACAGTTATAGCTAACTGTTGGGGAATCATTTTCATAGGTGGAGACCTTGATTAAGTATAAGCCTTTTATTTATCTAAGTTGATTAATAAGAGTGATTAGAGTAGTGGAGGACGTAGGCTTAAGTTGAGTCGAACCTCATTAGATTTGTGTGTTTATTATTTATTCCGCTACCACATATCAGTTCTCTTACTGGTCTTGTTTTATTAATACATCAAATCGAAAAGTGACTATCCATTGTAATACTCAATTCACCCCCCTCTTGAGTATAATATGGGCCTTCAACGTATTCAATGAGATTCTCATTTTTAGAATCAGAAGGCGGGGATTTTTTTTGGGGTTAACTAATATAGTCTCTTTAAAAGACATAAGATTATCTATAGGAGAAGACATGATCAAACCGAGATAACAAGAACAATTTATGAACTGAAGTTTAGATGAAGATAAATATAATAAGAGGAAGTTGGATAAAGACTTTACCTGAGTTGTCATTTTATAAAGGAGATATAAGTTACCTTTATGCAACAAATTGGGGGAAAACCCTAATTCTTACTTGGCTTGATCTATTCTATCACATTTAATGTTTCCAAAGAAGTAATAATTAAAGTAATTCGCACAACGCCAAACCCTAGAGCACGCCACTTCGCCAAATTAACATTACTAGGAGCCATTGGATGCAGATTAATGGACTTCACGTTAATATTGATAAATACCATAACATTAAATGCCCCAATTCTGAAACCCTAGTTTCAACAACCACTTTGTAATTGATTGGGTGAAAGCTGCTGCTAATCCAAAATTGAGCCAGCTGGGATATTGATTGGTGCCAATTAGCACGTTTGATTTAATTGGACTTAATAAAGGACGCAATCTTTCTTCTGAATGCGCGATAGAAGGACAGATATTCGAGCAAAAAGCTTATGATGAACTGAGAAGGGGGAGAAATTTGCAGAGAATTTCTCTTGATAAAGGAAAATCAGACAACACAAGCTGGCAAAGTAAGTATAACCTATGATGTGAGAGCTATGTAAAGCTATTAATTGAGACTATAGCTATGGTAATTGTTGCATTGAATTCTAGGGTTTTTTCAAATGGAAGGCTTTTTTTTTCTCTTGCCTTTACTGTTTCTCTCTCTAACTCTTTCTCTCTCATCTTTATATGTTAGGATATTGTATTTCCTTCCTCTCCCCTTATAGAATAGAAATATATATAATAGTCATAATATATTAATATTCTCTCTGCTTTTTATTACTCTACTCACTTTGTACTTTGACACTATTCACATACTTCACTTTAAATATTATTTGTGATTTATATCTAAGAAAAAACATAGTCATATTGGATCTTGTTAGATTCGTCTCAACATAAAGTTTTCAAATATAAACTTTTTACAATTTTTACTTGTTCGTAAATAAACATATTAATGGTCAAAACACTACATTGGTAAGCGTGAAAAATCAAATTGTGTAGATTACAAAATAGAGGTAGTATTAAAATAAAATAATTAAAAAATAAAGGGCATTTAAGGTATTTTAGGTGGATATTAAACTCCTCAAAAGCTGGTTTACATATAATTGAGATTACTAGATTCAATTTAGGAAAAAATGTTGATAACTATTGATTCGTTCTTTTATATTTTTTGTACTATTTATATCCTGAATTTGACCATCTTTTTTGCTACTTTATATAAATCGGTTTTTTTCAATGCTTTTTGTGGTTTTTCAAAATTCATGGGGAATCCGTTTTTTTAAAAAATGCACCAAGTACCCTAATCAAGTTTCAAACAAATGTACGAAATGCCCTTAATTACTAACGGTGTCAAGTTCCCGTTAGCTTTATTTACCATTTTGCCATTGTCAACCCCTAACCCTAAACCCCTAAACCCTAAACCCTAACCCTAACCCTAAACCCTAACCCTAACCCACCACCCAACCCCCCCCCCCCACCACCGCCAGCCCCCTCCTCCACCACCCCCATCGAATTCCCCTCCCCTCCCCCCCCAGCCCGCCCCCTCCCACCCCCCCCCTCGTAGCCGCCCTCCCCTACCCCCACCCTCTCCGCCCACCGCCCTCCCCCCCTCCCCGCAACCCAAAGAACCACCCACCCTCTCTCAGCAACCCTCCTCCCCCCCTCTCGCCCACGCCTCCCCCTCCTACTCATCGTCGGTTTCCCGTTCTCTCTCTTCGCACAAGCAACCACCAACCATGAGCTTTTCTTCGAAACCCGATTTTTTTCAAACCCGCAGTCGAAACCCGCATTTTTTCGAACCCGAAATTCAAAACCCCGATTTTGATAGAATTGATCTTAGTTCGTCGCGTCCATGGACGTTGTTGTTGTTGTGATCGGAGATGTGACCGTTTTCTCTCTCCTTTGACTGCGTCTCGACATTGATGGTCGATTGGAGAAGGAGAATAATTGGTGGTTGCGGGGTGCGGGAAAGGAAGGGTGGGGGTCGTGGGTGGGGCAAGGTCTGGCTGCGGGGCTACGGGGTGGGAGGAGGAGATGTGGTAGTGGGCTGGGTGGTGGTGGTGCGTGGGTGGGGGAGAGGGTCTTTGGGGGGTGGGGTGGGGGGAGGGGAATTCGATGTGGGTGGTGGGGGGGGGGGGGCTGGGGTGGTGGGTTAGGGTTAGGGTTTAGGGTTAGGATTAGGGTTTAGGGTTAGGGGTTAACAATGGCAAAATGGTAAATAATGCTAACGAAAACTTGACGCCGTTAGTCATTAAGGGCATTTCGTTCATTTTATTGAAATAGTAAGGGTACCTGGTGCATTTTTTAAAAAGTAGGGGTCCCTTACGAATTTTGAAAAGCACTGAAGTGCACTTTAAAAACCGTATATAAATTACATGTGATGATGTAATATATTGTTGGATTAGTATCAATGCATAATTTTTAAAATTTCAACTTGTCATAATTTTGACTAATCAAACAATCAAAATATTAATATATAGTTAAAGTTATCATGTGTTGGCAAATGTAAAAGTCAAAACATTGCAATTATAGAGAAAAAGTAGAAACTATCTTTTATATTATATACTTTTGTTCAAGTAACTCTCTTTCTCTTTTGGCCCTCAATTTCCCTTCCTTCCTCCTTTACTACGTTCTATGTTCTTTTTTTCTCTCACCTCTTCTAGACTCATCTTCAATTCACCCCAACCTCATTTGATTCTTCTCCTCTCCTCTCTCTTCATCTTTTCTCTTTGCCTTTTCTTGTCATCACCCAATTTTATTCTTTGCTTCTCTCATTTTGATGAATGGTTTTGGTGTTACACATGTTATAACTTTTTAAAGAACCTCTCATCAATTTCAATGGTTGTGCATTTGGATACAGTGATATTATGCATCAGTTGCAGTAAGTTTTGGATTTACATTCATCATAAAGGATATATATCCTTCAAAAACAAGAGACAAACAATTAGGGCCCTTGAGTCTTGGATATTTTGTAATTGTTGTTGTTGTCCCCTTTACTCTTGGATCAAGAAGGATACGTATCTAACACTAAGAGCCAAACAATTACACCTAGTTTGAAGTATATATTTGGAGAATTAGAGAGATGGTTGAAAATAATTAATCAAAAAAGAAAACCGTAATTGTGAACCGTACTTTTCATAAATTGTAAGCTTTACCTTTTGAACCAATTGCGAACTTTTGAAGCAACCTATAAATGCACAAATAAAATTTGGAGGTTTTTGCTAACTTATATTAAGGCTCTGTTCTTTTGGACTGAATAAGTCTGAACTGAACTGAATTGAAATGAATAAGTCGAACCGAAGCGAACCGAAATGAATAAGTCGAACCGAAGCGGTATGAGCGAATCAATCGGCCGATTCAATCGGGCGGGCGATCGAATTGAGTATTATTAATAATTACAAGTAGAGTAATATTTTTATCATCATTGATAATGATAATAATAAATAATATTAATGATAATGATAATAATAATAATATTAATACTAATACTAATAATATGCATAATAATAATATTCTTATGAATTGAGTAATATTAATAATAACAAGTAGAATAATAATGATATGAAGTAATAATATTATTAATAAAATATTTTCCTCCAAGATTGCTATTCGCAAGTCAATATATACAAAACCAATAGCATGTTTCACGCCTAATACCGTAGAATAAGAATAATAATAGCATGCATTGACTCCTAATTCTAAGCAATCGAATATTGACTTGCCTAATTTACAAAATACAAAACTATATTTACATACATTTGACTACTCCAATATTTACAAAACTATATTTGATATATGTTAATATTATTATTATTATTACTATTATTATTATTATATTCTTATTCTTATTATTATTATTATTATTATTATTATTATTATTATTATTATTATTATTATTATTATTATTATTATTGTTATTATTATTATTATTACTATTATTATTATTACTATTATTATTTTTATTATATTCTTATTATTATTATTATCATTATTATTATTATTTTGATGATGATGATGATGATGATGATAATAATAATAATAATAATAATAATAATAATAATAATAATAATAATAATAATAATAATAATAATAATAATAATAATAATAATAAAATCAATAAGTTGTAGTCTCGAATCGACTCGATCTCGAACCGAATCGAATAAGTTCGAATCGAATCGAACCGATATGATCCAATCGAACCAATCGGGACCGATTCGTCGGGCGATCCGATCCGAACCGAATTTCCATTTATTCAGTCCAAAAGAACAGAGCCTAAGAGACATTAGAAGAAGTTTGGATTTCGATGAGAAATGAAGATGAAGGAGTTATTAGTATTGAAGTATTTAAAGGATGATAAAACGGGTAAAAATCGCATAAGTTATTAAGTGGGCCCAAGAAAATGGATTAATTGATGAATTCATTATCAATTAGTCATTTATTAGGTTTTGGTGAACATAAAGGTAGTTATTTGAACAAGAGTGTATATAAAAGGTAATATCAACAAATTTTCCTTTAATTTAGTACAATTTTCATCAAATTCAATAAGTGGTAAAATAAATTTTATTATTTTAGAGACTAGTTTTCATATCAAAACTAACTATAATGATATTCACAGTTCAATATTCAAGATTCGCGCATACAAACAACCCTAGCAGAAGGATAGAAAATTCGATGGTTCTTTTTTTAATTTTTTCCTTTTTCATTCACCTTGTTGTTTACAGGCGTGTGTTTTTATGATATAGATCTCTAACAATTTCTTGGTATTCTTGTAAACATTTATTATGATTCTTTGTTTTATAGTTTTAAGTTTTTTATGGTGGTTTTGATTATTTTTCTTGGATTGTTTTTTTATTATGTTTTGAATGCTTTTTTCCGTCTTGTATATATAATTGCCAACAAAGACCTAAACATATTTTTTTAACGATTAAATCAAATAATTTGAACAAGCCGTTAGATAACCATTATGCAAATGCTAAATTCATGTGGTCATGAAAATTAAATCTTCGGCTTTTTCACCTAATACCCCCGAGTTTTCAAAAAATTCACGTGGTACCCTCCATATTTTCAAAATTCACCAGGTACTCCTAAGTTTAAAACTAATTCACGTGGTACCCTCAAATACCGTTAATGACTAACGGCGTTAACCGCCGTTAGTCATTAACCCTAATTTTCTGCTTTAAACCCTAATTAACCTATAATTCTAACCCTAATCCTAACCCTTACCCTAATCCTAACCCTAAACCCTAAACCTAACCCTAACCACCCCTCCCCCGCCCTCCCACCACCCCCCGCAACCTCCTCCACCCCGCCCCCACCCCTCCCCCGGCCCCAGCCCCCCCCTCCCCACCCCCGCGCCGCCGCACCAATTTCGGAACCCCCCCCCCCACTCCTCCGTGCCCGCCACAACACCACCCCTCTCCCCCCACCCTCGTAGCCCTCCCCCCTCCACCCACCACCCCGTCGAAACCTCCTCCCCTCCCCTCCCCTAACACCGTCTAATCCTCGCCCCTCCCCGGCCCCGTTGAACCCCAATGGCCAGCCAAATCCCCCCACTCCCCGGCCCGTCGGGTCGCCCCCTCCCGGCCCGTCAAACCCCAAAGGCCCTTCGAATTCCTCCGCCGTAATTACTCCCTGCTAGAACGCCTTCAAGACTAACGGATGTCGGGAGGGGGGCGAACTCGACGGAAATTAGGGGAATGGGGAGGTTTTGACTGGGGTTAGGGAGGGGGGAGGTTTCGACGGGGTATGCCCTGAGACGGAGGTGTTGCGGGGGGGGGGGAGGGCCGCGGGGGTGGGGGAGGGCTGCGTGGGTGGGGGGAAGGGGCCTGGCGCGGCGTGAGGGGGGGGTAGGGGGTGGGGAAGAGGGGCCGGGGGTGGTGGGAGGGTGGGGGAGTGGGTGGTGGGAGGATGGGTTAGGGTTAGGGTTAGGGTTAGGGTTAGAGGTAGGGGTTAAGATTAAGGTTAGCATTAGGAGTTAATTAGGGTTTAAAATAGAAAATTAGGGTTAATGACTAACGGCGGTTAACGCCGTTAGTCATTAAGGGTATTTGAGGGTACCACGTGAATTAGTTTTAAACTTAGGGGTACCTGGTGAATTTTGAAAACATGGAGGGTACCACGTGAATTTTTTGAAAACTCGGGGGTATCAGGTGAAAAAACCGTTAAATCTTTGATTTGATGCTAAAAAATTGACTTTTAACATCATTGTCTTTTTCAGGTTGCAAATAAAATATCGAGTTTTAGCATCATTAAATTAAGTAGAGGCCATTAATTGGGCAAATGGTTCATGACCTAATTTTTATCCTCAACCCCGAATTCAGAATATATTATTTTTTATGGTTTATTAGATCCCTTTAGAAATCTGGTTGACGACTGTTTTCAAAATATTCAATTGCATAAGATGTAATTTTAGATGCCACGTGCTAGTACTTATTTGTGGAACTCGACCATATTCGTACAATATATTTGTTAAATTAGCTTTAACTTGATAATGGTTTAAGTATCCAACCTATGCTATGCAACACCCCATAATTAATTTCTTTTAAGAATACATTTCTTATATACAATAGAGAATTATTAAAATACCATCATCATGTATGAAAATGTTTAGGATTATTCGGAATTTTGCAATGGAAAACACTAATAAATACTTCAAACTATAATGAAAAGTCAACTAATAAATTTTTGGTAATTAAAACCATTTAAGGGCCTCAAATCCAAAGTCAACATTCAAAGTCAACGACAAAAGTCATAAAAAATTCAAATCAATTATTTAAATCCCTAGATTCGTCATCATCTCCAACTTAAAAACAATTGTAAAACCAATTGATAAAAGTGATTGCTAAATAAACAATACCATAGTAAAGATGGGTCGTCACATGATCAATAAGGCATAAGTCATGATCGAAACATGCAATAAACAATCATCAATGTTGAGTACATATATACAAAGCTAATAATATAGTTAAGAACCTATCATAATACTACATAAAATTACCGGATTTTTTTACCATATACCCTCGACTAATTTTTCTATTCACCATATACCCTCGATGTTTTTAAAATTCACCATATACCCCTCGATTTCTTGATAATTCACCATGTGCTAACAACTATCAACTTTTTTGATCAGTAACCACTGATTCCGTTACTATACCTTAATTAATCCCTATTTCACTCATTTACCCTAACAGATTAGCATTGAACCAATACCTAAGGCCAAAGAAGAAGGAACAGAGTTATGCAGGAAGAGTGATAAAAGGGGCCATTTATTTTTTTTAATAATTATAAAAGGGGCCATCTGTGGCGTTTTAATTGTGGTCAATTAAGGTTAATGACTCAAATAGGGGTTAGTTACGGTTTGGTAACGGAATTAGGGGTTCATGACTAAAAAAGGTGACGGCCATTAGTTATTATGGACATATGGTGAATTACGAAGAAATTGAGAGGTGTTTGGTGAATTTTGAAAAGTGCGAGGATATATGGTGAAAAAAAAAATTTATCGGGGGTATATGGTGAAAAATCCGTAAAATAATACTAGAAACTTACAACTCAGACAATAAATATTGATGATAAATATTAACTCTAAACACTTAACTATACTCTATTTAATTATTAAAAAACTAATTTAGGTTGTAGTAAGCAATGAATGAGTCGATCCATCCCAAAACGTCTTAAAAAGACATGATTTTAGTAGCGATACTAAGCCATAAAACCAATTGTGAATCTCAACAAAAAGAAAAAAGACACGTTGATCATTCATCCCTTAGATTAGCCATAGGTAGGGGTGTTCACAAAAACTGAAACCGAAAAACCGTACTGAAAATCGGAAAACCGGTCAAAATGGGCGGTAACCGTGCCGGAAAAATAGCGATTAAACGGTTCGGTTACCGAACCGGTAAAAATTATGGTTAAACGGTACGGTTACGGTTATGATTTTTTATAATACGGTTAACCGAAAAATCGGATTTTTATATTTTATTTTACCATTATTCAATTTTTTATAATAATTACATTAATTAAGTACTAGTTTTTTTACTAAATGTAAGTAATATGACTAATTTCTCAAGAAAAAAAGCGAGTCAGTAAGTTAGCTTTTAAAGTCAGTAAGTAAAAGTTTCTGCCTTGAACTAAAGGTTGTAAGCAGTAGTACAACTACTAAACTCTTAACTGAGTTTAGCTCTCTACAAAGTCTTTGCTCCTTGAACTAAAGGTTGTAAGCTACAATTAAATACTAAACTCTTAACTCTCTGCTCCCTCCAAGGCTCCAACAGTTGGTGTGTGTATTAGTAATGTTATTTTTTAAGTTGGCATTGAGCTTTGTGGATTAGTAATGTAATATGGTACTAAAGTTATATTATTTATGTTGAGAAAAAGTGAAAATCTAATATATAAATTAGGTAAAAAAAAAAAAAACCTGAGTAATGGTTAATGGTTAACCGGAAAACCGTACCGAAAAACTGGTTAACCGCTTATGCGGCAACCGGTTTGAACGGTTACAGCAACGGTTCGCAAAAAATGGCGACCCGATATTTCCGGTTACCGAACCGAAATGTGATTTCGGGACGGTTAACCACCCATGAACACCCCTAGCTATAGGCTACTACCATCAGCTCCAACCCACCTTGTTCAATACTCTAGATGTGCACTATTCTAGAGATTTATTGTTTATCCTCTTTTCACTTTAGCTCTTTAATATTTTAATCAATATCAAACCTTGAATTAGCTCAATAATATACAAAACATACAAACAAACTCTTTCAACTTTAATTAATAATGATAATCATAAAACCAATTTAATTTCATGAATTTCTTCTAAAATGCCATAAAGTTATAAACGATTTCCTTTACTCATTTAAAGCAATAAGTCTATAGTGAGTGTCAATCACCGCTAATCACTGCTAGTGCCAAATATAAACAATTGATTTCAGGTTTGCAATCACGATAGTAGGAGATTAATTTTTGGATATAAAATATGAATTAAGTATAAAATTATAATAATATCTAATAAGATCAACATATAATTGGATAATCTCAATTAAAGGAAAGATTAGATCAGATAAAGAGAAGAAGAGGGAAGAGAGAAAAAAATCTGTTGCATGCTTGCTTTGTTAATGCAGTGTTATAGTGGTATGAATTTTCATGGCAAAATTATAAATGATGTTATATGAACTCACATTTTAGTTAATAAAAAACTACCAAATCTATTTTTTTTTCCACCATTGAGCACTGTTTCTGCTAAGAAATTAAGGATTATAATATGTTGTGAGGTTTGATGTGGGCCCCAAGAGCGTTCGCCTGAGCTCCGATATCCGTACACCTGAACCCTGCAAAATGACGTTAGACTACCCCGGGGGTGTTTCCGGGATCGCCCCTCCGACGCTCAAGTCAGTTGAGATTGAGGTAGAGAGATAAAGTCTAGAGAGAGATGCTCTAGTTTGTTAGGTGAGAATTGAATACCTGTTCATTGATGAGACAGTTGGTTTTTATAGTGTTGGGATTTCCCAGACAGGAAACATTGTTCAGATGGGCCTTTTTGGTAGCAATGGGCCTGTTGCCTTTTCCGGCAATGGTCATTTCATCTTTTTAGGGATTCTCCAAGTGCTGGTGATTAGGTCAACTTGTAGGGTGGGACCCACTGTTGCCCGTTTTTATGCTTTAAGAGGCTTTTATGATCTTCATTGGGCTGCTGGTCAATTAAGCCCAAACAATTAGCCCCACGCCATGGATGGGAGGCTTTGACAACTTGACTGAAGAGGCGCCCATCTGTGGCGGAATGGTGTCCGTCTTATCTCTGACTGGCTTACCTATCGTCCGACGGAGGGACGCCGACCAGGTCCCTTTAGCTTTGTTAGGAGCGTGTCGACCGGGTCCCTTCCTATTGGAGGAAGGATGCCGACTCGGTCATCTTTGCTGGACGAGGAGAGGGCCGACCGGGTCCCTTCCTATTGAAGGAAGGGTGCCGACTCGGTCACCATTTACCAAATGAGGAGAGGGCCGACCGGGTCCCCTCCTATCGAAAGAAGGGTGCCGACCCAGTCACCCTTTGCCGGATGAGAAGAGTGCCGACCGGGTCCCCTCCTATTGAAGGAAGGGCATCGACCTGGTCATCCTTTGCCAGATGAGGGGAGTGCCGACCAGGTCCCTTCATATTGGAAGAATGATGCCGACCCGGTCATCTTTTACCTGATGAAGAAGATGCCGACCGGGTCCCTTCCTGTTGGGGGAAGGACGCCGACCCGGTCATCTTCTGCCTGAGGAAATGAGGGCCGACCGGGTCCCTTCTTGTTAGAGGGAGGATGTCGACCTGGTCATCTGTAGCCTGAGGAAGAAGGACCGACCCGGTTCCCTCTTACCGAAAGATGACCTGGCCGACCGGGTTACTTACTATTGAGGAAAGGGTGCCGACCCGGTCTCTCCTATATGTCCGAATGGGGCATGGTGCTACTCGGGTGAGGAGCCAGTGAGCCCCAAGTTCGTCCGAGTGGGTGCTAGCTGATACTCGGCCGTACCTGAGCAAGTATCGAAGTGACTCGGCAAAGGAGGGAGCTCTTGTTGGCCGAGTAGGGTGTTGAGCCACTCGGATGAGGGGCTAATGAGCCCCAAGATGATCCGAGCGGGTGCTAGCTGATACTTGGCCATACTTGACCGAGTATAGTAGCGACTCGGCAAAGGAGGGGGCTCCTGTTGGCCGAGTAGGATGTTGAGCCACTCGGATGAGGGGCTAATGAGCCCCAAGATGATCCGAGCGGGTGCTAGCTGATACTTGGCCATACTTGACCGAGTATAGTAGCGACTCGGCAAAGGAGGGGGCTCCTGTTGGCCGAGTAGGATGTTGAGCCACTCGGATGAGGGGCTAATGAGCCCCAACATGATCCGAGCGGGTGCTAGCTGATACTTGGCCATACTTGACCGAGTATAGTAGCGACTCGGCAAAGGAGGGGGCTCCTGGTGGCCGAGTAGGATGTTGAGCCACTCGGATGAGGGGCTAATGAGCCCCAAGATGATCCGAGCGGGTGCTAGCTGATACTTGGCCATACTTGACCGAGTATAGTAGCGACTCGGCAAAGGAGGGGGCTCCTGGTGGCCGAGTAGGATGTTGAGCCACTCGGATGAGGGGCTAATGAGCCCCAAGATGATCCGAGCGGGTGCTAGCTGATACTTGGCCATACTTGACCGAGTATAGTAGCGACTCGGCAAAGGAGGGGGCTCCTGTTGGCCGAGTAGGATGTTGAGCCACTCGGATGAGGGGCTAATGAGCCCCAAGATGATCCGAGCGGGTGCTAGCTGATACTTGGCCATACTTGACCGAGTATAGTAGCGACTCAGCAAAGGAGGGCTCCCGGTGGCCGAGTAGGATGTTGAGCCACTCGGATGAGGGGCTAATGAGCCCCAAGATGATCCGAGCGGGTGCTAGCTGATACTTGGCCATACTTGACCGAGTATAGTAGCGACTCGGCAAAGGAGGGGGCTCCTGTTGGCCGAGTAGGATGTTGAGCCACTCGGATGAGGGGCTAATAAGCCCTAAGATGGTCCGAGTGGGTTTCGTGCTTCGACTGTTGGTGTTGCGCTTATTTTGCCCGACCGGTGTCATCCGACCAAGGATGCCATATGGCCACCCCTGATACTTGGGATGTTGGGGCCCTCGTGATAGGCTGAGCTAGAGGGGAGCCTTCATGGACTTTGACGATTCAACTTCTTTTGGGTTTGGATCATCTTAGTTAGAGTCTACTGGAATGGACTGAGTAGGTCCAGTTGGGCCTCTATTAGAAGCCCATTAAGACGACGCGGGGGGGTTTGCGTTGCCCGTCCCACAAAGTGCTCCTATATATGTATGAGAGGGGAGAGAAGTTGAGGGTCATTTGCTCATTTTCCTCATTCTCTCTCTCTCTCAAATATCTTCCAAATTCTCCTAATTCTCCAGAGTTTTTCCTCAAGCTTCTTCGTTCGACCAGGTACGCTCTTGCTCTTTTACGTTTTTTCTTCTTTCTTTCCCTTTGAATAATCTCGGCCGACTCCCCTGTGCATAAATAATGGGAGGTTCGTCCGAGTCGTCGACACCTCCGACCTCACCTCCTTATAAATTGTCCGAGGAGGTGAGGGGGATGGGAATGACTCTGGTGTCGACGGTAATAAGCTGCCCCGACCCCTCGGCTGTGCCCGACGCGGTTGTTCTCCCGAGTCCGTCTTCTTCGGTGGAGGAGGAAGCCGAGGGTGTCATTCCCTATCCTTGGGAGGTATCATTGGCTTATCCTCCTTCACGGAGTTACTTAGATAAGTATTTGTCTTGTGATGTAGTAAGGGTTGATATGCCGAGGGGAGCAGGAGGAGCGTCTACTTCGGGTCGAGAATTGGAGTATCCTGACCTTGATCCAAAAGGAGGGCCAGGGACTTTCTTTCCCGACCCCGGCGTGATAAAATCCCTGACCGAGGACCTCAGGGGTACTGCGACAAGGTTCCATATAAAGGATCCGTACTACCTCGTCCGACCGGAGGCCCACCATACCGTACTATCTCCGCCTCCCGGGTGCGTTGGCATTTATTATAAGTCGATGGAGAGGGGGCTCCGGTTCCCGCTGACCGATTTTGCCAAGGAGCTACTGAACGCGTATAACTTGGCGATCTGCCAAGTTTCTCCAAACTCCTGGGGCGGAATCTACGCCTTTCAGGTACTCTGTGACCTGATCCAAGTTCGGCCGACACTTAAGTTATGGAGGCACCTTTATAAGCTGGTCGAGGTCATGGCCGCGGCGAACGGTCCGGGTTGGTGGAGCTTCCAAATCCGATCGGGGTACCGTACTGTCCTTAATCTACCGACTTCACAGAAGGGATTTCGGAGGGAGTTCGCTTTTGTCTACTTCGGCGGCGATTGGGGTATTCCTCTGGTTCCTCCTCCGACCGAGCCCATTATCGCCCTAAATTGCCGAGTGGGTGAACTCGATGATGAGGAGGGTGCCGCGGCCGCTATTTGCGGCACCGAGTCCAAAATTGTGAACGGGGCGAAATATTTGTACCCGGACAAGGTGGCTTCCCCGAACGCCAATTGTTCAAGGATGAGCATTTCCTTTGGCAATGGGTCTCGGTTCGACCTTCCCGAAGGGTAATCACGGGGTTAGCTTAGGTGGTTGGTATGATAAACTCCCTAGACTTTTGCCTTTTCGACTAATTTTTTGTTTTGCCTGGTTACAGAACCTGCCAGAGCGCACATTAACGAAACCGACCCTACGATGGCCGACAAGTTGAACGTAGCTGCAATGAGGACGGCTCGACTGAAGGCCGAGATCGCGGCCAAGACCATGAAAGTCCCCGCTCCTCCTAAGGTGAGAATTCCGCCTGCTTGCGGCTTCTACTCTAGGCCGACCTAGTTATTTGCTCTTTGTATTCTTACTAAGCTTTTGCGTTTACGCCGGGATCCGGCGAAGCCCAAAGGAAGAAGAGGAAGGAGCGCTCCTCGGATAAAGTCGCTCAAACCGAGAAGGCGGTCGCTCGGGGCGAAGGCCGAGCGTGAGAAGGCCGACGAGCTTGCAAGAGCCAAAGCTGCGAAGAGGTCCAAATCTGTGGAGGTGATCAGTCCGAGAGGGGCCGCTCGGCAGCAGACTGACGGAGGAGCGCTCTCCCTACATTCCTCGGATTTTAATCCGACTCGGAGCCCTCAGTATACTCCGATGTCTCCCCATTTGATGGGCTCCTGGGAAGTCCGAGGGATGTTGTGGCCCCGAACGTCCCGTTCACCGGGTTGAGTCCGGGCGTAAAAAGGACGGCCGGTGGACTAAGGCCCTGGACTACATTTATACCCCGGCCGACCGTGAATACATACAGGCTACACACGGTCCGAATGAGACCAATGAGCTATTCCGCTCATGGCTTGATGTATGTGCGCCTCTCTTCTCGCCAAGTTTTGCATGAGTTTGCTTTCTTTCTTCTAACTTTTGACTTTGTTATATTTCAGTTCTCCGCTCGGATGGCCAACGTGGCCCAGAACCGGGTGAGCCTGGCCGAGGAGGTGGTCGATCTCAAAGAGAAGGCCAAAAAACATTTCGACGAGGTTTATCAGGCCAAGGAGGGTCAGCGGATTGCTGAGTCCAAGCTTGAGGATGCGGAGGCTGCCATTCAGAAGGATCAGGAAAGCTTCACCACGGAGCGGGAAAAGTGGGCGAAAGAGAGAGCCGACCTTACTCTCGCCCGGGACTCGGCACTGACTGCCAAGGATGACGCCCTCGCCAAGCTAGCCGAGGCGAAGCTGAAGGTGACCGAACTTGAGGCCAAGTTGGTTGAGCTGGAGGGCAAGGTTAAGACCGAGGAGCAGTGGTTTGCTGAGTGGGAGAAAACCGACGCTGCGGAGGTCTATGCCAACGAGGTCGGGAGTGCTGCTCACAAAATGGGTGAGGACGAGACTCTCGACCGGCTGAAAAAGGTCCTGGCCACATCCCATCCCGATCTGATTTGGGCCGAAGTTTGGTCGGGCTATCAGGAGTCAATTGATGCCGACAACGCCGCTATCATGGCTCGGCTGAAGGCCGAGGGGGGCTCAGATGAGGAAGATGATGATGAGGAGGGCAACGTTAATGTCAACGTTATTGATGGTGACGATGATGTCGACGGTGATGCTGACGCGGACGATGAGGCCGGTCAGGGGGAGGAGCTAGTAGGGGACAACTCTGAAGCGAACGCCGAAAGCGTTACTGACCTTCCGCCCCCTCCTAGCTCTTAGGATGTGCTCTCCTTGTACTTAGTCGTTTTCTCGTTTTGTAATGACTTCTCTTGTAATGATGTTCGACCCGTTTAATGAAGGACTTATCTTTTGGCCTCCGTTTTCTTGTTTGTTGATTGCAATATTACCCGACTAACCTTTTTGGTTCCGCCGGACTTGTTTGTTAGTCAATTCCGAGCAACTTTAATTTCCAGGAAAAATGTCAATTATTTCGACTAGATCTTTCTTGAATTAATTACGACTAACTTGTTTGTTGATCACAGTGCCAACCAACGATGATTACCAAGGAAAAATCCCAGCTATTCTGACTGGTTAAGTCTAATAGGTTATCATTACATCAAAAAGGGCCAACTATAAAAATGCTGACCAGCTATATGATTAAGCAATTACAATGTATGCCCCTATTGCAAGTAACAAACATCAAACATAGTATTTTTTGATGTTATCAACGTTCCAGGGTCGGGCTAAAGGGACACCCTCGGCAGACTGTAGTCGAAATGTGCCGGGCTTGACGATTTCTATTACTTTGTATGGCCCATCCCAGTTAGGTCCCAACTTTCCTTTCAAGTGTGAGAGCCCAGTGACCTCGACTTTCCGAATGACCCAATCGCCGATTTGGATTGGGCGGGGTTTTACTCGGCGGTCGAACGCTCGAGTGACTCTCTGTTTGTACTGTATGGACCTTAACAGCGCATTGCCCCTTGTTTCTGGCAACAAGTCCAAGTTGACTGGTTTTTCTTCCTCGTTCCTGTCGTACTCATAGAAGGTCATTCGGGGAGATGGGATGCCAATCTCTACTGGTAGGACAACCTCACTTCCGTACACCAGGCTGAATGGCGAGTAACCCGTTGCCTCCTTGGCCGTAGTTCTGGCCGACCAAAGGACCCCGGGTAGGTCGTCGACCCATGCTCCTTTGGCAGCCTCCAAGGATTTCTTGATTCCTTTGAGGACTATTTTGTTGGCCGATTCAGCTTGCCCGTTCGTTTGTGGTCGGGATACTGCAGAGAATTTGGTACGTATACCGAAACGGGCACAATATTCCCGAGTAGGGCCACTGTTGAATTGGCGCCCATTATCGGAAATCAGTACCCTAGGAACCCCGAACCTAGTGATAATGTTCCTCCAAATGAATCCTTGAACCTGCTTATCCGTTATGGAAGAGAGTGGTTCGGCCTCAGTCCACTTAGTGAAGTAGTCGATAGCGACTATGAGGAACCTTCTTTGGCCCGAGGCTGGGGGAAATGGTCCGAGTAGGTCCATACCCCACTTGTCAAACGGCGGAACGGCTTGAATTGACGTTAAGGGGGTGGTTGGTGCCCTGGGTATATCCGAATGGATTTGGCAAGATGGGCACTTTTTGACCAACTCATGGGCATCCGTTTTCAGAGTGGGCCAGTAATAACCTGCCCTGAGAACCTTCCCGGCGATAGTCCTTCCCCCTTGATGGCTTCCACAAGCCCCTTGGTGAATTTCCCTGAGGATGTAGTTGCCCTCCTCCGGAGTGACGCATTTGAGCAAGGGGTGGGTGAACGACTTTTTGTATAGCTGATTCTCGTGCCATAGGAACCACCCGGACTTGTGCTTTATCCGTTCTGCTTCCTTGCGATCTTCCGGAAGTTTCCCATCTCATAAATATCCGACCACCTCCTCCATCCAGGTAGATGTCCGATTCAACATGTGCTGTTCCTTGACATTGATACCGGGTTGGCGAAGGACTTCCCACATGATTGTCCGAGGGGCTGATCCTTCCGCCGAGCTAGCCATCCGAGCCAGGGCGTCGGCTTGTTGATTCTCTGATCGGGGTATGTGAGTGATTCTGAACTGAGATAGCTGTTTGATTATACCCTGGGCCTTAGCCAGATACATTCTCATGTTGTCTTCCTTGGCCTCGTACTCGCCCGATACCTGACCCACTATCAGCTGCGAGTCGGATTTAGCGTCGACCCCAGGTGGCCCGGCCAGATGCATAACTCCAATCCGAGGATCGGGGCTTCGTATTCGACCTCATTGTTGGAGCCTAAGAACTCGAACTTGATGGCATATTCCATCTTTTCCCCAATCGGTGGTTTGATGACCAGGCCGGCTCCGCAACCTGTCTTGGTGGATGAGCCATCTACTTGCAATTCCCAGCTATCTTGCTTGCCGACTGGGGGCCTGGATGTACATTCTGTTATGAAATCAGCCAAGGCCTGAGCTTTGATTGCCCTTCTGGATTCATATTCCAATCCGAAGTCTGCTAGCTGATCCGCCCAATCGGTCATCCGACTAGAGTGGTTTCTATTTTCAATGAGCTTCCTGAGCGGCTGACTGGTGAGGACTTTAATGGGGTGAGCCCGGAAGTAAGGCTTGAGCTTCCGACTAGCCATCACTAAGGCAAACACCATTTTTTCCACTTCGTTGTACTTCGCCTCGCTCCGCGGAATGCGTGGCTTATGAAGTAGACCGGGTGTTGCTTTCCTTCTCTCTCGGCTATCAAAACAACTGAGCGCGTACTCGAAATAGCCAAATAAATAAACAATGTTTCCCAAGTGGGGAGATCAACTTCGGGAGGGTTAATAGATGTTCTTTTAGGGAGGTGAAGGCCGTTCGGCTTCGTCATCCCAAGCGAATTCTTTTCTTTTCGGACTTTTGAAGAAGTGCAAGCTCTTATCCGCCGACCGTGATAGGAAGCGACCGAGGGCCGCAGAATGCTGGGTTAGGCGTTGTGCTTCTCTTACGTTCCGAGGAGACTTCATTTCCCTAACGGCTTTGATTTTGTCGGGGTTTGCTTCGATTCCCCTTTCGTCAACCAGGAATCCGAGGCACTTACCCCCTTTTACTCCAAAGACACACTTCTTCGGGTTTAACATCATGCGGAAGCGTCTTAATGTTCGAGGGTCTCCCTTAAGTCCGAAGAATGATTGCTCTCGACCTTGCTTTTGACGATCATATCGTCAACGTATACCTCTATATTCCGACCAAGTTGATCACTAAAGATTTTGTTGACCGTGCGCTGATATGTCGCCCCTGCATTTTTGAGCCCGAAGGGCATCATTTTATAGCAATACACTCCCTGGTTGGTGATAAACGCAGTGTGGACTCGATCCTGCTCAGCCATTGGGATTTGGTGATACCCCGCATTTGCGTCCATGAAGCTTAGAAGGGCGTGACCTGCAGTTGAGTCGACTAGTCTATCGATCTTGGGCAGAGGGTGGTTATCTTTTGGACAGGCCTTATTTAGGTCTGTAAAATCCACGCACATCCTCCATGCCCCACTCGACTTTTTGACTAGGACCACATTGGCGCCCATTCCGAGTACCGACATTCTTCAATGAACCCCTTCTAGCAATTTCTTAACCCGGCAGCGCCGCGCATTTCTTTCGGGGCCTTGATGCCTCAGCTTTGTTTGACCGACTTGAACCCTTCTTTGATGTTTAGCTCGTGGCACATCACTTTAAGGTCGAGCCCGGGCATTTCAGTGGCTTCGTAGGCAAAAACGTCTCTGAACTCTGTTAGAACTTGAATGATCTGCTTTCCTGTTTGAGGGTCCATGGCCTTGCCCACTCTCAGAGTCCGACCATGTTTCTCGTCAACGACGACCTCTTCATCATCCTCAGCTGGCTGAGGGCGCTCGTATTGCTTGGGGTTTTCGGTGATATAAACCCCGAGGCTACTTGAGGGCTGACCATGCTCTCGTTTTCTTTTCTTCGAGTCCTCTTGGTCGTCGACCTTGCTCTTCAAGCTGTTCACATAACATTCTCTAGCCGCCTGCTGATCCCCTTGGATCTTTCCTACTTTACCCTCGTCGGTTCGAACCTGCATGAGGAGCCGATAAGTGGAAATTGCGGCCTTGACCTTGTTCGAGTTGGTCTTCCCATTATGATGTTGTATGGCGAGAGGATGTCCACTACTAGGAAGTCAATCGGTAGGCTTCTTCCTTTGCCCTTCTCTCCCATCCGAGTGGGCAACTTTATAGATCCAACGAGATGTACCGAGTTTCCCCGAAGCCTATGAGTGGGCGATTGAGGGGGGTTACATCCCTTTCATTGTACTTCAGTTTCCTGAGACATTCTAATGTGATTATGTCAGCGGAGGATCCACTATCCACCAGCACCCTTTTTACTCTTGCGTTTGCCACTTTGAGTTCGATGACCAGGGGGTCGTCATGAGGAGTATGTAGGGCCCGACTGGATTCTCCGAATGTCATGACGGGGCAATCTGGGCGGGGATGGTTGACATCGTACTTGATGCTTGAGATCTTGGAGGTGGGCTTTGCGTGATCGACCGGTTAGGCCTCCCGACGCGAAGCCACCTGCTATGACTCCGATGAACCCCTCCGTGTCTCCACTGTTGGATTGACCAACCTTTTGCTTACCCTTCTCTTTCGCCGGAGTGTTTGAGGTATCGGTTCGCCTTCCCCCTGGTCGCCTAGATTGTTGAGGGATTTCTTGAGTTCCCTACAATCTTTAGTGGTGTGCCCGCATTCCTTGTGATATTCGCACCACAGGCTCTTGTCTCTTCGAGCAGCCGACGTTTTGATGGAAGGTGGGCGGGGGAGAGTGACTTTGTCTTTTATGTCTAAGTATATCTCTCTTCTGTTTTTGGTGAACCGGGGGTCGATGTCGTGGTCGTTAAATCTGTCCGACCGTCCACCTGTCTTCTGTTGCTTTGATTGGTCCTTGTGATTTCCTTCTTCTTTCCTCTTCCTGCTTCCATCGTCTGAATGGCGACATATGTCTGTCGCTTGGATGAACCTTTGAGCCCGAGTCATTGCTTCAGAGAAGGTTTTGACTTCGTTCTCTGCCAAGGACCATCTCAACCGACCGGGCTGGAGTCCGGACATTAGGGCGGCGAATGCCACCGCATCCTGTAGATCTGAGATCTTTAATGACTCTTCATTGAATCTTTTGATGTAATCGGCCAAACCTTCGTTTTTCTCTTGCCTAATTCCCATCAAATGGAGACTGGTTTTCTTTTGTCTTTTTCCTGCAACAAACTGGTGGATGAACAGGTCTTCGAGGACCGAAAAATCAGTTATGATCCCCGCGGGAAGCTCTTGAAACCAGCTCAGGGCCAAGCCTTTGAGTGTTGTGGGAAAGAAACGACACCAAGTGGCTTCGCAGCCAGTCTGGACACTCATTTGAGCTTTGTAGGTTGCCATGTGGTCGTCCGGGTCGGTTAGACCCGCGAATGGCTCGATGGATGGTGTTTTGATCTTTCCCGGGCTGGGCGCCTCAAGTATGTCCTGGCTGAACGGGACCATGAACTTGAGCGCTCTGCTGTTGATCTGAATGGGCCTCGATTGGGTGGAGTCGCCGCACCCTTCCCGCTGAGCGGCTTTCTTATTAAGAATGTGCCGAGCATCTAGGCCTTTGCTGAGCCGCTTCTCGTTCAGGAAATGCCGAGCGTCGTGGGTCTTATTCCCGACGTTGCCCCTTGGCGATTTTGACACGTGCGTCTCCTCACCCCGCAAGGTGGATCTTCCCTTGGACCCGTGCCGCTCTTCCTCCCCCTGTCTGGATCGTTGCCGATCGTGCTGACTATGCTCCCTTGGGCCCGACCGCTGCCGGCTAGGCTGGCCTTGATTTTTTGCTCGAAGGGAAGGGACCAGGGTCTGGTCTTTAGGGGGTTGAAGAAAACGCCCCTGCTGTAGGTTGGCCAACATATCCCTCAGGCTTTGCTGCAAGGTCTGCTGGAGCTGAGCGGCTATCAAATTTATGTCCGCCGTGGATATGGGATGGGGGTCAGCGTGCTGTAGCTGCTGTGAGGGTTCCTGTCTGTTTTCGATGGACTGATCCTCCTCATGGTCGAGGGTCTGAACGGTCGGCGTCCTGGGCCGTTCGGACCTCCTCTGGTGAGATGGCGAAGGATCCCTTTCGGACCTCTGAGCCTGTGCTGAGGGCTGTCTGGTGCGAGTGCTCTTGGCTGGAGCCATTGTGAAGTGGTTCTTTCTGAGTGGTGGCGAAGCGACTTTGATTGTAACTTCCCCACAGACGGCGCCAAACTGTTTCTGCTAAGAAATTAAGGATTATAATATGTTGTGAGGTTTGATGTGGGCCCCAAGAGCGTTCGCCTGAGCTCCGATATCCGTACACCTGAACCCTACAAAATAACGTTAGACTACCCCCAGGTGTTTCGGGATCGCCCCTCCGACGCTCAAGTCGGGTTGAGATTGAGGTAGAGAGATAAAGTCTAGAGAGAGATGCTCTAGTTTGTTAGGTGAGAATTGAATACCTGCAGGTGATGAGCCGGTTGGTTTTTATAGTGTTGGGATTTCCCAGACAGGAAACATTGTTCAGATGGGCCTTTTTGGTAGCAATGGGCCTGTTGCCTTTTCCGACAATGGTCATTTCATCTTTTTAGGGATTCCCCAAGTGCTGGTGATTAGGTCAACTTTTAGGGTGGGACCCACTGTTGCCCGTTTTTATGCTTTAAGAGGCTTTTATGATCTTCATTGGGCTGCTGGTCAATTAAGCCCAAACAAGCACCATGGTTGATTGCTTTGTTTAAAACCTACATCATCTCCAAACCATTATTGCTGCACAAAGTGCCATAGAAGTAAATGCAGATCTAAGATATGTGTTTAAAGCTTTTACCAATCTTCTTTTTGATCGACAATCTCAAAGCTAAATTGTCAAATACTTCCTTTAAGGATTACCGATTAAAGATAAAGAGAAGTATTGTATGAAAATTATATTTTTAAAAACAATCAATTCCTTTAAGGCATTACCGATTAAAGCAAGCAAAATTTTATTTGCCAAAACAATAATGATAATTGATGCAACATGCAATGCCATGTTCTATTTTCATAACACTCAGCAGAGCAACGTATGATGGATTTTCACAAATTTGATCAAATTGTTGTATCAATGTTGTATCGATGTCGACGATGGTGACTAACATCATGAGGGAACCACGCCATAGGAAAGTGTTTGAGAGAGAACATATAATTCACTAGAGAGAAAGAATGGGTGAAGAGAGAGCAGTTTATTAATTTGGTATTAATAATTAAATTATTCAAAAAAATTACCAGTGATCGACATTCACTCTAGAATTACAAAAGATTAAGGTCCAGTAGTTTCTCACAGTTCTGTTTAGTTCAGTTCAGACACTCTCTCATCTTCAGCTTTCTCGCAGTTCAGTACAGTTTCTCCCAATCCAACGGAATGGGGCCTAACAAAATAAAGAAGAGACCTCTTAATTCACTTAGGCGAAAATAAGTTAGATTTAATAAAAATACATTTAGTTAAAAAAAATGAGTTGGGAAGTGGGAACCTATGCTATCCAATCTATTAAAAACATTTGGAAATTTCCCTAAACTATTAACTCTATTATTTTATTTTATTTTATTTTATTTTATACAGGTGAAGATATGAAGAAGTTTGAGGATGTTTAAATTTGTCATGTGTTTCGGGAGGCTAATACTGCTGCGGATTGAATGACTTATCGAGGTCACGTGACGACTCATCTTCCTTATTGGTTTGATGTTCTTGATTTCCTTTTTGCTAGAATCATTCGCAAGCGCTCCAGGGTGGCCCAAATCTTGGGGAAAAAAAAAACTGAGTTGGGAACATAACTTTCTTTCTCTACCCTAACCCTCGATTACAATTTTACAATTCTCAGTCCTCTCTCTACATTCATCCATTCCAGTTTTATACTTTTATTATATCCATCTATAAATTTATAAATCACCCCACAATTTCGATTTCAAATTTCCAGCAGCAATTTACGTTTCTACAAATTTGAGGAGCAGATAAGAAGAGTTCTTGATAAGAAATTTCAGGAACTTTTCGACGACACCAGAGAAACTTGGATCTTCCAAAATTTTGAAGGTTTGTTTTGGACTAATTATACTACAAAGTTTCAAGATTTTAAATTTGTATTTGAGTAAAAATTCAGAAAATTTTGTTGATTTTTTAATTTTCATTTTGTTCACTGGTAAAAAAAATTCAGATTTTGGGGTTTAAGTTGAATATATTGTCTCTGATTTCATCCTTAAATCTTTATTAGATGGAATATATGGATTTTCTCGAGTTAAAAAAACTATTGAATATATATTAGGTTTTTCTTGAGTAAAATTGGTTTCTTTCTCAATATTTTATTTAGTTTGTATTGGTCTTCTCATCATCTATGTTACTCGGACTCGAGTACAGACACGGGTAAGTGTCGAAGTGTCTGACTTGGCTACTTTGTGAAACATTTTCATGATTTTGAGCCAAAATGAAGAGTTTGGGTAACATAGTTCATATTTGTAATCTTTTATGTAGTTGCAATTTTTTTTATATGAGTTTGTATCACTTATTTAAGAATGATTTTGTTGCTGCATGTTAAAGGAACTTCAGCCCTCCAATTGCTCTTATGGGCACTGCACAAAATTTTGGCCCTCCTCCTGTACCTGCACAGGTAGATTTTAGTATCTTATAGCTTAGTTGTGCTGGAATTGCTTGAAATTTGCTTATATGAAACCACAATTGCAGTTTCGTCCTGCCGTCCCAGGGCAGCAGGGGCAGCCGTATTTACCTGGGTCTTCTCCGCAGTTCCCTTCGGCTGGGCAGAATATGCCTGGGCAGAATATGCCTTCTGGTCCTAATCAAACTATGCACCATCAACCAATGCAGTTTTCTCAACCCATGCAACAGTTACCTCTGAGACCTGGGATGCCTGGTGTTCCTTTTTCGTCACAAGGTATGGGTATGCCATATGGTCAGCAAAACAGGCCTATGACATTGGGTACACAGCAGAATCAGCATTCTGCACCACCTTTTGGCAATCACACATCTGGTGTAGGTGGCATGGGAGTTCCTTTTTCTTCGTCGTACACAGTAAGATACTTTGTATAAGCAATCTTGTACACTCTATTTGACTTATTGTTTACAGTGTTAAACTAATTGACTACCGTTTCACAGTTTCAACCAGTTTCCCACTTGCCAACTCCTGCTGCACCGGTTGCTGGACATCCATGGTTATCATCGGGTGGTCAAAGCTCTGCACATTTTGTGCCAGTTCCACCAACAGCAGAACAGTCTCCAGTTTCTTCTACCATTGGTCTTGTGAGTTTCCTTGTCATCCTCTCAGACAAACTTATAATGATAAAATGAAAGCGATAAGATTTGTTTCTTGCTTGATAGCTGAAGCTTATGGAGCAAACTAATTTATGTTGATTTTATTGAAAATAAATGAGCAAAATAAGAAAAGTAGGGAAAAGATCACTATCTTTCGTTAAAGTTTCTTAAAGCTTGAAGTTAAAAATGAAGCCATTTAAAATAGGTGAAAATACCGCCAGATGGTGGCGGAAAACATGTGATGTGAGGCTCAGATGGTTTTGGCATGGAAAGCAACCTAATGCCTGGAAGGATCAGGTTTCCTCTCTCTATAACTAACTCTTGAAGTCTTCTTTCTCAAGCTACCCATAGTCCCCCTTCCCTTGGGCCGATTCATTACATTGCCGGCCGCCAAAACTTCAACCTTGTCCCTAAGGTGGCTAGTAATCAGCTTCGTCTTCTCGGTGCTGGCATCGATAGTTGGTATGTCCCATTCTTCTGCTTCCGCAAAACAGATTCCAAGTGCTAGCTGGTCTTGTAGCTCCTCTTTGTCAAGGTTTTTAATTTCACCCGTGGATCGCCTATAGTATTCGTCAGAGTCGTCGTGGGATGTAGACCCACAATGTTGGTGGAGTAGATCGGTTGATGATAAATTGGGTAGTGAGAAAAGAAAAAAGAGATTTTAGTGTGGAAAATTGGATGGGGATGATAAATTTGGGACTGGAGCTGTGAGTTTAAAAGTTCAGAGTCGTGGTTGTAAAAGCTCGGAGAGAATTGGTTTTGAGTTAGCATAATTGTTGGGCTGTTTCACCTTTAGCATAATTGTTGGGCTCTTTCACCTTTCTTCTGAAACGGTGGAGTATGGGACTTTATGTTTTAAATAATGTGTAGGTTATTTGAAAAGGGTTTGGGTTAAAACGTGAGTTGGGACGAGTAGAAATAAGGGTTGTGAGGAGGATATGATATAATAAGCCTTAAAGAATATCCAAATTTGGGCTTAAAAGTCATAGGCACAAATTCTTGCTTTACCTCTCCAAGCTTGATAGGTTTGATCTTGACATTATTCAGTTGCTCAATGTTTTTTTTATCGCTCTCTCACTAGGTTGCCGCAAACCACAAAGTCGTCAAGTCACTGTAGGGAGCTTAAGAATCTCTGGACAGAGTATACATTTTGTGTATGTTTATGATTGGAGAAGAGAAACTAGTTAAACCACTTGTTAATGGGACTTATATTGTGTCTTTCCTTTTTTATCCCCTTTCTATGGGATTGAGCTAAGTGTACTCCTGAGTTCCTTTTAATGTTGCTATTTTGTATGCTCTTTTTCTCTCAGAGAGGAAACTGTCTACACTGGATATATCAAAATATTTTGTTGTGTTATAATGGAATAGAACTGACCAACAATAGTCTATTGGAAATAGAGTGAAGTGATTGGGTATATTCGTAATTTTGCAATATTAATTAAAGTGGACAATATAATGGTAAAACTAAGTTGATTGGTGGAGAATATCTTTTTGATGGAGAGATTATATGGTTTTGGAGAGATAACTACCCATATTTGTGGATTTGCATGGTTTCCATTTACTTTTTATATACATGTAATCTTAGATAAAAGAATATGGAAAAGATTTAGCGTGATGCTATAGAGGTATAAGCAGCACTTTTACATGTGAAAATTTTGTGTATGTACCATATGCCATCTGTTTGGTTTGTTTAGGTGCAATATTTATTGAATGCATGGAATCATATGCCAGTAAATATGGATGAGCTAAGCTCTTTGTGTTTGCAAAATTGTTCTTTAATGGTTAGATACATTCATATCATTGTATCAATCTAAGAGAGCTGAAATCACCCAATACTATAGCAAAGAAGCTAAAATTTTAAGATTTTCATTTTTTCTTGCTTATTAATTTATATTGTACTTAAGAAGTAGTTTCCTATCATGGAATAATACAAATGTAGCATTGATGTCATTTTCCCTTTATGTAGCAAGACAATATATTGTGTATGTGACTAATGTAAAACAAATCTCAACTTTGAGAATACTTTCAAAATTTTCTGATGTCAGGTCTGTGGATTGAGATCCTTTTCTTGTTTTTGGCATCAGAGGATAGTTCTTATGATCTCTTAAAATAATGTTGTGGAGACTGGATAGTACTAAAGCTGTGCTTATGATTAATTACTGATTGATACAAGGCTGAATTATCAGTTTCCTCGAATTTCTTGACCACTTTCTTTATTTGATTTTTTAAAATTATTGGTTCCAGGCTGTTAATCTTCCTGATACTAGTCAGCAGTCCTCATCTGATTGGCAAGAGCACACCACTCCTGATGGCAGAAGGTTTGATTTGTTATCTTAACATTTTATTAGCTTTTATCTGTGCTCTTGGGTGTATTTGACTATTTTCTGCATCTGCTGAGTGCCGAAAACTTATATTTTCACAGTGCTGGTTAGTCTTATTTGCCGTTCCACTTTCAATTCAGGGGCAGCGGATGAAGTTAAAGATGAAAAACTAAATAAAATTTGTTTTCTGGCTTCTTCATTAATGATTTACACTCTGTTGCATTGCTATTTTGTCCTCGGTGAGCAGGTATTATTATGACAAAAAAACAAAGCAATCTAGCTGGGAGAAGCCTTCAGAACTGATGACCCCACTGGAGGTGAGTCATTTTTCATCTTAGCTTGTTTCTGTTTAAGTTGCTTCATTTTGAATTAATTAGTGAATAATGCATTTTTTGATTGCACGTTTCTTGCTGGGCGTGTTCTTGTTTATGGTTGGCAACTATAACTTAAATTAAAGGAATACTTGAACTGGACAAAATTGTTTTATTCCAATTCTCCTTTTGTTTGCATGTTTCCACTGGTTTGTAGATCTCATGGCAAGTCAGGAGACTACTCTAAATGCTCACCTTGAAGGCGGATTCACTTTTGCAAGGCAGGCAATTATTTGCTATCTACACTTATTATCTTAGATAGGAAACTCTTTTCTCTTTTGCTGATTTGATGTTGACTTATGATGATTTATGCTTGCATATATTCTAGTCTGAAGAATGATTTTCCTGTCCACAATTGACTTTCCCGGTTTTGTTCATCGTCCCTTCAAAGTTGAATCCACAGTTAAACTTCCGTTGAAAATCACACATCTATATATTCTTACAAATCACCTCTTATTAACAATTTGGTTTTCAATGCATTGTATGGAATATTATGGCTAGCATCCACGTATATAATGCAGACTCGCCTTTTGAATCTACCACTATTTTCCTATGACTGCTAGACTTGCAACACCAATATCAGCTAAGCATCATGAAATGTCCCATAATAAAAAAAAATTTGTTACCTTCTTCTCGGTTTTTCCTTCCGTTGCTATAGCGGGCTGGTTATTCATTAGTATAGGTACAGGCCTTATATTGAATGTATTTCTAGTTGATTGGAAAGGACTATTTTGTGGGTGAACAGTTAGTGTTTACCGTCTTGCCCTCTTGGGGGGGGCTTTGTAGTTTACCTATCTTAATATGTATACTTCCTCCGTTCTGTTTTAAATGAAACGTTTGCTTTTTCACGCAACCCAACGCGATTCTTTAATCATTAATATCTTTAGTTGTGCACACATAAAAAATATAAAAAAGTTATAATTTGATAGTATGCATCGAGACGAATCTAACAAGATCCCACTTGACTATGTTTTTCTTTATATAATGACGATAAATTGGAGTCAAAATTGATCAATGAATAGTGTCATTTCACCCAATGTTTTATTTAAAACAGAACGGAGGAAGTATATAAGATAGGTCTGAAGAATATATTGGTATTTAGGCAATGGGAAAAATTTATTGCATAATAGAATTAATAGCCAACATCGTGCTAACTCTTATGCCTAGGATAAAATGTTCCATGGACCAAATGAGTTGTATTAGGCTCAGTTCTCTGGCCAGATGGAGATTTGCAAAGCAGAAGGAATTTTGATTGTGTTGAGCAGTGACTTCCACTTCTAGACAGATTAGAAAATCCTCTTTCATTATGTTATTTTTTCCACACCATTTAAACTAAGATAAATCATTTGATTGCCTGTTACTGTTACTTTTACCCTATCTACAATATTCTAAAATAAAGGAGACTAAGCAGAAAGAAGAGGCCTATGCCTTCTCTCTTTCTTTTTGTAATAAAGAAATGAGGTTTTGTGAAGTAAACAACTGTTTTAGGGAACCTTCTTTTCTATTGTGAATTGTTAGCGTGCTCCTACTGTTTTGACAAGGATATGAAACCATACTTCTCCTGAGGACAAATCATTTTGCCAATAATCCCAGGTCAATCAATCAGCACCTTTCACTCCAATTTATACTAAGTTACTTCTGGCTTATTCCCAAATAAGAGCTGCCTGCCCATAAGAGCGAGGTCTATAGCTGGAAAATATAATTTATTAATTATGCGATAAGTATTCAAAATAACTTTTTATCCATATCATGAGTAACCGCTTGCAATAAAATAATCTTGGACACTTGAAATATGCATTGGACAAGTGGGTTCACGTCTCTTACAGCTAACAAAAACCTCTACCCGTGAAGCAGAAGCTTTATATTTGAAGGCCAGTAACCCCTAGGTGAGCCCGACTGAGAATTAGGAGAAAATTTTGCTCTGATTTTTTCTGGTTTAGTAGCCTTAAAACAATCAGGAGTTTTGTTTTCAGGGGGTTATAGAGTAGTTCAGAACACAAGGTTGAGAGTATATCTTATTGTACTTTCGCTATAGGTTTATTGTTTTCTCCCCAAGCACAGCTTGGATAATCTGAATATGCGTTTTCATCGCATTAGGTTAGTTATTGATGCAAAGCCCATTTGTGGAGTTATTTGATATATGTGGGGGTAAACAAAACCGATTGTGGATTTGAAATGTTAAAGACCTTAGGGGCTGTTTGGTTAAGGGGTAGTAGAAAGGGGAAGGAATAGGTTTTATTTTTTTTTTTTTAAATTTTTGTTTGGGGGTTTTTTTTTTTTTTTTTTTCTTTTTCTTTTCCCCAAATACCTCTTAATTCAATTCCCCCCCCCCCCACAAAAAAAAGGGGGGTTTAAAAACCTTAACAATTTTTTTAACCAACCAACCCCCCAAAAAAACCCCCCCCCACCCCCCCCCCCCCCCCCCCCCCCCCCCCCCCCCCCCCCCCCCCCCCCCCCCCCCCAAACCCCCCCCACCCCCCCCCCCCCCCCCCCCCACCCCCCCCCCCCCCCCCCCCCCCCAACCCCCCAAAACCCCCCAAACCCACCCCAAAAAACCCCAAAAACCCCCAACCCAAACCCCAAAAAAACCCCCAAAAAACCAAAAAAAAAAAAAAAAACCCCACCCACCAAAAAACTACCACACAAAAAAAAAACCCCCCCCCCCCCAAAAAAAAACCACCACCCAAACAAAAAACACAACCACCCCCCCCCAAACCCCCCCAAAAAAAAAAAAAAACCCCCCCCAAAAAAAACCAACCAGAAAGAAAAAAAAAAAAAAAAAAAACCACCCAAAAAAACACACCACCCCAAAAAAAACCAAACACCCCCAAAACCAAAAAAAAAAAAAAAAAAAAAAAAAAAAAAAAAAAGAAAAAGGGGGGAAGGGGGGGAGGAAAGAAAGAGGAAAAGGGGAAGGAGGGGGGAGGGGGGGGGGGGGGGGGGGGGGGGGGGGGAAGAGGGGGGGGGGGGGGGGGGGGGTTTTTATTTTTTAAAAAAAAAGGGTTAGTGGGAAGATAAGGGGAAGAAAAAGTAGTATTAAAATATTTTTTTAATAAAAAATTTTTAAAAAAAAAAGAAAAAAAAAATTTTTATTTTTTTTTTTTTTTTTTTTTTTTTTTTTCTTTCCTTTTTTAAAAAAACCCTTAGTACTTGATACTGGAATGCTGTTTACCTAATTGTGAAACCGGAAAAGGGGATGAGTTTCAATTACTTTGTCATTGATTGAACTATTGCAACTGACTGATAGTCCATTGTCATATCTATCTTGGCTTATTACATGAAGTACTAGAATTAGATTTCCTGACGTAGTTTGCAGCTTCTTTTATATTCAGGTTTGAGTTTGAAGTTGATGTATCTGTAAATTTGGGGGCCTTTGAGTTAGTGACTCATATTTTTGATGACATTGTCCTAAGCCAAGTCAAAAGATGATCCATGGTAGTGTTTATGTGCTGCATGTTTTTTTGTGTCCTTCGTCAGGCTTTTATTGGATTGACCTACATAATGATCAAATTATGGATTCTCTCTGATTTCCTAGTTCAAACTGACAACTCACTTTTGTTATTGGTGAAACGGCTGGGAATTGCTTATGAGATATGTTTCTGATAAATTGTGTTGTGATTGGAGTTGTAACAAGCATTTGCCTTGTCTAAACCGAGGAAATCAGGTATCTTGCTTCTAACTGTGTGCTAAACATTTTATGAGGCTGTAAAAGCTGTTGTGGCTTCTGTTCGTCCTCACTGAGATGATTGATTTTTATAAGCTTTTATCGACTCAACATTTTGATGATTTAGAAACTTGGTGAGCTCTTTATAACTGATTTGTATACACTAGGCCAAGTATTTACCTGTCGTCGCCCATCATGGTGATGCAGCAAATATTAGTTATCTTTTTAGATACACAACTACCACATAATTACTGATACCTTTATGTATATTATGAAAAGCGACAATATATATTTTATCTTGCTTTATGTAGTAATTGTATCTACTAATGTCATTGTCAATATTGTTGGCAGTTTTGTAGTTACATCTCCTATGCTTCTATTTTCAGATTTCGTCTTGTTTTCTGTTTCCTACTCTCTCCCCCCCTTCCCTCTCTCTTTCTCTCTATCTGTCTCCCTAGGTGTTTTTGCAGGTTTAGATCTAGAGTATCGTGGTATCCATGTATAGATTTTGTATTCTGCTTCTAATTATTTTCTGGCTCTCTTAAAGGGGGTTCAATTAGCTTGCCTTAATTCTTTCATCTGACTGAAAATAGGTTGTAATCTCTCTGTCTCTAAATAATTTCACTTATCGCAGAGAGCTGATGCATCTACTGTGTGGAAGGAATTTACGACTCCAGAAGGGAAGAAGTATGTTCGACATTCCATTCTACATTATTCTAAAGTACCTCAGATTTTGGGTATACCTGCCTGTGCATTGTGGAGTTGTTGCTCTATTAATTTATGTTTCTTTTGCTCTGCTAACTAGGTATTACTATAACAAGGCTACAAAGGAATCAAAATGGACCATACCTGAGGAGTTGAAGGTATATATGAGTCTCAGAAAAATTCATCCAGTCCTTTGCTATTCTTGGGTTTGCATTCTCATTAATTAGGTGCTCGGCTTTGCAGTTGGCGCGTGAGCGAGCTGAAAAAGCAGCTAGTCAGGGAGTACAGTTGGATACAGGGGTGGATTCTCAACCCACGCCAGCTGGAAGTTTAACCCCTGAGGAAGCACGCACCACTGCTGCCGTTCTCGCCAGCTCCAATGTTTCATCATCTGTCCCTGGTGTAAGTTCAACCACGTTCAGTGTTCCACCAGCTGTCAACCCATCACCTGTGGTTAATGCTGCGTCAGCAGAAACCCCTGTGGGGCATTCAGCTGCTTTGACCAGCATGGCAGTAACAAACACTTCTGCAGTAACTGTACCTCTGTCAGCTTCCACTACTGGTGATCCTGGGTTTCCTGCTTCCTCAAACGTCCCTCTTATAACAATGTATACAACTTTTATTTATGATGTCTCTTTAGCCTTGCTTTTTTGTGTCGTAAATACACCACTTATTGCTTTTGATGGGGTCAGATTTCAAGCTTCCTTATTTTTAGGGGTTGTACTAATGGGGAACTATAAACATTAAATATTAGTTGTAGAGTGCCTACTGCATATGGAGAAAGAAAGGTATGTCTAAGCTTTACATCTAAATACTTAATACAAAAGGAAGGTTTAGATACTAGCCTAGGTTCCTTTTGTTCATAAGTCTGCTACTTGATCTATCATCCGGGCTGCGTGCTTGATGGTCCTCTGGTCCAGTGACTTTTGTGTACCTTGCTTTTTGAGGGTCAATTCCTTTTTTTTTTAGATAGTGTCACCAAAAACTGCTTCCAAGCTGTCTATCTGGAGAATGAGTTTAGCTTGTCATGGTTGATTTCACAGACTTTTGCTTGGTATCTGAAGGCCCAAGATCCAGCACTGTGTGTATATAAACCTGCAAATCCTGCTGCAGAGGTGATACTAACAAAAGAGCATTTGCTCTCATCTTCATCCATTTTTGCAGGGAATGTGACCTAGTGACACTGACACAAAGCTTAAGTGAAGGTTGAAGAGTGATGGTGGATGATGAGAAAGTCCCTGTTATTTCTATTTGTGATATTTCGAGAGCGGGGAGGGTGTTTATTTGTGAAACTCTGCATTATACATGTTAAGCCAGATTTTCTAGTTGTAAATGAGAAGAGTAATGGGTTGTTTGAGGTCAGGTCGTGTTAGAGCCACTCCTGAAATCCCAATTGCTATAGTTCGAGAGCGGCGAGGGTGTTTATTTGTGAAACTCTGCATTATACATGTTAAGCCAGATTTTCTAGTTGTAAATGAGAAGAGTAATGGGTTGTTGAGGTCAGGTCGTGTTACAGCCACTCCTGAAATCCCAATTGAAGTAAGCATCAGAGATAGGAAGTTGAGCCCATCTCCTGTGGCCCTTTGGGCCCTCCCTCAAAACATATAGGTACTATCAAGTTCATTAAGATGGGACCAGCTAATGGGGAGATTGATTATGTTCTTGTGTACAAGGCCAGGCTGTTAGCTGTAGGTGGACCAGTGAATTGCCAAAGATCAATGCCATCGTGCAACCTCTCAAAGCAACAAAAACACGCTCTTCGCATTTCACTTGAGAGTTTGAGACTGCCTAAGGGGGGTATCCTGGTGGTCAGTAGGCATTTTGGGCATACACTTTGGCCCTTGTTGATAACAGTAGCAGGGAGAGGGATGTTGAAAAAGAGGTGTTCTACATGTTATTTATTAAAATTAGTGAGTCGCTTGGGTGATGCCCCGGGTTATTGTGTTTCCTACATTTGGTGAGTTATGAAAAATTATTGTGATCAATGTATTCATTTTTTTAATTTGGTGTAAAAGTATAGCTAAAAAATGGGAGCGCACATTTTACTTATACTATGCATTCAAATTAGTATAATTTACATTTTTTGCCATTATAGCTATTATGATCTTGCTCCAAAATGGAGAGTCGAAGTTTTTATACGCATGTCGGAGTTTAAATGATCCCATATGGGTACTTGAGGTAAATTGAGAAGTCCGAGTAAAATATCCCTTTATTTCGGACAACAGAAGCAATAAGATTGTAGTAGATTGCTGGAGAAGTCTCTTTCCTCCACTGTCACTTGTTAGACTTTTGAGTCTTGACATAGACAATGTTTGTGATTTACTATAAATTGTATGAGTTTGACGTGGACTAAAGCCCCTTAGGGATGCCATGTGCCTGATATATTGTATTTGTCCACGGTTTTTTAATAATAGTATAGATATCCTGAACTTATATTTTTGTCACTTTTTGTTGTGGTTGCAAACACCTGCTCTCTTAAAATGGCAAACCTAATCTCCTGCTGGCTCTAACTGTACTATCCTGTACAGGAATGCTGCAGACAAATTACAATCTCAAGAAACCTTAACTCCGACGGATGGAGCTTCTGTGCAGGATCACGAGGTATGGTTAGGTCAATTGAAGTTTATTTCTATCTCATTTGCACTCTTCTGCAACTTGGTGCATTAAATTTTGTATGCCTTTGTGCTTGGTGTTTACCAAAATGATATCAACACAAACGGTTATTTTACTTTGATATTTTGCCAATTTCTTTTCTATTTGGATTGCAGGAAGCGCACAAAGGGATGTTAGCTGCTGCGAAAGGTGATTTGAGTGAGAAACCAGCTGATGACGAACCTTTGGTTTTTGCGAATAGACAGGTAGGCATCAGGAAGTTTTCAGATTACTTTTCCTTGCATGCTTTGTTGTTTTTCTTTGCGTAATAGTTGCGTTGACTTATCTCTCTCTTCTTAGGAAGCAAAAGCTGCATTTAAGTCACTTCTTGAGTCTGCAAATGTTCAGTCTGATTGGACCTGGGATCAGGTATGCAGATGATCTTCTCTTGAGTAGAACAAAGTAGCATGATAACATGAAGTATATCAAGCTAGCTTGCCAATGACTTCATGTTTTCGTAATCTATTATTAGGCAATGAGGGTGATAGTCAGTGACAAGAGGTATGGTGCTCTGAAGACGTTAGGAGAGCGAAAGCAAGCATTTAACGAGGTATTAATATGTTGACGATGCTTTTTCTAGTTCGTGCAATTTGTGTTTTTCATATCTCTATGCTGTCTTTGTGTTAATGTATTGATTTTTGAGTTTGAAAGACTTTGTATTCTTGTCCTATACTTGATATCAGTGTTACCTCAATCTTTAATCCCCCCATGAACTGGGATCCAAAAAAGGCAAATTGCATCCCAGTACTCGTTGTCATACCGCAAATTAGGTGCTTGATATTGTCAAGTTTGTTCTCAAATTTGTTTGTTCTAGTATTTGGGTCAGCGGAAGAAACAGGAGGCTGAGGAGCGACGCATGAGGCAAAAGAAAGCCAAGGAAGAGTTTATGAAGATGCTGGAAGTATGTTTCTCACTTCAATCCTTTTTCCTCTGATTCATTTTCATACTTAAATGCTGGAATAATGGCCTGTGTGTATGATAATAACATATCTATATTCTTTGTTTCAAGGAGTCGGAGGTACTGACATCATCTATAAAATGGAGGTTTGTGTTTTGTGACATTACAAGCTTGATTTGCTTCCCCTTGGCTCTCTCAAATTAAAGCAGATGTTATGATTCATATTTTAGAGTGCCTCTGGCCTGTTGTATTGTTCTTATTAATATTTTAATGTCTTCAGTAAAGCTATTACTATGTTTGAAGACGATGAACGGTTCAAAGCTGTTGAAAAGCCCAAAGACAGGCAAGAGCTTTTCGAGAATTACTTGGTGGAACTCCAAAAAAAGGTAAGGGTTTGCTTTGGCATCTTGTGCAGGAAAATTAGTACTTATAAATCTAATTAGCAATTATTTAAGGAGAATGCTAGATATGCTTTCCTTATATATTCAATATTGTAATATGTAGCCTACAAAAGCTAGTTTATTCTAAGCTGTTATCTTCAATTTTGTCTATGGATCTAGCTGTTCGCTGCTATGTGAATGATGCAACACCTTATTAGGCTATGATGATGTATATGTGGAGTGTTTGAGAGGAGTGTATCCACATTTTCACATATAATTCAATTGAAAAATGATGCTTTAACTTACATTAAGAAGAGGCTGTTTTGCTGTGCTCTCTGGAGGCTTCAATTTTAATGAACCATGCCTTGGCAAAAAAGGTAATGTGCCCAGTCTTCTGTACAATGAAGAGGTTTGTTTGCTGTGTTTGCTGAAGGCTTAGATTTTAATAAACCAAGACTTAGCAAAAAAAAAAAGCTAATGTGCTCGAGCTCTGAAGTAACAGTCTCTGTTTTTCCAACACGCCATACTCTCAATAGGAGGATAAAGGCCATAAGAAGACTGGTCTCCTGAATCAAATCTGGCATTTTGCTTGACAGTTTAGATTTTGGAGAACTGAAATTCATTTAATTACTATTTTATTCTATATTCTCAGCTATTCTTTCATAATTTGCTGAACTATGAGCTTTGCCAAGTATGCAATATTCCTGTTTGGCTACTGAAGTTTATGCTTCTTGTGCTAACTTGTGCAGGAAAAGGAGAAGGCAGAAGAAAAGTATAGGCGGAATAGAGAAGAATATTGGAAGTTTCTCGAATCTTGTGACTTTATTGAGGTGTGTTATGATTGTTTATCGATGTGTTTTTACTTTCCTATGTTAAGGCACATCATCTTGGTTTATGAAAATATTTTTTTCTTTGGTTTTTAGGCAAACAGCTTATGGAGAAAAGTTCAGGACCGCTTGGAGGATGACGAAAGATGCTCACGTCTTGAAAAGATTGATCGCTTGGAAATATTTCAGGTTTATAGCGTATTTATTCTCTGCTTATCTTGCTGGAACTTAAATTTCTCTTTCCAAAAAAAAAAAAGAATCTTTGCTAGAACTTTTAATTTAATTGTGATGTTTTGCAGGATTATATACGGTATTTGGAGAAGGAGGAAGAGGAACAGAAGAAGCTTCAGAAGGTTTGTTTTTGTTCTTTCCTCCCCATTTCTTGCATGTGTATGTCTATGCCTGATTGCCTTCCATTACTATCACCCAGTTTGTTTTGGAGGTCTTGAATTTCTTGCCAAGTTCTGACAATGCAGCTTGACATTATTTTCTGAATTGCATCATATTTACACTGTCAGTTTGAGTTCTGCTCTCATATGATGTAATAACACTTTTTCAGGAGCAATTGAGGAGAGTAGAGCGAAAGAATCGTGATGAATTTCGCAAGATGTTGGAGGTTGATACTGCAGCTGGTGCTCTCACTGCCAAAACAAGCTGGCGTGAATATTGTGGCAAGGTACCTAGTCTTTTCTCAGATGATTTTAATAATAAAGGAGGATGGAGCAATTCTATATGGTGGTCAAGAATTTTTATTTTTTCGTGAACAGGTCAAAGATTTTTCTGCTTATCTTGCTGTAGCACGCAACACATCTGGGTCTACTCCAAAAGATTTGTTTGAGGATGTGGTTGATGAATTGGAGAACCAGGTACGGATCTACCACCCATGCCGATGCTCACTTTATTCACTCTTTAGATTTTCTTCATGAAATAATGCCTTTTTCTGTCTAACTTTGACAATAGCATACAATAGTTGGTAAAAATGATGGACGTTGTATCCTCCATGAACTTCCTATTTGGTCTTCAATTTTTGGAATTTTGATTTTTTTTAATTCGAGCCTACAACTTTCTCTATGTTATAACATTAAAGTTCTGCCATTATATATATTGATCTTTGGTATGCTTGGTAATAGTGAACTGGTTAGTTTCTGTAAGAGATGCTTTTAATAATTCGTTGTTCCCCTTCCTTCCATATTTTTTTTTGAAAGGGGGGGTTGTTGCATTCTCTGTTACTATGTTTTCATTAAATTTGCTATCTTATTGATGTAGTAATACCTTTTTTTTTTCTCCAAAGGTCTTCTAAATTACACCAATGTATTTGACCTAGTCCCTTTTCCTCATCCTTTCTGTTTTTTTTTTTTTTTGGGGGGGGGTTTGCTGTATATGCAGACACGACAAAAGATATTACATTACCTGGCCACTGCTAATTGCTATATAAATACCTCTGACTTTCTTTTGTTCTTCTGCCAGTACCACGATGACAAAAGTAGAATAAAAGATGCGATGAAGTTGTGTAAGGTAAGACATAGCATTACCTAGGCAGTGCTTTATGGTATGGCTATCAAGATACTGGAGAACAAATGATTGATACACATGGACTTCATTTTTATTGCAGGTTGTTATGACTTCAACTTGGACCGTTGAGGAATTTAAGGCATCTCTTTCCTCGGAGCTTGGGTCTGCACCAATAACAGATATCAATTTGAAGGTATATTTATCTTTTTTTTTTTTAAATTTTAAATTGTTTGAAATAGTAAAATGGCTTGTTGAAGATTTCTATCTTGATCAACTTATTATAGTTTTGTATATATCACTTCAGCCTTGTCACATTTGGTGTTACCTCTCTCCGCTAAAGGGCTGTTTGGTTCAAAGGGTAGGAAATCTTGGAAGAGAAAAGAAAGGAAGTAAATGAATACTCCTTGATTACTCATATGGTTTGGTTTGCAAAAGCTTAGTATTTAAAAGGCGCAAGGCCAAGGCGCACGCATCCCGTAGGCAAGACGCGCCTTTGGTGCAATCTTTTAAATCAATTATAGAACATATTTATTCTCAAAAGAACATAATATTTCCATCAAAGATGCATAAAAGAACATATCAATTGTAAAAAAAAAAAAAATTTAAAAATCTGATCATAGGAAATTTAACTTTGGCCATGGCTGATGGCCCACAGCCTCCATTAGAGTCAATTTTTAATATGGAGAAAGAAGACTTATCAATGGGGAAAAAAGAAAGCAAAACCTCAAAAGAAAGAAAAAGAAGGAAAAGCATAGTAGAGTGATATTTAGTTATTTACTTCCAGTTCACGTGAAAGGTAAAAGTGTACTGCCGGTGGGGCCACAAAATAAATAAAATAGAAAAAAATAGAGTAAAGTTATGAGACAAGGGAAGAATCCAGATCGAAGAGGCAAAGATAATAGGTCGAAGAAACCAGCAAAAACCTTTACCGGCGACAGATACCGGATGATTGAAGCGCCGGTAACCATGGGAAAAGTCCAGTCGGCTCTCTGTCATGAATGCCAACATCCAACGTCCAATTGTGAAGTTTAACCAAGTTTTAGGAATTAAGGGTTTCACCAAATTGGGGCCTTTTGATTTACGATTCGAACTGAAGGAATTTTATGCAATTAGATGAGGGATCTAGGTCGAATTGATAACATAAAGCATGGGTGAGTTTTAATTTACAGGAAATGTGATTCTTTATAGTCCTTAACCCAAATCTCCTCATCTTTCTCACGTCTCCATAGAAAATGACAAAGGCGGTGAGCCCGGCGCCTCGCCAAAGGCGGCTGGAGGCGTGCGCCTCCTTGCGCCTGTTGTTGGTCGCTTTGCTTAGGTTTTCGGATACGATTTTGCTCGCGCTTGGACTCGCCCCTCGCCTAGGCGCGCCTTGGGCGCACTTTTTAAAACTAACTGGAAAAGAATAGGGGTTTCAATTTCTATTTAATTCTTGGTTCAGCAAATAATCGAAACCTCCAGGTGGACCATCGCTGTTAGAGGTATAGGTCGGTGGGGGGAGTGATGGTGTAGTTATGTTAAAGGTATTTGGGGGATTGATATCCTTTGGGAAAAGAATAGGGGAGGGGTGTTGATGACCTTATCTAAATTTAACATAACAAACAACTATAATGTTGTTAAGAGGAATATTTGATAATTGATATTAATATGGTATCTTATTGGCTTTCAACATATGATGGCTTTAAAGCTCAGATCTAGCAGTCTATGGACTATAATGACATCATCTTAAGTTCCAGTGGAATATACAAAGTCGTTTCACGACATCCATAAAGCGTACAAAAAGCCTTAAATTTAGTTTAAACCAAACAAAAAGCCATCTGAAAATCGGTGAAATGAGAATGTCAGCATCATTAAAAGCACTTCGTAAACCACAATTAGACAAGCATTTAGGCCAATCACCAATGTCACTGGATATTATTAATAATTAAGTGGCATAAGGGTTATATTGTGATAGACATGGGCTGATCCACCTGTTTTTACCAGTAGAGCGACAAAGCAATAGAAGAACAGGATTATTGAATTCTCCAACTCCCAAGTGTAACAAGTGTTAGGCTGACAAATAGGTTGCTTTCACTGATTTATGATTCCGCGGTCTCCTCAAATCCTTAGGTGTATTTCAAGCAGGAAATCCGTTTACATTAGTTTTGGATATCTTAAATCAAAGAGATATATAAGGTGAAAAGGATGAAACTTTGGAGATCTTCCCCAAAATTCCTTGTTTAGAGATCTGACACTTATTACCAGATGGGGTTTGGAAAAGCACTCCTAGATCATGCATGCAGCATGAATTTCAAAGAAGAAAGGGAGAGGCTAGGCCTTTCACCCCCTTCCAAATCATGCGCACACAATGAAGTGTCTATTAACTGATTTTGCCTTTCCCTGGTAAAGCGAATAAGTATTTTAAATCATTTAAGATAATGAATCACAATGTCCAAGAAAGTGTACTAATGATAAAGAAATACTCCATTGAACAGAATAACCTATGAGGTTTGTGTTGTGTATATACTATCTTATGAGTTGTGATAAGGTCATACTTCGAATTATGTATGAATTCAATATACTTTTTCATTGAGAGGGGGGTGGGGGTGGGGGTGGGGGTGGGGGTGGAAGGAGGGGGAGGGTAAATTGAAGCACCACAGGAAATATAAATCAAATCATTTTGAAGTTCATACATTAAAGGGAAGAATGTTACACTCAAGCTCTAGTCTTTCTTAAAGTATTTTCCCAAACCCCTCTCTTGTATTTTTTAAAGCCACCAACCTCCCCAAGTCCCCAAGCAATAGAAAAAAAGGCCCCGTCTCTCTTAAGTCTTAACACATTAATACAACACCTTCACGAGCAGAACCACAACCAAGGTCACAATTGCAACCCTCTTTGCCTCTCTTTCTAGTCTCTAACCTTTTCCCCTCCTTGACCACCCATCTTGACCCAGTCACCACAAATTTTGAGCGCAATGATAGACGCGATTTTGGTGACACCAAGCCTTCAATGACGATTTTTAAGGATAGGTCTATGTCATCTACACCAAGCCAAACAAGATCCTGACGCCGAAAAGTGAAGCAATATCTTGGCAAGACCGAGCTAAGCATTTCTCCATGCCTACAAAGCCAAAATTTATCACAATGATGAAGATTTGAACATAGATTCTACCATGACAATATAATCAACTCCCAAAATCATTAAATCTTAGTTAATTTTGGGACTAAAGCTTTGGCATTGTTGTTGCTTAAGGACATTTTGTTGCAATGCTTTAGATCTAAGTGTAGTAGAATTTGCTCTATATTTTTTTGTTTGTTTTTGTTTTCACCTGTGAAATCATAGCACCCTAAGTTGCAAGAATGAGTGGTCCATCAGTTTCTTCTATATTAAAGAGCATCGAACACATTACTGGATTTTTTTTTATTTGTTGGATCTACAGTGAATTATTGGTCTTGAAGGTTGAGTTCGTCCTGGACAACAGTCCAGGAAATAAAAGCTTCACTAACTTAGGGATGTTAAACTTTGAATTTTGGTATTGAAGACCTAGAGTATTTATACCTACTCTTGAAGTAGTAAAGTAAATGACGGGAGTCAAATTCTAAAAGAAAGCACGACTATCATTTTCCTATATGTGACAGTGCAGTGCCACACCCATATTATATAAGATGTATGAAACAGATCCCAACTGGCCAAATGGTCCGTAACTCCTTATGTTCTCCTGGACTATTTAACCAATAAATAGCCACCATTATTTTCCGGCAGATTGGCGACACAATTGCTGCTTTTCAGTCTATGGATAAAAAAAACAGACCTATTTCTAGGAGCATATTAACAGGGATCACTGAATTGGCAATCTATCTCCTGTCCTTTTGTAAGGATTAATGCATTCTGTTGTGGGTATTACAAATTTAGTTAGTGATTTCTGCATGTTTAGTTTAAATTTTGTCTATCTAAGAATATGATTGGTCCTACTTCTTTGCAGATGGTATTTGAAGAGCAGCTTGAGAGGGTCAAAGAAAAGGAGGAGAAAGAAGCTAAAAAGCGCCAGCGTCTTCTCGACGACTTTACTGATCTATTGCGGTCTCTTAAGGTACAAAGAAATTCATGTCTTATGACAAAATGCCTTGTGGGGCCTCTTACCCATTGCTGTTATGTTGTTTTGTAGGAAATAACTGTGTCTTCTGTGTGGGATGATTCTAGACAACTCTTCGAAGAAAGTGAAGAATACAGGTATACTTAAGTCATTAGTGCTGGTAGTTTTCACTCATTTGAGTTCCTATCTTATATCTGCTATCAAACCATACAATTTTGCAGGGAAATTGACAATGAAACATTGGCGAAGGAGGCGTTTGAGGACTATGTTGTGTACCTGCAAGAGAAGGCAAAAGAGAAGGAACGAAAGCGTGAGGAGGAAAAGGTCTTAAAGTTTGACTAAATTGGGATTGCTATTAGTCTATTAGTCTATTTGTGTGTTTATAATATTAGTTATTGATGTGTATGAAATTTCTTCCCATTACTGATTACACTATGTATGTCAACTTTGAACGGACTGGCCTAGCCATCTTAGTCACCATGAACTGGAAAGATATGGTCTAGTACTTGAAACTCTGCAAAGTCTTAACTCTCCCCTTCATCCCTTGACCTTTTCTAGTTCTTGCTCCTTTAATGTCACTATCACTTACTGCCATTAGTGGTGGTGGTGGCAACGCAAGTCGCCGTAGACAATCAACACTTGAGAGAGCACTGTTAACTTCTGCATCAATTGTTGTTTCTTTGTCACGGTTTTCCATTTTGCATTTCATACATCACTCTTTTTTTTTTGTTTGGGGGGGGGGGGGAGGTAGGGTCTTATGGGACTGGGACGAGCTTAGCCGGGAACTGGGGCTGGCAGCATACATGACTGAGCTTTCATTCGTCAACCCTTTTCTAAATCTGTAATTGACTAATAAAGTTATGTAGGTATATATTACTATTCTTATTTATGTTATTAGTTAGAATCATCCATAGTCCTTGGTGTATAATTTTTTTTCCCAATACTTCGATAACCTCTAATATATCATTTGATTACATAACAGTTCCTTGTCTGACTCATTCCTGGTGCTGAGTGGATTTTCAGGCTAAAAAGGAGAAAGAGAGAGAGGAAAAGGAGAAGAGGAAGGATAAGGATAGGAAGGAAAAAGATAAAGATCGTGACCGAGAAAAGCGGAAAGAACGCTCTAAGATAGAGGAAACAGATGATGAAGCTATGGACGCAACTGATAGTCATAATAGCTATAAGGACGAGAGTAGGAAGGAGAAGGAAAAAGACAGAGACAGAAAGCACAGGAAACGGCACCATGATACCACTGATGATGTCAGTTCTGACAGGGATGATGACAGAGAGAGACGTCAACGAAAGCGGCACCACGATACCACTGACGATGTCAGTTCTGATAGAGATGATAAAGAGGAGCACAAGAAATCTCGCAGACATGGTAGCGACCGGAAAAAATCTCGTAAGGTATGCAAGTTTCATATGTTAAGGTACCCCTAATTTTGTAATAAAGCTTTTGAATATTGTTTTGGTGTTCTAATTTTTGAATAACATTTACAGCATGAACACTCACCTGATTCAGATGGTGAGAGTAAACATAAAAGGCACAAGAGGGATCAACGGGATGGTTCTCGAAGAAGTGGTGCACATGATGATCTTGAAGACGGGGAGCTTGGTGAGGATGGTGAAATCTCGTGAGGATCACGATGTAATCAACCTCTGCCGCCTATCCTTGGTATCAATAGAATCCAAATTGTATGCATTCCTTCCCCCAACATAGTTTTGTTCTTTTCACATACCTATTCTATGATTATCTTGTTCAACAATTAGATGTGTTTTTCTTTTGTATCTTCTGGGATCGAGTGTTTAGTATTGTCACTTTTATTAATCTGTCTACAATGCACATGTTTCCGATGATTAAATGGAAAATATGAATGTAATGCAGTATTCATTTTTCTATCTTCGAACGTCTCACTTGTTTTTTTAATGGGGCCCATAAACCAATCTCTAATAATTACATACTCCTTCCGTTTCTATATACGTGCAACTTTCGCATAGTAACCACTATTTATCTATCAACCTTATTGAATATATTCTCTTGCAAATATATAATAAAATGTAGTCAAGTGGTGTTATTTGATTCGTCTTAATGCATACTTTCATCCTTTAGTCATTTTATCCCTTTCCTATTTCCGCTTGCCTACCGTCTGTCTAACTACCCTTCCTCAACCCGTATAGTATTGTAACATCTTGATAAATTTTGTCCAATATGTATATCAGTATATTGGCGACTGTGAGTCTTAGTAGAACTTTATTCCTTTAAACTTTAAAGAATCAATTCATCCCACGGGATTCAAAATTCTAATAAGTTCACGGAAAAATTCTAATTAATTGACCAGAGATTGATTTGCATCATTCCATCGAAAAAGCATTCCATCATTCTAAGTAAAATGAATTAAGGATTAATTCTTTAAAAAAAATAAAAAAATTAAGGATTAATAATGGAAGGATATGTTCAAACTTATGATTATCTATGACTACTTCCTCCGTCCTTCAATAGACTTTCCATCTCTCTTTCTCACGTTTGTCGATGCTTGTTTTGTATCATTAATTTCTTTAATTGCATATTAGTAAATATTATAAAAGTTTGATTTTCGTAATGTACACAATAAGACGAATCACACAAGGCCCTCCAATGACTGTTTTTTCTTGTATATTGGAAAAAAATTTGGAAGATTTTTTTTACTTATGAAAAGTGACAAAATTGAAAATGGAAAGTCTATTGAGAGACGCATGGAGTACATACTAAAAGAGAGTCAAGCAATGATCACTTCTATGTTCGATTTTTTCCCGCCAAAACAATGAAATGATGGAGGGGCCATAATAATCTTGGTGGCAAAGTTTTGGTGCGAAAGGTGTAATACTTAGTTTAAAGTTGTTCCAAGATTCAAAGTCCAGTTCATGATTGTTGATGATTCTGAAAAGTGCTTCTTTTGTTATTTTTGATTGCGTAGTGATGAAGTATATTTTAGGTACATATGCTTTATACATATGAGAATACAAACGAGCAGCAGGTGATAGTCTAGTGATATTGGTGTGAGTCCTGGGATCGAGTCTTACCCACTTGTAAGTGAGTGATCTCCAATTCCCCTCCCCCGGTCCAGGACCGGACCGGATTCGGCTGGACCGGTGGACCGGAATCTGAAAAAATTTGGACCTGGACCGAAATCTATATTTTTGTAAAAAAAAAAAAACTTTTTTATTTGATTTAAACATATTTATAAATTAGATATAATTAAAATTTAATAATTTTAATAATAATATTCCTAAAGGTGATAAATAGTTGGTTTTTAACTTTTTTGATATATAAATTTTTTTTTACTAAAAAATCAGAAATTCCGGTCCACCGGTCCGAACCGAAATTTTCCGGGTTTGGACCGGACCGGAGCGGATCGGAAACCCGGAATCGGAATTTTCTCTGACCGAGGACCGGACCGGAATTTTCGGTCCGGTCCAGATTCCGGTCCGACCCTGGTATTTGCACAGCCCTACTTACAAGGGATTTTTCAACTTACCTATTTTAAACAAAATATATGAAAATATAAGCGATGGTAATTAAAATATCTCTAAAACAATTATCATATTGGCTTTCAAAAAAAAAAAAAAAAACAATTATCATATTCACTTTATCTCTATTATATATGGCAACAAGGGTGGGACACGAAAAAATAGAGAAAAGGAAAAAAAGAAAAATAAAAAAGCATGTAACTACTTAATTAATTAAAAAAATAAAAAAATAAAAAAGACACAGCAAAAAGAAAACTATGAAAATTTACAACACAGTTACTTCCCTCTCAACTAAATTTTTGGAAAAATTTAAAAATCCATGATTTAGTGAAATAAACTGAATAAAAATTTAAAATTCCTAATTTATTAGATGTAATTAACAATTAATTTAATAATCTACGTGTTTTCGCACGCATTGCGTGCATATAAGGCTACTTTTTATTAATTTAAGGACTGTTCTTCTCAACTTATTAAAATAAGTTAAGTTCAACAATAACAAGTTAAGATACGCAAAAACAATTTCACTTTAGGAAAAATAAGTTTTAGGAAAAATTAAATTCAACAAATATAAGTTTAACAAAAATAAGTTACAGTTAAGTAAAAGTTAAGTGAATTCAGCAAAAAAAAAAGTCAACATTAGCAACTTTAGCAAGAATAAGTTCATCGAAAATAAGTTAAGCTCAATAAAAGTAAGTTTAGTACAACAAGAATAAGTTTAGGTTGGGAACTTGAAATTCATATGAAATTACTGAATTCAAATTTGGATATTCAAATGTTGAAATTCAATCCAAATTGAGTGTTTGGAAAATACAAGTAATTTGAATTATGTTATTTCCTTTTCTATGGCTTTTAGGTTCCTTTTTTTGGAGCAAAAATGTTTTCCTGGAAAACATTTTTTCTGATTTTCCGTTGTTTGGTTGGACAAGTGATTCAAAAAGGAAAAGTCAGGTGGAAAAGAGTTTTTCATCCCTTTGTAAACATTTTCTTCCACTCTCTCATTCCCAACATTTCTATTTTTCCCTTCTTAGTTTAATAGTTTTCCATCTAACCAAAGAAAGGAAAATTAATATTCATATGCATTTTCCACCGAAAAATAATTTTCATAATAAATCGTTGTCCATCAAACCCAAACGGATCCTTAGAGAGTTCGATGATGATCCAGAAGTGGTGAGCAATATCTCCAAGTGGTAGAAGTGGAGTTTTGTGAGAGGAGAGACAAATTGCGGTATCGAGCTAATGAGAGGAGAGAGAAACTATATATGGGAGAGAGTGTTCTTAGTTTACTGTTATGGGTGGTTCACGCATTGGGTTGGTGATTGAGGAGAAAGAGAGTGTTTAGGAGATGCGTGAGAGTAGGAAGAGAATAGAAGGGGAATGGTAATTCCAACGGATATTATCTCAAATAACCCTGACATATATGCTTTTTTCCCAAATAACCCCCACATTTCACCCCTATCGCAGATAACCCTAAACTTGTAATTTGTCATTAAACTTGACGGAATGTTGGATGGCGTTAATTATTTTGATATTTATCATTAATAACCTAATTTTTAAAAAGAAAAAAAAACAATTTTGTGTTCTTCATCCTCTCTCTTTTATTTTTCATCCCCTATCATGTCTTCATCCCCCTGTCTCTTGATCTAGATAAAAAAAATTCAGCTAAATTCTTGTAAATTAACAACAAATCTATAATTAAAAAGAGAAATTTGAATCCAAAGTTGAAAAAAAGACAAATCGAAGAAGAGAGAGAAATGCCATGAAAACAAAATTCTTGCAAATTAACAGCAAACCCCACCCTCACATTCACAATAACAAAGTAGTTGGGTGGTGAGATGTAGATTTGTTATAGAACCGAAGAACAATGATGGACGAAATTCAGTAGGAAAACATCTGAGCACTTTTCAGGTAAGCAACTAGTGCCCAACAATTCGACAGGTCTAAAACCCACCCCTCTAAACCCACACCAGACCACCACAACTTCATCGATGCATTTTTTGCCAGCCCACAACCACCACCACGACCCCAACCACCACTCGGATCTAAGAGAAAGCAAGACCTAACCTCTACAAACCCGACAGCCCTGAAAAACCCACACAACAATCCACCACCATAGCAGATTAGGGTTTGTTTTTCCCCAAATTGGGAATTTGTTTATAGTTAAATTTACGATTTTTGGTGAAATTACGTTGGGGCTTTTGCTCGGATTGCATTAATTGAAGCTGAGCTAACATTGAATATCAAAATTATCTTCTTCTTCTTTGAATTCAACTTAGATTTGCATTTGAAATTTACGATTTTTTTATGGGAATGTTTATATTATATACTCCACAAACAGTGAAATAGCCTTGTGAGCCACTAGAGGAAAAAAGCCCAAGGGCTGCGGTCAAAAGGGGCCCAAGGGCTGCGTTTTTTGACCGCAGCCATTAGACTAGCGACCCTTAGCATTTAGGAAGGGTCGCGGTTTTTAACCGCGACCCTTAGCACGTTAAGGGTCGGTCGGGGCAAAAACCGCACCCGGGGGGGGTTAAAGGGCCGGTTTTTTGCCCATAACCCTGACCCTTAACCCACCAAGGGCTCGCGGGTTTTGCCCATAACCGCAGCCCCTTAACCCACCAAGGGCTGCGGTTTTTGCCCTGACCGCAGCCCTTGTGACCCAAAAAAAATAAATTTTTTTTTTTTTTTTCATTTTTTTAGTCCTAAATGATCCAAAATCAGTTACATATATATAAAAGTATCACTTCTCATTGCAATTCATGTTATTTATACACATATAAAGAAAATATTGACTAAGTTACATTTTAGTATCAAAACTTGTGTAACAAAAGATAGAGAGTTCCTTCACTTGTAACTTGTAATCTTCAAATTGATACCACCCATTTGTGTGCTTTGATGGCAATGTAGATGAGGAATCTGTTTTGGATTTAGCCATGGTGAAGGTGAACCAGAACTGAGATCAGAGGACACACCTCTGCCTCTGATGATACCAAGGCATTTTGAGCCATCTGCTGTTCTTCTAAGATCTTCTGCAGGTAACGTTCGTGCAAAGATTAGCAGCCATTATGGAAAAGATGCAGAGTACAAGCTACAAGCAGCAGATAGCAAAATATTACTCCCTCCATCTCCTATTGTTTTCACAACAGGGTTAGGCAAACCAAAATAGATTACCAATGTTATTTTGATTTTGACAAAACTAGGGCCTGTATTATTTTTAGGAAGAGAGAACAATAAAACATCCATTGATATTTGTGCCTTCTTACATTTTTCAAATCGGATGAAATAGATTTTTTTAAAACAAAAGAGTGAAATGGGGGTGTGCAGCGGGAGGTGTGCAGGGGGAGTGCAGCAGGGTTGGGATGCCCGGGCGGGGGAGTGCGGCAGGGGGGCAAGAATGGGGGGGAGGTTGGGGGTGTGTGTGTTTGGGGGGGGGAGTGCAGCAGGGGAGGGGCGCGGGGGCGGGGAGGCTAGGAAGGGGGGGGAGTGCGATAGGGGGCGCAGCAATGGGGGAGGGGTTGGGGGTGTGCGGGGGGGTGTGTGTGGGGAGTGCAGCAGGGGAGGGGCGGCGGTGGGCGGGGAGGCTAGGAAGGGTGGGGGGAGTGCAAGCAGGGGGAGGGGGCGCGGGCCGGGAGGCTAGGAAGGGTGGGGAGGGAGTGCAGCAAGGGCGCAAGAATGGGGGAGGGTTGGGGTGTGCGGGGGTGTGTGTGGGGGGTGCAACAGGGGAGGGTCGGGCGTGGGGGAGGCTAGGAAGGGTGGGGAGGGAGTGCAGCAGGGGCGCAAGAATGGGGGGGGGTTGGGGTGTGCGGGGGTGTGTGTGTGGGGGAGGTGCAGCAGGGGGAGGGTCGGGTCGGGGCTGGGGAGGCTAGGAAGGGTGGGGGAGTGCAAAGCAGGGGCGCAAAGAATTGGGGGAAGGGTTGGGGGTGTGCGGGGGGGTGTGTGTGTGGGGGGGAGTGCACTGGGGGAGGGCGGGCGGGGCTGGGGAGGCTAGGAAGGGTGGGGGGAGTGCAGCAGGGGGTGTGTGTGTGGGGGGGGCAGAGTGCGGCGGGGGGAGGGCATAAGCTATAGCCAAGTTTTCTTTATATTTTAGTTAACAGATAAATTGATAAACACAAAAATCAAAAATCTAACATTGTTCGAGAAGGATACAATGAAACTGCCATAAAAGATTGTTTGTATTCTTTTTGTCACAAAAGGGAGGAAGAAAGAAGAAAAGAAAGAAAGTGACTTTTGCAAAGTTCAGTTTAACTGAAGGATGGGAAAGGAAAGTATTCTTATTTCCCTTTCCTCTCTAACTCCTTCAAATATGAGAGGAAAGAAAATTGTAAAAATCATAAGATTCTTTACCCATTACTTCCTCTCCTTTCCTATATAATCAATTTTTTATTTTAAAACCAAACATGGTAAAGTCTTTTCATTTCTTTCCCTTCTTTCTACTACATCCAACTAGGTATAGGATGTGTTGTGCAAACATTTAATGACAAATCGGCATTAGAAATACTTTATCATTGAAGAGAAAACTGTCAAAAGAATCAGCTCTAGTTCTCTCATGCCATTAACATACGCTGTTATAAGAATATCAATCAGATCTTTGTTTCTTTCCATGTAATCACATGCGATTAAAGGAGAATGAACTTGTTGCCTTTGCAAATTAGCAACAATTTGAGTGGCACCTTTACGAGCCTGCAAAAGATTATTCTCACACAATTTGGCTTAGAGATTGGAGAAAGGTGTGTGTGGCAAAGGCAGCAAAGATTAAAAAAGGGCAGGACCAAAAAATCCACAACAGATCTAAGGCTAGGATAGTAAAAGTAAAAGATCTAAGCATTTTCATCAAAATTCAACAAATCGCACCTCAAAAAAATGGCAGCAATAGCCATGTAATTAAAATCTGGGATAGAAAAGCATTATATTGGTTCAGATATCTCTATAATAAACAACTCTCAGGTCAATAATTGAAGTTGTATAAGATGCATAGAAATAACTATCTCACATACGTAACAAAAAACCGATATTTTCTAATAATTAAAGAAAACACGTTGCCATGATGCTCACTCGACCCGCCTATACTATAGTCTACGAGTTATACTATAACTAGTAAGCAACTAAGCATCAAACAAAGTGGTCGTCATACTATAGATTAATATTGAGGATGAAAATAACAAGAGAGAAATAAGACAAGAAAAGGAACCAACAAGCTAACTACCAATTTCTCAAATATATGCTCCACAGATCACAACTAGTGACAAATCACTACCCTTCTTTTGAAGGGGGGGCTTTTTAGAAAACACTAGTATATGCAAGGATCAAAGCCCAAAAATATGCATGGAGTTGAACAGAAGAAAGCATACCTAAGTGTTGCAGAGGAAGACAAAAACCGATTTTGGGTTCCCGGGCCACTAAAAAAGCATGCCGGCGGTGCCTATGAAATAAGACACCACCATACAAATTAATCTAATGGCAAGAGTCGACACGGTTCTAATCGATTGGATATCCACAAATCGGCTTAATAGAAGAAAAAAAAATCCAATAGGAGGTACTCTGTTGGAAAACCACTTTTTATGTGAGTTCCATCTTTCCTTTTGCAAACTATAAACTATACAATGTGTTACTAAGGTACTTACTTATCGTTTATGCCCAAGAACCGGTATTTGCAAATCAACTGGATATCCACACATCAGCTTTATAGAAGAAAAAAAATTCCAATAGGAGGTACTCTGTTGGAAGACCACTTTTTATGTGAGTTCCACCTTTCCTTTTGCAAACTATAAATTATATAATGTGTTACCCCCCTTCCCCCCACCCTTCAAAAAAAAGAGAAAATGAACATTTTATTTTTTCCATCCACCATCGTTAAACAGATAAGTATTTTATCCCATGTCTTAACCTTATTTTAGAAACCAAATTAATCAAACTTTGTGTTTTAGATTTCGTAAAGTTTTCTAGAGCGTTAAGGATCGAGTTCGTGTGACATCAAGTCATAATCAACAAAAATCATACCACCCGTAAGGTCAAACTTGTTTCTATTTTGATGAAATAAACACTCAAATATGACAACTTCGTGTATGAAGTTAATGGTGAAAAGATCTTAAGCTTACTTCACTAACCGCTCATTATTTTCCTTTTCTTTGTTATGTCATGAAGGAGGGAAATGGAGTTAGGATCAACAACATTAATTAGAACAAGGCCATTCCATTATGCATAGGCCCTTCCGTAACAGACTTGAAGATTCTCATCATTCATGCTGTCATTACCCACACCACGCACAACAGGAATAGCGAGTATCAGTCTTGGTTTCATTCATAAAGGAGTACATTATGATGTTAATATGAGTTAGCAACTAAGAGGGTTACAAGCAAAAGCAAAAATCAGGACAAAAACTATTGATGTCAGAATATGAACATATATATTAAATAACCCAGAAAGAGCAAAACATTGACTTGTATTTGTATATTCTATCAACATACATACTGTAACATCAGGAAAAAACTGGTAAATTTTCTATAAAAACTTAGTAAATTGATGAAAACCCAATCAATTATTAAGTGGGTTAGGCCCAGTTGGAGTAGAATTATGTGTGACAGCATGAAGTGTGTTTACCTCAGTTTCATTTACTTCCTTTGAGCTACCAAACTTTACATAGTTTTGAGTCTCAGATGATTGAAGCAGAAATTTTCTTGCAGATATTCTTTTGATCTGATAGGAAGCTCGCTGATGCAAAAAGAGCTAAAACAAGATGGAGAAATTTTAAGAGAAATTTCAACGAACCCAGATAAATGGTAACAAACCCAGATAAATTTCAACGAAGAAAAATCGAAATAAAAAAGCAGAAAGCATAAATTGTAAGAGAAAGAGATGGAAATATTACCACCAATAAGATAGAAGTAGTTGACATAGCCATAGCCATAGCCATAGCCAAAGAAATGACCAAGAAAATCGCAACAAACACGGACATCGTAATTCATTGATAGGTAGGTTGTACAAACCCTAAAACCAAACGAATTTAATGTTGAATTGAGCATAAAAAGGGTAAAATCAGATAAGTTCGAAAACCTAGATCTAAACACATACAATAAAGTAAAATAAGAAAAGAGGAAGAGAGAAGAAGAAGAATTACCTTATCGTCAGCCATGGAAGCTCGGGGAAGAGGATGAGAGAGAAAGAGGGAAAGACAATTCATCCATAGCACGCTTAAGCGAAAGCATCGCAAATTCGCAGCAGAAGACGAAGAGGTAGCAAGAATATCAGAGACTTTGCATTTTTGGAGGAGAGAGAAAGTGAGAGAGGGAGTAGCGAGAAAGAGGCACGGGAGTGAGACAGGGAGTCTGAGGTTAGAGGTAGAAAGGGTACCTGGGTTAGAGTAGAGAATCCAATGACAGCGAGGGAAAGAAATGTTATGCGCGAAAATAATTATAAAAAGGGCTGCGTTTTTTAAATTAACCGCAGCCCTTAATTTTAAGGGCTGCGTTTTTCATATAACCGCAGCCCTTGCATAGCAGTCCTTGGTTTTTTTTCTACTAGTGGCGAGAGTTCCACGAGGAGGAGGAGTTTGATGGTCGCGGTTGGGTAGGGTGGAGGAACAGAGTGAGAAGGGGAGGAGAGAGGATGAAGACATCGGGATGAAGAATAAGAGAGAGGGGATGAAACACATAGATCAGATCTTATTTTCTTTTAAAAAAATGATTTTTAGTTGTAAATATCAAATAGTTAACAGCGTTAGATATTCCGTCAAGTTTAATGACAAAATACGAGTTTAGGGTTATCCGCGATAGGGTGAAAATGTTAGGGTTATTTGGAAAAATGGCCTATATGTCAGGGTCATTTGAGATATATCCCTAATTCCAAATAACATGGTAAAATTTGTTATTTTAAATTCATTATTATTGGAACATTTGAATTGTACTAAGAGTTGCCAATTCCAGATTTGAAATCCTTTTTCATCCAAACACTTAAATTGTCTAATTCCAGAATTTCAAATGAAATTCAAGTATCTAAACACACTGCGGGGAAAAATAAGTTAAGTTTAGCAAATACAACACTACAAGGGGATGGGTCTTTAACGACGGAAAAATCAGTCGCTAAACATAGATAGATTTTGCGACGGATTAGCAATTGATTTTTTCCGTCACTAAAACCCTCGTCGCAATTTATTTCCCTCGCGGATTTGTGACTGAAATTCTTTCTGTCCCTAATTTGAGACGGGTAATTACGGTCGCCAAATTGGCGACTGAATGATCTGAGTCCCTAAATGGCGAGGAACCATTCCCTTAGCAAGTTAGTGTCGGATGTAATATGTTTCTGATTTGCGACCAACTAATCTCGTAGCAAATTAGTGATTGACTATGCTTGTCCGAATATAGCGAGGGATTCCTCCCATGCCCTAACATCGACTGAGTTTTTTCCTCGTCCATCCCTATATAACTATATTGCGACTAATTAATCTGTCGCAAATTAACCACAAATTATGTATCCGTCCCTAAATTAGTACCAATATTTCTTTGGCTTAAGAACTTGTGATCCACAAATTACTTGGCAAGTTAGCAACATATAATCGATTTTTCAGTCGCCTAATACTAAGGGTCTTCTGTTTAGGTTCACTCCCTACATACAAATAAATTATGGAATTAAGTATGTCCAAAGTCAATGAAGAACAATTAAGTTCGAATTTCTTACCAAAATCTCTGAATATTATTAATGAGAAACGATAATATATATATGTGTGTGTAATTCTGACTCAATTAGGAACCACAATTCAACTAGGACATGGACTTATAATCCGACTAGAATTAGGATTACAATTTATACTCCTAACAGAACTAGCAGTTCTAATTCAAATAAAACTAGGACTATATGAGTCCTCTCCTACTAGAACTAGGAAAATGAGTAATACTCCTAACATAATTAGGAGTACTCTACAACCTTCATTTCTAAAAGAGACTAAGCAGCCTATTTACATCAACAACCATTTCAGGACACCCAAATATATCAGTATTACTATTATTTTAGAACTGATGAAGTACTTTATAAAGTACACATAGTGTTTTTTAATAAAGATGGATATTAGATATATATTGTTAGAAAAAAACACAATAATTTGAGATTTAGAGTTGTACATAGAAAAATTAATTGAAATTTAAATAATCTAAAAGAATATAATTAGCTTAAAAAAGCTTCTTCGAAGAACATGCATGTTCTACTCCCTTTGTCCCAAAATGGTACGAATTTATTTGAATTTATCTGAAGTTATTTTTTCTCAAATAAGTTAAAGTAAGCTAGATAGAAAAAAGCCTTAGACTTGTAAAAGGGTTAAATAAGGTGTTAGGTGTGTTTTATGCATCTGAATTCTCCTGGAGTGATATTCGGACTTAAATGAATTTATCTTCACTTATCTGAACTATTCGAACTTATTGAAGCTTATTTATATGGTGTTAAACTTTTATCTCAACTAATTTGCACTTATATGAGCTTATTCATATCACTAGTGGAAAAAAGCCCATCCGATCCGGTCAAAATCGGGCTTACCGATCCGGTTTTGGTCCGGATCGGGTGGATTAGATATATATTGTTAGAAAAAAACACAATAATTTGAGATTTAGAGTTGTACATAGAAAAATTAATTGAAATCTAAATAATCTAAAAGAATATAATTAGCTTAAAAAAGCTTCTTCGAAGAACATGCATGTTCTACTCCCTTTGTCCCAAAATGGTACGAATTTATTTGAATTTATCTGAAGTTATTTTTTCTCAAATAAGTTAAAGTAAGCTAGATAGAAAAAAGCCTTAGACTTGTAAAAGGGTTAAATAAGGTGTTAGGTGTGTTTTATGCATCTGAATTCTCCTGGAGTTATATTCGGACTTAAATGAATTTATCTTCACTTATCTGAACTATTCGAACTTATTGAAGCTTATTTATATGGTGTTAAACTTTTATCTCAACTAATTTGCACTTATATGAGCTTATTCATATCACTAGTGGAAAAAAGCCCATCCGATCCGGTCAAAACCGGGCTTACCGATCCGGTTTTGGTCCGGATCGGGTGGGCTAGCAGCGGTTATGCGTGATAAACTGATCCGGCCCTAAACCGGATCAATTAGGAATTAACTGATCCGGTCATGGCACAGAACCGGATCAGATAAGGGACTTAACTGATCCGGTTCTATGTCATGACCGGATCAGATAAGTAGATTGGGGTATTAAAAAAAAGCACTGCATACAAAGCACAGTTGAGAGTACTTTGTATGCAGTGCTTTTTCGATGTTCCAATTTTTTTCTTTTCGATCTGTGGCTTTCAACTTCCATCTCTTTTGGTGAAATTACAACCAACGAACCCTAATTAAACGAACGAAAATGCAGTACAACCAAACGAACGAAAATGCAGTACAACCAAACGAACGATGAAATAGAAAGGAGATTATAACCAACGAACCCTAATTACAACCAACGAAAATGCAGCAAAAAAATTACAAAAAATTGCAGCAAAAAATCAAAATTACAACCAACTAAATTAAATATTACAACCAAACGAAATTAAAAATTACAATAACCGAAATTAAAAATTACATCAAACGAAATCACGAAATACGAAATAAAAAGGAAAGAAAAAAAAATGATAATAAAAACAAACAAACCCTAATTACAGAACGAACCATATTTCAATTGAACGTTCTCGACGACGACGAGGCGAGGGAGGAAGGAGTGGGCTGCTGCGAAAATAATCAAAAACAAAACGGCCAGATTTGAGAGTGAGAGAGGCCAGATCTAGGTTTGGGAAGAAAATGCGGAGGAGTTGAGAATTTTTGTTCTTTGTTAGCGATGGCGACGAGTTGTTCTTTGTCGTTGGTGGCCTGAGCGAGATGATACCGACGAGATGGTGTTCGATAGGAGAAGGGTTGAGAATGGCGAGATGGTGTTCGAAAGAAGAGGGTTGAGAATGGCGAGTTGTTTCTGTCGTGCTATTGTTGTTGTCGTTATTGTCGTGTTGTTGTTGCTGTCGTTATTGTCGGCGAGGGTGAGAGGAGTGTTGGTGGATGGGGGGCAGGACCGTAGGGGGTTGGTGGGTGGTGGATTAGGGTGAGAATGTGAGAGGAGAGGAGAATGGAAAACTTAGGTTAAATGAGGGGGGAGGGTGAGAGTGAGAACTTAAGTTAAATGTAGGAGGGTCCGTGAATGAGGGAGGGGTCCGTGGATTGGGCCTAAATTTTTTTGGGCTTGTTAGCTGATCCGGTTGGGAATAGAACCGGATCAGTTATGTTAACTGATCCGGTTCTCATCCTAACCACATCAGCTAATAAGCCAAAAAATTAAACGTCCAAAATCAGTGAACTTACTGATCCGGTTTTAGGAGAACCGGATCAGTTTCGTTGTGACATTTAAGGTTTTTTCCACTAGTGGATAGTGTTAAAATTTACCTCAACTAATCTGAACCTATCTGAAATTATATGAATAGGGATGACAATGTGTAGAAAAAATTACCCAAAATGGATCCAGGTATAATATAAGGATGTTCATCATGCATGAATTTCTTTTGATTATATGTTCCCTTTGTCAAGTCCAATGAACACAAATATATGTTCCTTTTGTCGTTTGTAGCTAACAGACAACTGAAAATTATCTAATTAAATTCGGGTGTGAAACTTCTCAATGGAAATTGTGTTAGTTAATTAATAGCAAGAATATTAACTATTACCTAAAAATTCTTTTTAGAGAATAAGTGCCAATTTTGATTTCAGTAGCTAATTTGCAACTAAATATTTGCGATTGAAATTATGTTGGTACCTAATTAGTGACGGAAGAACTTTCAGTTGTTACTTATTGTCAGATTTTTTTTCGGTAGTTAATTTGTAGCGGAGCACTTGCGACTGAAATTGTGGTAGTATCAAGTCAGGGACAGAATAATTTCCAGTGGCTCATTAGTGACAAATCTTTTTTGCATTAGTTAATTTGTGACTGAAATTTGCGACTGACATTGTGTTAGTATCAAATTAGAGACTGAATAATTTCCGGTGGCTAATTAGAGACTGATCATTTTTCAGTAGTTACTTTGTGACTGATATTTGCGACTGAATGGTCGTTCGTAGCTAATCCACGATCGGAATTTCGTCAGTATCAACTAAGTGATAGACATTGGATCCGTTGTTAATTAGCAACTGCTTCTTGATTGGTCGCAAAAATTCTTCACTAATGTTGCTCTTTCTTGTAGTGCAAGTTCAATATATTATAAACGGTTTTTTCTGCATATACCCCTAACAATTTTTTTTGCCCTCCACTTTCCAAAAAATCCACATAATGCCCTTAATGACTAACGGACGTTAACTCCGTTAGTCATTAAGCCCTAATTGACATCATTAACCTTCTAACCCTTATTTAATCCTATCATAATATCTTTCCTTTCCTCCTCTTTCCCCTAACCCACTTAACTCATTTCCCCTCTCTCCCCTCCATCATTAACACCACCAAAGAAGCCACCAACCCACCACCCTCCCCTTCCACAACCACCATCGAGCGCACCAATCTTCTTCTTTGACGAGAGAAAATTCTCAAAACAAAACCCCCTGTCACTTTGCCTCAAACCCCACCTCTCTCTCTCTCTTCCCTCACGCATCTCCTCCCGCTTCTCCGGTGCTACTGCCGGTAAATTGCTCATAGTCCATACCAAAATTAAAACACAAGAACATCAAAATATCACCAAATCTTATAAAAATAAAGAATTCACTACCCAGTGATGATGGAGGACGTGAGAAGATGATGAAGAGGAACTTTGGAAACCCTAAACAAAACAGAAAATTAATCAGAAGGAAGAAGTCCGAGCATAGTAGAAATAGTCTGTTTCATGGAGTCTTTCGCAAAGTCAGAAACACCTTTGGAGACATCAGAGGTATCGAGAGGTTCGATGCGCTTCAACATGGTAGCTATGACGGCGAATTCTCTAGAAAATTCCGATTTCTGAGTATCGAAAAGTCCGCCACCGCCGACGCCGGAACAAGGCAACCAACGATACGATTTCGACGAGAGATAAATGTGGTTGGAGAAATTAGAGCGTAAAGATGGAGGGGAGACAAAAAGAAAGATCATTTTGGTGTTGTTGAGGAAGTCGAAGGGTTTGAAAGAGAGAATTAGAGCTATGCTAGTTGTGGACGCCATTGAAGGAGCTTTGAAGCTTTCTCTCTCTTTAGAAGGAGTAGTTTTCGAGGGATTGTTTTTCGTGTGGCTATCTCGTGTTTTTCGCTTCTTCGTGTTAATTAAGGATTAGATCGGTGTGCCGATGGTGGTTGTGGGAAGGGGAAGGTGGTGGGTGGTGGGTGGTGGGCTGGTGGCTTCTTTGGTGGTGTTAATGGTGGAGGAGAGAGAGGGGAAATGAGTTAAGTGGGTTAGGGGAAAGAGGAGGAAAAACGAGAGATTAGGATAGGGTTAATTAAAGATTAGAAGGTTAATGACGTCAATTAGGGCTTAATGACTAACGGATTTAACGTTCGTTAGTCATTAAGGGTGTTCTGTTGATGTTTTGGAAAGTGAGGGGTATATGATGAATTTTGAAACTTGCAAGGGTATATGGTACAAAAAAAAATTTGTCTGCGGTATATGGTGAAAAAATCGTATTATAAATGATTGACATTGTTGAAAACTAACACGGTGATGTGGGATGAAGTTACTACTTTAATACCTAACTGCTATAATGAAAGCTCAAAAAGGAAGTACTAAATTTAGGGATGTCAATTAGGCGGGGAGGGGGAAGGGGGAGCAGAGACTGGTCCCTGCACACCTGCACCCACCTAAAAATCTCATTCCAATCCTCGTTCACCATCCATTGTGGGGAAAATTTCAAATCCATCCCCGACCCAACGATTTATATTAAAAATTGTCTGCGCCCCACCATGCGCATGGGTACTCGCTCCCGTCTCATATTCGCACATTATCCATCCCAAGAATCACCTAAATTTAATATAACTTTTGTTAACTAAAAACTAATAAACAACTATACAAGGATATATTGATAATATACCTATAACTTAAACTTCGAGAGTACAAATCTTCCACCTAAACACATATTCTGCCACAATATTATATTAAATTTTTTGTAAGATTAATAAGTCATCACTAATTGATGAACTAATTTACAAAACCAACTTTGGTCATAAATTCACTAAAGAAACTCTGAAACTGTTTCATCATATCTTAAATATGTTTTTAAATACATTACAAAATAAGGGTTAATAATAATATAATATGGATATTTTATAATAAAAATTATCAATCTAATATCATATCATATAACTAATATATAAAACAGAGTCCAAAACCCAGTGCACGAGGTTGTGACATCTGGTGTCCTTATTCCAAACCTTGATTTCGCTTTAATAGTCCAAAATTTAGAATTAATATTAACTAATTAATATATAATATTGTAGTTCTCATCAACATTTTTCTTCTTCTTTCATCAATAAAGAATTGAATTCAGCGATGCCATTGTCCTTTTTGGGCGACATGGAGCCTACAGGAGAAACAAAAAGAATAATCAAGAAGAACTTCACATAATCCTTATCTTCATGTCTTGATTTTCCTGATGTTTCTTTCTCATAGATTGTTAAGTTATTTTATGAGTCCAGGGATTATTAAGTCAGTTTAACCAACCAAAGTAAAAAAAAAAATTAAAGTTTTCACTTTTTAAATTATATATATCTATTTCTTATTGAAAGCAAATTAATAAAAATAATAATATAAAATATAAAAATAGTTGTACCACTTTCACTATAATGCTTGAAATTGAAAAACCTAAACATTAACATCTTTGATTTTGTATTTTATTAAAAAAATTACAAAGTTGATATTATCAATACGCATATAGGAAAATCCAATATTACATTATCACTTTTGTTGTTGTATGTCGGACAATAAATATGGTCAAATAGGGTATGTGAAAATTTCAAAAGTATATATATATATATATATATATATATATATATATATATATATATATATATATATATATATATATATATATATATATATATATATATATATATATATATATATATATATATATATATATATATATATAATTTCGAGAGCATTAAGACCGCCACATAAGATTGCCATGTCACAATATATATCTATACAAATATATTAAAAAGCGTCCCTATCAAAGGAACGGTGTCACATGGCACTCTCCAATGTATTTGCCTCGTGGCACTCTTCTTAACCTTTTAATACACATGTTTATGATATCATTTAAAAATATTAACAATGTGTATGTAACACTCCGTCATTTTATAAACAAAATAGAACATTTTATTAAAGAAATGGCGATAGCGGAAATATCGCCTGACGGAAATGTCACTCTAATCAAAGGTTAAATTAAACTAAATAAAAATAAAACCCAATTAAAATAATCCAAAATATCCATAAAGAGGCAAAACAACCTCATAAACCCAATGAACACATAACCATTGAAATAAATGTGAGAGTTTAACCACCAAAGCACTACAATTTTAATGTTTAATGTTTCAAAATAAAACATAATAAAGTCATATAATTATATGTAACTATAAAGATAGACAAATCTTTTGATCTCTAACACTTTTATTAAGGTAATAACATTCTCTTACCCCAATTCCATTGATTTTATTTTTTAACACCAATTCCTTGGAAGTTTTTTTTAAACAACTTATCATTTCGTAATGTTCATTTTCCAATTTCGCACTAGATAGAAAATTACGAAAAGTTAATAAAATCAATTATGAAATTTTTGGATAATAATATATTTGATAATTGTAACTGACCCGAGGCGTCGCCTGGGCCAAAAATACTAATTATATATTATAATTTAGAGTCATAAAAATGATTAATTTGAGTTGTGGATAATTAAAAGATGGAGTTTGGTTCTCGATAATAAACTACAAGGGATTATTATATTATATAAATTGACCAAACTTCAATTATACATTTTAGAAAATTATGATGTATATACTATTGGATTCGGCTCGAAATGTACTTTACAATAAGACCCATATTTATATACTTATCACCAAGGACCCTTGGGTCCAATGGTATGGCTTCTTATCTCCCACATGGGAGACCAAGGTTCAAATCTTGGTGGAAGTAAAATTTCATTATTGTTAGGGGGGAGGGGGGGTGTGGGGCTTGTTGGGCCTCCGGGTGAGTGGCCCGTGCGGGCGGCCGGAGGAAATTCATCTTACCACGGGTTCCCGAAGGGGGCCCAAAAAAAAAAAAAAAATTTATATACTTATCTTATGATTACATATAGGTGTTTTGAACCAGAAGTCCTCTTTGGCGGTAGTTGATAACTCGACCCATGGTACCCGTTATTGGGTAGTGAATTTTACTAACAGGAGTAATAGGATACTCAAAAAAAGTTAACATTGTAACTAGATCATTAAGAAATTAACAAATTATTAAAATTTAACAATACCCAACTTCAAAACACCATTTCAGAAAAATTAAATGTAGATGCAACACAAAAATTAACTTTAGATTATTCGTCAATTTTAATAAAACCATTTCGCCTCATCACCCGTTGGAGATACGATTTTCATCCCTATCTCCACTCCATCACCCACGAACTCTTTACCCATCCCTTCTAACTGGGGCGGGTTTCCACAAAAACGCCCTATCGCAGCAAGTAGCCAAGTAATAGCTATTTTATAATTTGATTCAACTTTAAAGATTCATATTACAATTAGGGCTAAATGTTCGGTATACGGTTTGGACTTAAGCCTAGTCCAATCCAATCCGGAAAAAAATTTGGATTTGAAATTTTCTATCCAAATCCGAACCAATCAGAGTTTGAGTCCAAACCAATCAAATTTGAATTTCCAAACACTACATTGGATCCAATTCGAAATATCCAAAATTTTTAACTCTATTCTTTTGATGAAAATAATTTAGGCACGAGCATCAAAATAAAGTGTTCGATAATAGAAGTAATTCACATAATCCCACAAAGTTCAGTAATAACAACTAGTAATTTATACAAAGCCATAAATTTTATGGAAAACATTCAATCCTAATCCCAAACATACAAATATACATAATACAAGGCTTATTTGCTATTCGGTTATTTTGGATTTTTGGATTCAATCACCCACAATCCAAACCAATCCGAAAATCCAAATTTACAAAATAACTCAATCCTAGTCCAATTCAAATTACTAATTCAGTTTGGATTGGATTTCGGTTTTCATCTTAATAACTTTCACCCCTAATTACAATCTCAAGCAAATTAATAGTGGTGTCAAAATCGGGTCTCGAGTGGGTCATCTTGTTCGAATAATTGGGATCCAAGCTAAAGCGAAGGAGAGAGAGAGACTGAGAGAGAGAGAGAGAGAGGGGAGACTCAAAGGAAATGGGGAAAGAGCAGGAAGAGACGCCACAAAGTGACGCTGCTCCCATTACAAATTCCCAATTTCTTTCATGGAAACGTCAGAAGGTCCCTTTTTGCTTTCTCTTATCTTTCCCCAATCTCATCGTGTCTTAGAACCCTAGATAAGTAATTTCATTTGCCAGCTTGTTCATATTCTTGTGAGACGAATTTTTTCGCTTTTGTGAACTCTCAATTGCTACTGTGTATGTTGTTTCCTTCATTATTAATAAGTACATGTACTGAGATTTCTCTGTTTATGTGTTTGTCGTAGATGGTTCATCTTTAATTATATAGATAATCAGTTTCATCTTTATTACGTTTTTCTAAATGTTAACTTTTCGAAGATTTTGCTTTCTTCCTGTATTCAGAATCATGTGTGTCTTAGCTGCTCGATTGTTCATTTGCCAGCTTGTTCATATTCTTGTTGACCAACTTTTTCGCCTTTGCAAACTCTCAATTGCTATTGAATTCTCATCTTTAATTATATAGATAATCAGTTCCATTTTTGGGAAATTCTCATTCCCAATGGTGATCCCTCAGTTGTCTTAAATATCACAAATAACCCTCAATTTTTAAGAATTCTTAACGGTAGCGCTCGGGCGTTAAATGTCCGTTTGAATTGGTTTTTTTTATGGTTAATTATAGTTTATTTTTGTACTTTACAAAAATTAAACTAATGAAATTAGTATTGCAAGAGCCTAACATTAGCTTTCTCCTCTATTAAATTCTATGTTTTAAATGTTCAGAGCTAATGTTTAGGCTTTTGCTACACTAATTTCATGATATTAGTTTCAATAAAGTCAAAAATAAACCATGGTTAAGCTAAATGAACCATAAAACGTCCATTTAATTGGACATTTAAACCCCGACGATCACCATTGAGAAATCTTGAAAACTGAAGGTTATTTGCAATATTTTAAAAAACTAAGGTTTACCATTGAGAAAACTTTAAGATTGAGGGTTACCATTGAGAATTTCTCTTCTTTTTATATTTCGCGTTATTAATGTTAACTTTTCGAAGTTTTACTTTCTTCCTGTAGTTCAGAATCATGTGTCTTAGCTGCTTGATTGTTTATTTGCCAGCTCCTTCATATTCTTGCAAGACGAATTTTTTTGCCTTTGTGAACTCAATTGTTTTTGTGTATGTTGTTTTCTGCATTATTGATAAGTACATGCACTGAGACTTTGCTGGTCATGCATTTGTTGTAGATTGTTCACTTTATGGTTGAACAATGCAATCTTATCTGCTCATCTTTAATATTGCAGGATGCTGATGCATCAGCTAGGAGAGCTGAAGCTGCTAGGAAGCGCGAAGAAGAGTTAAGAGCCGGGGTTGTGCAAATGAATGGTCGAGAGCTTTTCTTGAACGAACCTTGGGTATTTGATAACAACCTTTATTGATTGTTTCTGTTATCTCCCTTCAATTTGCGTATGTAAAGAGTCAATATATGTAATGTCTGATTCTGAGAAGCTTTTTTCCTGTTAAATTAATGATTCTTTTTCAGATTAAACCTACTTCTGAGAAATTTGCTTTATCTTTTCGTATATTTCTTAATTTCACTTTTACTTGCAACATTCCCCTTTTATGGCAAGATCAATTACTAGCAGCAAATACTACTTTGACATTGAGTTCTCTCTATTTCTTTCTTCATCACATGGGTCCTATATTTCTATTCTCTCTGTCTCGCTCTCTCCTTGGTTCCTATGCCTCAACCATTTTGCACGAAAACGTGAACAGAGGAAGTACAATCAATGAACTTGTTTGTTAATAAGAATGTGCATTTAATTGAATAAAAGGCACACGCATGCTAAGCTAATTGAAAGTGCCCAAAAGTTTACTGATCAAACAGCAAGCTGATGTTATCTAGTGGTAATAATTTGGCCTCATGACTTTAAGGTCACGGATCAAACACCACTAGGACTCTTTGGGGGTCAGAATTCCTCATTGGAAATAAAAAAGTTACATTTGGTTATTCAAATTTTAGTTAGCTCCTTTTGTTTGTTGTTTTCTCTAGCACTCTACCATTAGTGTCTTGTAATCAACAACAAAATTTCATATGTGATTTTTCCTCTTTCATCTAAAATACTATAACAGTTCTAAAAATATTTAAAATTTTATACATACATTAAGAAGTTATTTAAATTTAATGAAAGTTAAATTCAGTTAGTGTTTTCAAATTAATAATATACTACTTGTAATTAAAGTAAGAACTAGCAATAACAAGAACAATTAACTTCCAATAAATCGGTAACAAGAACCTAAGTTTTAAGCTCCTTGCATTGCTAATACAATAGGGATAATGATTATTTGCCATGAGGGTAGGGAAAATTAGGAAATAACACATCAAATCGGGAATAGCAATCTCCTTGCAAACCTTGACTCCTCTCTCCAATGGTGATCAACTTTAGTGCCAAATTAATAAGTGGAATCGTCATTTAAATCATTCGTTACTAATTAATATGGCTAGTATGAACAACAGAGTCTCCTTGTGGACTTCCCTCTAATCTCTAGCTAATTTCTTAGTCATGAAAGTAGATCACATATAAATCGCAATGAAATGACAACAGAACAATCAATACAAGGAAGCTCTCATATCAATTACCACATGACTCCCTTGAAAAATAGGGTTTTCTCTCCCTCGTAATAGGTTTAGCCCTCCTTTGTTTAGGTGTCTGCGCTCAGTACTCATGGCTGATGACCTCATTGAAAAGTACTTTCAACTCAATATCATTGAGGATGAGAATACAATTGTGGACCTTGGTAATACCAACTCTCCAGAAATTAATGAGAAAGTTGCACTCTTGCTAGTTGGACGACTGGTGACTGAACGATCGTATAACGTGGAAGCTTTTAAATGAACAATAATACAAGCCTGGGCTTTATCTGGAAAAGTCGTCATTAGAGCCTTAGAGCCTAATCTCTATGCTTTTCAGTTTTTTCATTGGAAAGACAAAATAAAAGTTCTTGACGGAGGGCTGTAATGTTTTGATCATCAACTCTTATTATTAAATGAAATATCAGGCAATGAACAACCATCACAGGTGCCACTGATCCTCTCTCCTTTCTGATTACGTATATACAACTTACCTTTTAATTGTCGATCTGACACTTATATTCGCACCATAACTGCTAGTATGGGAGAATGTATTGAAATTGAAAAAGATGATATTGGGATTGAGCGATTCTGCCGTCTCAGGATTCTCTTTGATGTTCGTAAACCTTTGAGGTGTGTGCAATGTCTTTGGAAAAAGGATGGGAACGTTGTTATGATCGATTTAAAATATGAAGGACTCCCTTTCTTCTGTTTCCTATGCGAAATTATTTGACATAGTAAGAAGGATTGTGAGAATGTGGGGGAAGAGGACAAGGAAAAAGGCCTTGGGTCATTGGGTGGGGTATGTGCTTGTAGGCATCTCCACGAAAGGGAAGAATTATGTGCTGAAATGTTGGTAGATAATGTGCTAAAATTGCTGCAAGTGGTCCAGTTCTAAATGAAATTCAACAGGCTGACTTGATAAGGCCTGTCACAGGAGAGGAAATCAAGAATGCTGTATTCTCAATTCCTGGAGATAAATCTCCAAGCCTTGATGGTTTTGGTTCTTATTTCTACAGAGAAGCTTGACCTATTGTGGGTAGGGAAGTCATTGGAGCTGTACATGATTCTTTAATAGTGGAAAATTGTTGACTGAGATCAACACCACTATGCTCACTTTGATACCCAAAGTTAAATGTCCCAAGAGTGTGGCTGAATTTAGACCCATTGCTTGTTGCAATATTGTCTATAAATGCATAACCAAAATTATGTGTGCTAGAATGAGGGATATTCTTTCGGTACAACTCGTCTTGCGTGTGACTGGCCACACCTATAAATATAGGTGTGGCCACACGTGCGTGTCTGTTAGCCAGCCAGTTCATTTTCAAAAGGTCATATATCACTCGTTTCTCATCATAATCGAGCGTTTGACTAGGTGTTGGAAAGATATCGAGCCAAATTTTCATCTCTAACTTGAATTTTCCAAAGATATTGAGTGTGATGTGAGATATGGCCTTTTGAAGTTGACCCTTGTGCGCAAACGTTTATGAACAAATGGAGTTACTCTTATGAGAAAATGATGTTACTTGTATGAGTATGTGGTTGCTCTTAGCAATAAAAGGGTGTCACTCCTATAAATAAATGTGGTTACTTTTATAATAAAAGAAAATACAAATCAGTTTACTCTTATGAATGAATGAGGTTACTCGTATGAATAAATGTGGTTACTTTTGTGAATAATTGGAGTTACTCGTATGATTAGATAAGGTTGTCATATAATTAAATGAGGTTACTCTTGTGAACGAGCACTAGTGGAAAAAAGGCCAAGGGCTGCGGTCAAAATAACCCTAAGGGCTGCATTTTTGGACCGCATCCCTTGGGCATAAAGGAAGGGCTGCGGTTTTTGACCGCACCCCTTAATTGACAAAGGGTTGCGGTTTTGACCATAACCGCAGCCCTTGTGACCCAAAAAAAAAAGCAGAAAACCTTTCCAATAATGACTCAAGATTGTTAGTGTTACTTAAGTCAAGGCTTATACATGAGAAATATTTGGACCAGACATCCCAATAACTTTGTTCTTCTGATTATTTTCTTTACCATTGAAGTCCTCACAAAAGTTGAAGATGGGCTTTTTGAAGCATCTTTAATCCATCGGTGCAATATATACTGCATTGAAAATTTCAGTCAAAACTTTTCCTTTTATTACAAAAAGGATGTGCCGACATAATATCCCCATGGATTCAAACATCTTACAGGAGCAAAAACAATCATGAGAACAAGGAACGTAAGTTACATGATATGTTTTTTTCCTTGTATTATCCGCAATTTGAAACTCCTCAACCCCTTCCTCCATTTGTACTTTGTAAAGTCCATAATTAGAAATTGCATTTTTAAATTCCCTCTGGAATTTGTAGAACATGAATTTTGTAAATTCCCTCTAGACCTAATTACATGCACTTTTTTCATGATACGCCACATGCAAAGTCTATGAATTGTCTTATCAAATTTTTTTACAATTGACTGTTTCATTGCAGCGTCTTAATCAGTAATAAGACAAGTAGGTTGAAAATTACCCATAGCCTTTAAAAAACATTCAAACAACCAAACGAAAGATTCTATATCTTCCTTTGCAAGTAGACCCATAGCAAAAGTGACACATTTCCATAATGATCAACTCCCGTAAATGGGGCAAGAACCATACAATATTTGTCGGTATCAAATGAAATCATATCACCAAAAAGAGAGTAGTTTTTCCTACTAATGGCATACGCCCAAAATACTCTAGTGAAATGCCGATCTTCATCTAAATAATAATCAAAGAAAAACCCTCCACCACTATTGTTTACCTTTTCTTTGAAATTATTTATAAACATATTAACATCAACATCTCGTATGTAAGCTTTGACATCCCAACTAAAGTTCTTAAAATCAACCAATGAAGCCCCTACATTCTCATATCCACCTACGTGCTCTTTTATCATTCTAAAATATTTGTTTGGTCCAACATTTAATCTCGAATTATTAAATACGAACTTCTTGTTAAAAAGAGTCATGTTTCGAGAATTTTAAAGAAAATGCATGCTTTTAGGAGTGGCAAATTTATGGTTATGAGATTCCTGAAAAAGATATACCATGAATTTTCCATCACTGTGTTTTCTCAAACCTATCCTTACTTGACAACCAACATGATTTATACTTCTTTTTCGAGAATTTGAGCTTGTTGTAGCTTTACCGTTTTGCTTTACTCTCACCATCTTCTTTAAATCCTTGTTTATTACAATAGATGTATTTCAAGCAAATATTACCATCCTTATCTATTTTTTTAGTAGCCAATCCTTCAACAAAACAACAAAAGCGAGCATAAGCTTTAGAAAAATCAATACCATCAGCTATAAAATCACAAGGCATACCCGCAGTTGGTTTCAACTCATGGGGGCAGCAAGGAATCCATTCTTTTGGACGTCTTGGTGTGTAGCATGGACGATGAGTGAATGTCGAATTTGTTGTCTGGGCATTAGAAGTCTCAGTAGTAACACTTAGAGTTGAATCATCACTTGAGTTGGAGTTGTAGTCGGAATTGCAATTGGAGTTGTATAAACACAAGGAGTTGGAGCAAATTCTTTGTCTGCCATTTTCTTTTTGAAAGAAAAGAAAATGGAAGACATTTCCTATATCACTACTATAAAAGGGTTATTGCACACCACTCCCAAAAAAACCTTCCTGTTCATAGAAGTGCAAATTAAAATAATTAATAAGCATATAAATTTTTCTTTATTTATATAATAAAAAATGAAATTTGCTCATTTTAAGATTTATTTTGCTTATTTTAAGAAGCTTTGCTCAATTTTAAAATTTTTAACTCATTTTACATATACATAATGTACTGACCTTAATACTAGCAATTGAGCAAATATGAAATTTACTCATTTTAATGTGAATTTTCTCATTTTGAGAATATTTTGCTTATTTTAACTTTTTTTACTCCTTTTACATATACAAGATGTTAATGACCACTGACCATAATACTAGCAATTGAGCAAATATAAAATTTGCTCATTTTAAGGTTTATTTTACTCTGTATAAGAAGTTTTTGCTCTTTTTTTTTATTGTTTTAACTCATTTTGCATATACATGATGCTACTGACATTAATACAAGCAATTGAGCAAATATGAAATTTGCTATTGAACACTTTAGGGTTCGCCCTAAGACCCCCGAGGTCCCAGGGCCGACCCTAATAAACCAACAACACCTACAAGATGCGCGTTGGTTTACAAAGTGACTGGAATACATTTTACTTGGAAGATTGGTAAAATGTCTTCCATTCAACTTCCAAATCGCCGCATCACCGAGATTAAAACGGGGCAAGTCAACTATCTCATCCAGGAAGCCGCGGACCCGTCAAATATAACCTAATTTATCCAATATAGGATAAGTATAGGGTCGAATCCACAAGGAAGTAGGGTTAAATCAAGAGTAATTAGCTAACTACAATGAGCTAAATCAATTTTTGGGTTTTTAAGAGTTTAACGATGATTCTAAAATCTAAATAAACTAGGAAGTTTGCAAAGTAAATCAACAAGTAATTAAGCAAAGAAGTTAAGACAAGGATAAAAGAAACTAGGGGATTATAGGGATTCACCAACACTCAATCCAAGAATCCAAAATCAAAGCCAAGGGGAAACAAATGGGGGATCACAAGGGGAAAATCATGAACATATGAACTCTAATTACTCTCTCGAGCTAATTAGAGGAGCTTGATTAGTCACTCATGACCTATTCTCATGGCATAAGCAACTAATCTAGCCAAATCAAGCACAACATGATTAATCAAGTTTCCCTAAATTAGAAAATACCTATTTTCATGGAAATCCTAATCTAGCAACCAAACTTAGTTTATTCCTAGCTTCATCTCTCAATCCTTCACTAGGAACTCCAAATATGTAAGTTAAGTGGTGATCAAGCACCCAACAAACCAAGTAAAACAAGCTTGATCAACAAGTTCAACCCCAAAAGTTAACCCCCTAACTTAGATCTAAGATCCGAAGAGTAAATGAAGGCTACATCCCTTCCCCTAGTAAGGAACTACTCACACATCATGGAAATAACACAAAACAAAGCTTGAAGTAACTTAATCACCATAACCATGGAGGAAAAGAGGTAAAATGCAAATAATCAACTAATAAAGTAAGATCTAAACAAACTAAGCATGTAATAAGCAAGATCAATGGAAGAAAAAAAGAATAATAAACAAAAATTACCAACTTTAAGCTTTCATAAATGAAGAATGGAGATCTAAAAGCTTCAAACCTTCACTTTCTCTCTCCTAGGGTTTTGTTCTAGAGTTTGAATGCTAAAACAAGATTTAATCTCTCTCTAATCTCTAGTTAATAATTGCCTAAGTAAAAAAGAAGAGGAGTCCCTCTTTTATAGTCACAAGAAATAAATCAGAGAATTACAAAACAGCCCCCGCATTAAGTTAAACAAAATCGCAAAATCTTTTACGAAAAAATGACCCGACCCGGGCGGGTGAAATGACCCGAGCTCTCGGGTGACAAAACCCGAGCACTCGGGTCACCCGACCCGGGCGGGTCCAAAGGGCAGGAACTTTTTTGGTTTCCCAATCAAAGCGACCCGGGCGGGTCTGTCAACCCGAGCCCTCGGGTCGACAGACCCGGGTGGGTCTGCTGAAGGGCGCTGCTGGTTTGTCTGGCTGGGCTGACCCGGGCGGGTCCACACACTCGGGCCCTCGGGTCAGCTACTTCTTCGCCCTTTTTCTCTTCTTTCGAGCTCCTTGGTGCTCCATTTCTTCAACGCTTTGCCTCGGGCTTGTGCATAGACCCTCCAAACGTGCTTCCAAGTCCTGAAATGTAAACAAGCACCCAAAGAAAGAGAGCAAGGGAGGAAAAATACACAAAAAGAAAGAAACGGAATGAACTTAGCCTAAATTAGCCTAAAAACTATCACAAAAACTATTAAAAACTAAGTATAATTCAAGCATATAAACCAATCATCAAACTCCCCCAAGCTAGATCTTTGCTTGTCCTCAAGCAATATAGACTAAAACACAAGTAGGAGAATGAAAACTTATTTGAAAGCAAAATGAAGAAGAAAGAGGAAAGAAAAGAAAATGAAAAGGGAATAAAGGATAAAGAATTTACACTAATTCATTTTCGTAGGAATCACGATTGCATTTAGCACATGCAACAAGCTCTTTAAACCCCTAGATCGCTCTAAAGGGCGAGTGAGATCTCGCGAGGGTTTCCAAAGAGTTTTCAAACCCACAACTCTAGTTTTCATCAACAATTTATTCAATCTAGATCAAGAGTAATGCCCAAGTTAACTATCAATGAAATGGTTCACAAGCAAGGATGGAGAGCAACTTTCAAAACAACTAATTTTCAAGTGTACTCATAGGTTATGGGTAGAGAAAGCAACTAATCAAGATTGCAAAAGGATACCTAATTAGGCCTTTTACTCGCTCATTAGAGAACACCTAGCTATCAAAAAGATTTAGAGCCCTTCAAGTGTTATAGAAGCTCAATTTACTAGTCCACCATCCCTAGACACACAAACAAGCCTTAGACTCCCCTCTACTCAAAACTTTAGAAAAATAGTACTAAGTGTGGGAGGTATCCACAAATTGACCTCTTTTATTGGAATTCTTCTACTCTTTTTGCTTTTCGTTTTTCTTCACTTTTTTTTCATTTTTCACGCCTTTTTTGACTGTTTTTGGCTTTTTTCTTTTTCCCTTATTATGGGAATTTTTGCTATACAAATGTGAAGTTACTCACTAAAGAGATACATAAGAACTTGTGGCTTTTTGTACCACTTATTACAAACGAAAAGAAGTAAAAACTAAGCTTTTTGTAGAGTTTTGTTTGGGGACATGATGAGCGTATCTAGGGACACTTGGGACCGCAAATTTGAAGCTAAATTTATTCAAGCATGAGCAACATAGTCAAGAATCAAGACTAGACATCCAATTGAGCATTCATTGGTTTCACTTTGGTTGATTCTAATGCAATCAAGATTAATCACCTCCTAAAGCACCACAACCCAAGCTCACACTCTTCCAAAAGGAGCCTCTAAACATATACTCAAAATCCAAGCAAGGAATCCACAAATATCATCAACTAGAATCTTCCTTGGGCAAGGAAATCAAAACTTTATTCAAGGCTAAAACTTCTTTTTGTTTTTCTTTGTTTTCCAGATTTTTTTTTTTTATATTTGAACTAAAAGCAAACATTGAAAAAGAAGGGAAAGAAAAAGGAAGAGATAAAGCTAAAACAAGGAAATAAGAAAAAAAAAAAAGAAATGAGAAAGAAAATTGTTTTTTGGGTTTTATATTTAAAAACTAAGAAAATAAGCAAATAAGAAAAATGAAATCATGGTTCACCACATATTAACAAGCATTGGCCCATTCACCAAGCTTAACCACAATCACAAACAACAATTCAATCAAAATAGCAACAAGGGTCTCCTAACGCCTACACCATCAAGTAAAAACTACCCAAATCATGAAAATACCCCCCCAAGCCAAACCAAACACCGTCCTCGGTGTGAAAGGAAGAACAATGGGGAGAGACCAACTCAAGGGTCGAGGTCCTCCCCCTCGGGGTGTTGAGGGGGTTGCATATAGGAGGGGTAGGGAGTGCCGGGAGGGACCATGCTGTTATCATGAAAGAATTGCAAGATGGGGGTAAAACTCTCTCGCATCTCTTGTTGGAAGGTGGTTAGTCTTTGTTCGAAACTATCAAACCGCCTATCTATATGGGCATAAATAGGGGCATAGTCGGGAACATAGGTGGGATGGGGTTGGGGAGGAGGAGGGGGAGGGGCGGAAGAAGAGGAGGCAAACTCATGGGGATCCCGCCTATGGTAGGTGCGGATCTCCGCGCCTTCCTCCGCGGCTTCCTGGATGAGATAGTTGACTTGCCCCGTTTTAATCTCGGTGATGCGGTGATTTGGAAGTTGAATGGAAGACATTTTACCAATCTTCCAAGTAAAATGTATTCCAGTCACTGTAAACCAACGCGCATCTTGTAGGTGTTGTTGGTTTATTAGGGTCGGCCCTGGGACCTCGGGGGTCTTAGGGCGAACCCTAAAGTGTTCAGCAATGGCGGTAATCAAACCGCCTACAACAATCGACCCACGTCCGAGAGTTCTTGGGGTTCCTACCCTTTGGAGATGGCGGGCAAACATCAAAGGTATGTTCAGCTTTCTCTTATCCCATAGGTAAGAACCTATGATCATAAGTTCCGACTGACTTACCTTGGAGTTATCCTTTCTCCCAAAGATGGTTTCCCCAAAAACTTGCGGAAGTACCGGATAGCTGGTTGGTGTATGAGTGAATCATTAGCATTTGTAGCATCGTAACTTTTTCCGTCACTCAACTTACTCCAACATTCATAGAGGTTGAAAGAAGGTGCGGGAGTGGTGCTCGATCCAAATTGTAATCCAAAAATGTCAGCAAAATCACCAATAGGCATAGAACGAGCAACATTCCCCAACCTAAATGTGAGAACGGCCTCGGCTCCAGTTGAGCACGCGAACCGTTCCTCTCCGGTTATTTCCAAGGAGCTTAAGAATTCAAGTGTTAAGCATTTATAAGTTTTTTTTCTCATCAATAACACTTTTTTCATATTCAATCCGTCAGCTATATTATTTACATCCCCCCGAATCCCCCATAAAGACAACAAGGTCTCATCAACAAAACGGGTAGGGGCGAATTCCTTAGCCTTAAGGGCTTGAAATCTATTAAAATGTTCTAAGCCAGCAAAAACAATGAAAGGAAATTCGGGATCATGAAACTCACCGGGGGCATCATGCCCCGAGACGTTTTCCCCATGTGGTGGTTGGCTTGAGCTAGCTTGCCCCGCTTGTCTACTCCGCTTTGAATTCCTCTTCTCCATGCTTCAAATTACTTGTTGCTCAAAAATTCAAAATCCCGTAACTTAGTGGTGGGGGTGAAAAAAAAAAAGAAATTTTTTTTGTTTGTTTTTTAGTTTTTTTATGAGAGAAATGAAGGGGGAATGATGTTTTAGGAAGAATTTGTGAAGAGATTTGAGTGGAAAATGATGAATTTGAGAGTTGTGGTAAAATTTTGAGGAGAGAGAAAATGGTGAAAAATGGTGGAGATGGGGTTTTTTGAAGGAGAAAAAGTTGAAATTTGTGGAGGAAAGTTGATGAGGATGAAGATTTGTGAGGGATTTTTAAGTTTTTGAGTGGTGAGTGAGTGATTTAAGTGAGATTTAGGGAGTTAGGGTTTGAAGTTTGAAGAGGGTTAGAGAGAGTTGAGAGGTTGAAGATGAAGGAGGAGTGAAGAAAAGAATGAAGAGTTAGAAAAATAATTCGGTTTTTTTGCCCACTCACATCCCGACCCGGGCGGGTAGAATTTACCCGAGCCCTCGGGTCGGCACCAGGCCAGATTTTTTTTGTACACAAACAACCGACCCGGGCGGGTCACCACACCCGAGCCCTCGGGTCGAGTGACCCGGGCGGGTTTTTTCTTGACCCGCGCGGGTCCGCTTGGCAGTGGCCATTTTTTGCAACACTCTTTTCATCGACCCGGGCGGGTCATATGACCCGGGCCCTCGGGTCAGCTCCGACTTTGTTCTTTTTTTCGTTCGTTCTTCATCTTCCTTTGCTTCAAAATTCTCCCAAGCAAACCTAACAATACCCAAATCAAAAAATCACCATAACAAGCATTTCAAATGCCATAATAATATGTGGTAAACCATTATTCCAAGTAAATCAAAACTAAAAGAAGAAAAAAAAAGAAATAGAAATAAGTGAGAAAAACGGGTTGCCTCCCGCTAAGCGCTTGTTTTAAGTCATTAGCTTGACTACCATAAATCTTCAATCATTAGGAGGGGAGTAATCCTCAAGTGCAATAGAGTAAGCTTCTTGAATTGGCGCACCATCATAGTATAGCTTGAGTCTTTGCCCGTTCACCTTGAAACACCCTTTTGCATTATTGCAAATCTCAACCGCACCATGTGGGGATACTTGATGCACGGTGAATGGACCACTCCACCTTGATTTGAGCTTGCCCGGAAATAACCTCAACCTCGAATTGAACAAAAGGACTTTGTCACCAACTTTGAATTCCCTTTTCATGATTCGTTGATCATGCCAAGCCTTTGTTCTCTCTTTGTATACCCGGGAGCTCTCATAGGCGTCCCTCCTAAGCTCCTCAAGCTCATGAACGTCAAGCATCCTTCTTTCACCCGAAGCTTGAAGATCAAAATTCAAAGCCTTGATGGCCCAATACGCCTTGTGCTCCAATTCTACGGGTAAATGACACGATTTTCCATAAACAAGCTTGTAAGGTGTCATGCCAATAGGGGTTTTGTAGGCCGTGCGATAGGCCCACAATGCATCGTCCAACTTGGAAGACCAATCATTTCGAGATCGATTTACCGTCTTCTCCAAAATGAGTTTGACTTCTCTATTAGATATCTCCGCTTGACCACTAGATTGAGGGTGGTAAGAGAGACCCATTTTGTGATGCACCCCATATTTAGCAAGAAGGGCCTTGAATGATTTCTTTGCAAAGTGCGATCCCCTATCACTAATGATGACTCTTGAAACTCCGAAACGGGGGAAGATCACCTTCTTAAATAGCTTGACCACTACCTTGGCATCATTTGTAGGGGAAGCGATTGCTTCAACCCATTTGGAAACGTAATCAACCGCTACCAAGATGTAACGATTACCAAGGGAGGAGGGAAAGGGGCCCATGAAATCAATCCCCCAAACATCAAAAACTTCCAACTCTAAGATGCTTGTAAGGGGTAGTTCATGCCTTTTTGAGATATTTCCAACTCTTTGACACCGATCACAAGCCTTGACAAAGCCCCAAACATCCTTGAACATACTTGGCCAAAATAGACCACATTGTAAAATCTTTGCCACGGTCTTGTCGGCTCCCATATGACCACCACATGGAGATGAATGACACATCCCTATTACATTCTCGATCTCATCATCGGGAGACACCTCCGGTAAATGCCATCCACCCCCTCTTTAACAAGTATGGATCCTCCCATACATAGTGCTTGGCCTCATGCATGAACCTCCGCTTTTGTTGATAGTTGAGGTCATCCGGAATGACTCCACTAGCATGAAAGTTAGCAAAGTCCGCGAACCAAGGAGCATACATGGCCTTAATGGCATAGAGGAAATCATCTTGGAGGGAATCATTGATGGGAGGGTCTAGGTCATGTGAATCATCCATAGGAAGGCGAGAGAGGTGGTCGGTAACCGAGTTTTCGGTGCCCTTCTTGTCTTTGATCTCAATATCAAACTCTTGTAGGAGAAGGATCCACCTAATCAAACGAGACTTGGCATCCTTCTTAGTCATGAGGTACTTGATAGCCGCATGATCCGTGTACACCATCACTTTGGAGCACACAAGATATGACCGGAACTTGTCAAAAGCAAACACGATTGCTAGGAGTTCCTTCTCCGTGGTGGCATAGTTCCTTTGAGCGGAATCAAGCGTCTTGCTTGCATAGTAGATCACATGGAGCTTTCCTTCTTTTCTTTGCCCTAAAACGGCCCCCACTGCGCTATCACTAGCATCACACATTAGTTCAAAAGGCAAACTCCAATCCGGAGCTTGCACTATATGAGCGGAAATTAGAGCCTTTTTTAGAGTTTCAAAAGCATGCATGCAATCGTTGTCAAATTTGAACTCAATGTCTTTTTGAAGCAAATTGGATAGGGGCTTTGAGATTTTTGAGAAATCTTTGATAAAACGGCGATAGAAGCCCGCATGCCCAAGAAAAGATCTCACTCCCTTCACCGAAGTTGGGGAGGCAATTTCTCAATAACCTCAATTTTAGCCTTATCCACCTCAATCCCTTTTTGAGATATCTTATGACCGAGGACTATGCCATCTTCAACCATAAAATGACATTTTTCCCAATTAAGAACAAGATTCATCTTTTGACATCTCTCTAAAACCTTTTGAAGGTTGGAGAGACAAATGTCAAATGATGAACCTACCACGGAGAAGTCATCCATGAAAACCTCTATGGTTGATTCAAGCATGTCCGAAAAAATGGCGGTCATACACCTTTGGAAGGTAGAAGGAGCATTACACAATCCAAATGGCATCCTTCGATAAGCGAAGGTGCCAAATGGACATGTGAATGTTGTCTTCTCTTGGTCATCGGGGTGAATGGGAATTTGAAAGAACCCCGAATAACCATCCAAAAAGCAAAAATGGGTATGACCCGCCAATCTTTCAAGCATTTGGTCAATAAAAGGGAGGGGGAAATGGTCCTTCCGGGTGGCTTTATTCAACTTACGATAATCAATGCACATGCGCCACCCGGTGACCGATCTTGTGGAGATAAGCTCACCCTTGTCATTCTTGATGACGGTCATTCCTCCCTTTTTTGGGACAACTTGAACGGGGTGAACCCACCTACTATCCGAGATAGGGTAGATTATCCTCGCCTCAAGGAGTTTCAAAACTTCCTTTTTTACCACCTCCTTCATGTTAGGATTTAGCCTTCTTTGAGGCTCAATAGAGGAGGTTTGACCATCATCCAAATGAATTCGATGCATACACAAGGTGGGACTTAGACCCTTGAGATCATCAATTGTATACCCAATGGCACTTCGATGTTGTTTTAAAACACAAAGAAGTTTGTCAAGAGAAGGACCATTGAGTGTAGAATTGACAATCACGGGATAAGTCTCGTTATCTCCGAGAAAAACATACTTCAAAGAAGGGGGAAGGGGTTTCAACTCACATGTAGGAGGAGGTGTGGTCCTCTCCTCTTTTTTCAATGAAGCTTCTAAAATCTCAGAGCTTGAATTAGGAGGTAGGTAGATTGGTGCTTTGTCCATTGCCTTTTTGAGATGCCAAGCTTCACTTTCTTGCTCTTGATCTTCTCCTAGTAGCACATCCTCAAGAGGATCCCTTGCTTCAACTAAAGCCCTTAGGCTTAACACTTCTTGCTCAAGGGTGTCGATCCGATGCACTTCTTCCATAATAGGCGCTTTCATGCTCTTATTGAAAGCAAACTCCATCTTCTCATCACCAACCCTCAATGTCATTACATCTCTTTTCATGTCAACTAGCACTCCGGCCGTTTTCAAGAAAGGCCTTCCCAAAATAAGAGGGACTTGGGAGTCTTCTTCCATTTCCATCACTACAAAGTCACAAGGGATGAAGACTCTCCCAACTTGCACCGGAACATCCTCCAATTCTCCAACGGGCACCTTAACCGAGCGATCCGCTAGTTGTATCACCCTTCTTGTTGGCTTAAGCTCAAAGTTGAGCTTCTTTGCAATGGAGAGTGGCATTAGGCTTACACTAGCCCCAAGATCGGCCAATGCTCTCTTTGGCTCCAAATCTCCAATTCTCAATGGTATGGAGAAAGACCCCGGATCTTCAAGCTTTTTAGGGAGCTTGTTTTGGAGGACCGCACTAACTTCGGCGGTGAGAGCAATGGTGGAACTTTCTTCAAGTTTGGACCTGTTAGAAAGAAGTTCCTTTAGAAATTTGGCATAGATGGGCATTTGAGCCATAGCTTGGAGAAATGGGATGTGAACTTGCAAACCCTTCATTACCTCAAGAAACTTGACAAATTTGTCATTGAAGTGCTTCTTGGCTAACCTTTGAGGATATGGGACCGGAGGAGTGTAGCTCTTCATTGGAGGAGGCTCGTTGCTTGATGCTTCGTGTTCAACAACTGTAGGAGTCCCATCCTCATGAATGTCTTCCACAACGACATTTTCAATCTCTTTATCAACTTCACTATCCACATTCTCACTTTCATTGGAGGGGTTAGCATCATCAAGTGTGGGCATCTTAGGACCCTCATAGTGAGCCCCGAATCTCAAAGTAATCGCTTTAGCTTGCTCTCGGATAATGGGTTGGTTAGGAAGTTGTGTGGAAGAATTTGAAGGGTTATTGCTCACTTGTTGAGCGACTTGGGCAAGTTGGGTTTCAATGATCTTATTGTGGGCATTCATTTGTTGGAGGGAGGTGTGTATGTCTCCAAACTTCCTATCATTGTCGGCATTGGTTTTTGTTTGTTGAGCTAAGAAAAGTTGGAGAGTGGATTCAAGGGAGGATTGTTTTGGTTGATTTGGTTCAAAGGGAGCTCTAGCGGGTGGTTGTGTGAATGATTGTTGGGGGTTATGGAATCCGGGTGGTCTAGCTTGGTAAGGTTGGGGTGGTTGGGGGTTCTTCCATCCTCCACTTACATTGTTATTCCATCTCCCTTGGTTGTTGAAGTTAGGATTTCCCTCACCCCTAGTATTCACCCAAGCAACATGGTCCATAGACCCACCACAATAAGAGCTAGCGTGGTCCGACCCACCACAAATCTCACAAGAAAAAGCTTGAGAAGTACCTTGGCTAGGAGATGCCAAGCTTACCTTTTCCAATTTCTTTGCAAGGGTATCAAGTTTTGCATTGATATGGTTAATGGCATCAAGATCATACTTGCCTTTGCTTGCACTCTTCATGCTTGCGGTTCTAGTAGAATTTCCCCAAGAGTAGTGTCGTACTACCTCTTCAATTGTAGGCTCAATATTGTCAACCGGAAGCTTTGTTAGTTGGCCTCCCGCACCTGAATCTAGGCTTGCACGGGTCATAGGGAGGAGACCATCATAGAAGCTTTGCATAAGCATCCATTGACTATAACCATGGTGAGGACAAGATCGTCGAAGATCCTTCTTGTTCTGCTCCGAAGGTGGGATCCTTTCCTTACCTAGAATAAATTCCGAAATATGAATCGTCAGAACCGAGCCACCTCAAACGTCTCAAAACTAAGCTCCTTCCCGAAGGAATTTTCGAAAGTAATTTGAATACCATGAATAAGTAGAAGCTCAATTCTAAGAAATTCATTTTAAGTGACTAGCTAGTTAGGCGCCTAAAGACTTAAAGTTGGCAGGAAAGACCAATAAAAACCTAAAGCTCCTAGATACCACTTTGTAACACTTCGACAATTCATGAAGAACCGCTTCCTTTGTTGAGATTTGAAGCCATGAGGTTCAATCCCATAAGCTAAGTAGTTCGCAAAGTCGGTGAACCATGGAATCTTATTGTTCATAATGGCAAATAAGGCTTCTTCTCTCAAGTCTTCTTCAATAGGGGTCTCGTTAGGATCAAATACGTTCTCATCAAGAGGGAGACGAGAAAGATGATCAGCTACCACATTTTCCGTCCCCTTCTTCTCCTTCATCTCAAAGTCGAACTCTTGAAGAAGTAGCACCCACCTAATGAGCCGAGGTTTTGCATATTTCTTGCTCATCAAATAACGGACCGCAGAATGATTCGTATACACAATAGCCTTATTGCAAGTCAAGTAAGACCGAAATTTGTCAAAAGCAAAGACTACGACCAACATATCTTTCTCCGTAGTTGCATGATTCCGTTGAGCATCATCCAAGGTCCTACTTGCATAAGCTATCACATGTAGCCTACTTTCCTTGCGTTGCCTAAGAACAATGCCCACTGCAAATCACTAGCATCGCACATCAGTTCAAAAGGCAAGCTCTAATTTGGAGCTTGCACTATGGGGGCAGAAGTGAGGGCCTTCTTCAAAGTCTCAAAAGCCTTAATACAAGACTCATCAAACTCAAAATCTACATCCTTTTGAAGTAGATTTGTCAATGGTTTGGCTATTTAAGAAAAATCCTTGATAAAACGTCGGTAAAAACCCGCATGTCCAAGGAAAGCACGAACTCCCGTCACCGAGTTCGGTGGCAGAAGATTCCCAATAATCGAAACGTTTGCCGGATCCACTTCAATGCACTTCTTTGACACTTTACGTCCAAGGACAATGCCTTCCTCGACTATAAAGTGAGACTTCTCCCAATTCAGGACGAGGTTCGTCTCTTGATACCTTTTCAACACACACTCGAGATTAACAAGACATGTGTCAAAAGACGAACCACACACACTAAAATTGTCCACGAATACCTCAATAGAATCCTCTAGCATGTCAGAAAAGATTGTTGTCATACACCTTTGAAAAGTAGATGGGGCATTACACAAACCAAAGGGCATCATTCGATATGCGAATTACGGACTGGTAAATGTGGTTTTCTCTTGGTCATCCGGATGAATAGGGATTTGAAAGAATCTTGAATAACCATCAAGAAAACAAAAGTGTGAATGACGAGCAAGCCTTTCCAACATTTGATCAATGAAAGGGAGAGGGAAATGGTCCTTGCGGGTGGATTTATTGAACTTCCTATAATCAATGCAAACCCTCCACCCAGTAACAATTCTAGTAGAAATTGTTTCTCCTTTCTCATTCTCAACAATAGTCATGCCTCCCTTTTTAGGAACCAAGTGAATCAGGCTCACCCACTTGCTATCTGAGATAGGGTAGATGATTCCTGCGTCACGCAGTTTCATAATCTCTTTTTTCACAACCTCTTTGAGGTTGGGATTGAGCCTTCTCTAATGCTCAATGGAGGAGGCATTAATATCAGTGAGATGGATATGATGCATAGCAAGAGAAGGGCTTATCCCTTTAAGGTCATCAATCGTGTACCCAATGACATCTTTATATTTTTACAGTATCTCAATCAATTTTGATATAGAGATGTCATCAAGACTCGAGTTGACAATAACAAGATAAGTACATGCATCATCAAGAAAAACATACTTAAGAGAGGAGGGAAGGGTTTTGAACTCTACCTTGGGAAGAGGCTTAGAACTCTCCTCTTTATCAGTGGATGTAGCAAGAATCTCAAACGCTTCATCTTCTGTCTCCTTAATGGTAGTGTTGTCAAGAAGCATGGAGAATTCCTTCACCTCTTCCATGTCCAAGCTCGAGGAATCGGTAATATAAGCATACAACTCATCCCCGGTGTGAACCACTCTCTCAAAATCCTCCATCTCACTCTCCACTAGATTGACTCGACAAATTCTCTCTATCATAGGTCTCTTCAAAGTTTTAGAGAACTCAAATACAACCCGCTCATTGGCTACCTCAACCGTGATTGTATCATTTTTGCAATTTATCACGGCACCCAATGTCTTAAGAGGCTCTCTTCCAAGAATGAGAGGAGTCTCCGGATCTTCCTCCATGTCCATCACCACAAAATCGCAAGGTACCAACTTGGATTGGCACATCCTCCAACTCATCATGTGGCACTCTCACAGTTTGATCCGCCAATTGAATAGTTTTCCGTGTGGGATGAAGAGGAAAGTTAAGGTGCTTAGCAATGGATAGTGGCATCAAACTCACACTTGCTCCTAAATCGACCAATGCACCCTTAGACTCTAAATCACCTATCTTCACTGGCAAGGTGAAACTTCCGAATTCTCTTTGCTTTTTGGGCATAGCATGTTGCACTAGAGCACTTACTTGGTATGGCAAAGTGATAAGCTCATCTTCAAGCTTCCGTTTGTTGGAGAGGATTTCCTTTAAAAAATTTAGCATAGGCCGGCATTTGAGACATAGCCTCAAGGAAAGAAATGTTGATCTGAAGGCCTTTCATCACATTGAGGAACTTGGTGAACTTGTCACTCAATTTTCTCTCCACCAACGATTAAGGGTAAGGAACCGGTGGCACATAGGTCTTAGTTGGTGGAGATGATGGCAATGGAGCTTTATCACTAACTTGAACTTGTGTATCCCCTTTCTCCACATTCTCTCCTTCTCACCCTCCTCAACTACAACTTCTTTCTCAACGACATCAACTTCTCCTTCCTTCTTTACCTCCTCATTTTCCTTTTTTTTACTCTCATTAGACATCTAGGACCCTCATAACTTGTGCCCGACCTCAAATAGATAGCTTTGGCTTGGTGAAGGTTGGGGTTAGGAATGGGTTGGCCCGAAAGTTGATTTGTAGGAGTAGAGGGGAGGGTTTTTCTCAGCTACTTGGGCAATTTGGGTTTCAAGCATTTTGTTATGGGATTTGGATCTCTTGAAACCTTTGCTCAGGGTTTTGGAGAATTTGGTTCATGGATTGGAGTTGTTGGAGAATTTGGAGAGAGGTTGGCTCTGAAGATGGAGTAGGTTCAGTATTTTGTTTGGGGAACGGAGGATTAGGAGGAGCCTTTTGAAAATTAGCTCTTTGATGTAGAGTTTGGTAGACATTAGACCCTTGAGAGGATGAACCACCTTCGTTATAGTTTTGGTTATACCCTTGCACATACCCTTGGTTTTGAGCTTGGTTGTACCCTTGTTGAGGTTAATTCCATCCTTGTTGAGGTTGGTGGAAACCTTGATTGTAGCCTTATTAAGGTTGTTTCCAACCTCCTTGTTGATTGCTTCTATACCCTTGGTTTCCATGATAGCCATCTCCCCTAGAATTTATTGCCGCCACATGCTCCGAATTAGTACCTCCACAATAAGAAGTATCATGGTTAGTACCTCCAAATATCACGAGAAAAAGAATTTACCCGTGATGGATTAGATGATGCGAGGTTGATCTTGGAGAGCTTCTTATCAAGTTGATCCATCTTAGCTTGAATTTGATCCATGTGATTCAATTCAAACTTACCACTCTTCTTAGGTTGAGCACCTCTTCTTCTTCCACCCCATGAACAATTCTTAATCACTTCTTCAATTAAGGACTCAAGTTGGTCTTGCGGGATCTTTGAAAGTTGACCTCCCGCTCCGGCATCAAGGTTGGCACGTGACATAGGATCAAGGCCATCATAGAAGAACCGCATGAGTAGATTTTTGTTGAACTCATGGTGAGGGCATAAACGGATCATCTTCTTGAACCGTTCCCAAGCTTCGCAAGTGTCTCATCGTTCTCTTGCTCAAATGAGGAGATCTTCTTCCTTATGTCCGCTTTGTCTTTCACTCCGAAAGTATTTCTTCGTAAAAGCCAATGTGACTTCCCCCCCAAGTAGTGAGGGAATTAGCAGGTAAGCTCTTCAGCCATGATTTTGCTTTTCCGGTAAGAGAAGACCGAAACGGATGCATCTTCATGTAGTTTGGAGAGACGTCATTTGTAGTTATCATGGAACAAATCTCAAGAAACCTATTAAGATGGTCAAGAGGATCTTCATATGACCCCCCACAAAATTGTTCTCGCTTTCACCATCCAAGTGAACCGAGGATGAATGCTAAAATTAGTAGTAGTGATGGGGAGTCGAATACCACCTGGTAGAACATAGGAACCCGAATTTCCGAAATCCTTAAAGAGTTGTGCATTTGCTTCACCCATATCTGATTCAACTTCACTTGTTGTACTTGAGATTGGTGAAGATGGTTCGGAACCCAAAGACAATTGTTCTAAATTTCTCTGAAGCTTTCGCAAGGTACGATCGATTTATGGATCTAGAGGCAAAGTGGGTGAACCGTGAGCTCTTCTTCTCATGTAACACAACAAAGCTAAGCAGAGGATTAGCAAATAACAACCACAATCAAAAATAAAATAAAAGAAAAATCAACTAAGCAAAGACAAAACTTAAATAAACTTCAATCAATAGCACAAGTTCCCCGGCAACGGCGCCATTTTAATAAGAGATTTTTAGTGTGTCGTTAAGGCACCAAAAATTACTTTTCAAACAACATTTGTAACAACTAACAAGTAATTACTAAGAGCGTAGCAAAGGCATGTCAAGGGTCGATCCACATGGAAATTGGGATTAATCAAAGTCTATCAAGTCTAAATTACCTAATAGAGGGATTTTTGGGGGTTATGAATGATTTTTGTAACAGTTAAAACTAACTATTATCAAAGAACTAGCAAATAATACGAGATGAAATATCAATAAGGAAGACACTAGAGTTAAGGTTACTAGTATGAATCAAAGCGGAACAACGATCATTAATGCAATTGTGATTCAAAGGCGACAATTATGCAGGTTTAGTTTTCCTCTAAAATACCCGAGTCTTCTCTCAAATGGTCCTCAAGAATAACCGTTTAATCAATCAACTAAATCCTCTCTCAAATGGTCTTTATTCAATTGATTAAGAGATCCAATAAATACGGATCACCCCATAAAAGAGTCTAAAATTCGATTAAGAACATTTGAAATCAAAATACCCAAGCATAAATGTGATCAATATCTATCATAAGTAGGCCTCAAAACACCAAGATCAATGCATAATCATCTTTAGATCATCACAATCATATTAACAATACATGAAAACCATAATTCATGCTTTCACCCTAACCCTAGATACGAGACTACTCACTAATCATGGATTTAGACATAAAAATGTGAAATTTATAACTAACCTAGGGCTAAACATGATTAATCTAATAGTAATAAGCAATTATGAAATTATAATAAAGGAGATCTAATACTTTGGAAGAATATAGAATAACAATGAAAAGGAAGAATAAAAACTAAAACTTTGCAATTTGATTGAATAGAAAGTTTCTTGGAAGTGTAGAAATCACCAACTTTAATATCAAAATCTCAAATCTAAGACAAACCAATGTGTCTTTCTCTCTAATATGACCTATAGAATCATTCTATAGTCTATAGAATAAAGCATAGTCGAAAAATGATAACCTTATATTATTTTTTAATAGGCACGAGCCTTACAATTTTTCTGACGGAATTAAATGGTGCGGGCTCACCATAGTAACAGGTGCGGGCGCACCATTCATTCTGATCTCAGAGTAGCACTACGCGTCGAAAGGTGCCGACGCACCAAATAGGTGCGGGCGCACCTCAATGGCTGGTGCTGGCGCACCAATCTGTCTGATATTGGAACTCGCGAAATTGAGGTTGGTGCGAGCGCACCAATATGGTGCGGGCACCTATAGGGTTGTGCGAGAGCACCATAGGCCCTGCTCAAAATTCCCTTTTTCTCTTTTCGTGCAGGCAAGCTCCTCAAAACTTTCTCCTTAAGCCGTATCTCCCAACTTTCAACCTCAGAAAAAGGTCACACCTGCAATTAAAGTACGGGAAAACATGGTGAAAGCAAATGTACTAGAAATCCAGTCAAAATTGACCGAAAATCTAGCAAAATGTCACTATGATAAAAAATGATCGAGTGAATGAAATAGAAAAAAGAAATGAAGAAGATATAGGGAAGAAAGGGGAGAAAGAGGATTAAACCTAGCTAAAAGGAGCCCGTAAAGTGCGCTAGAAACGCACTTATCACCCGGCCCACAAGAGACCGGTTCAAAATTGGCCCAGAACAACCAAAGTGTCCGAGTTTCAGTGGTTCGAAAGGTTAATGGAGAAAACCGGACCAGACCCCCTACAACCCGCAATGTAAACCCCTAAGGACTGTGGGCTGACCCGCTTGCAAACCGAGGTTTGAACCGCCCACTGGAACATGACTAACCCGCCCTTACACCGATGAAGATCACCCACAGAAACGCCCATGGAACCAGAACATAAGCAACGTACCCACCGTGTGGAACCGCCCACGATACCGCCAATGAACAATCCACTACCCGACCCGTGCCAAGATAGCCCTTGAACCATGAGGTGGAGTGTGGACTAACCGCAGTTTGCGCCTCAACGAAGGTGCAGTTCACGCCTTGCCGCTAGCGTGGTTCTCCTTCAAGTCGTTGTTATTGTTACTCGTTCATGGAGCCTTTTTTTTTTGAAGAAAGAGACATGGAGAGTTGAGTATTGAGTTGAGAATTGCGATGTCGATGAGTTGATCTATCTTCTTGATCAACATGAACAATAGCTTTACAATTGTTACTGTTGGGGTAACTATTGGGAATGGGTAGTGAATAGTAATTGATTTGCAACTTTACTATTCTATCTTCTATTATTGCACTTGAATGGTAGAATCAAGAATGAGTAGTGCTGAAATTTGCAGCTTTTACTCCTCAATTATCTCTCCCAACAAATTAATTATCACCAACTCACCCCAATTCGTCAATTATTAACAATCTCCCAACAAACTTCATCATTTTTCCACCCCAATTCAACTTCAAAATATAAATTTTCCCTCCTAAAAAATCCTATAAATACCCCCTTCGTATACTCTCATTGTTCATAATTCTCATCATCTCTCAATATCATACTCTCAAATTCTCTAAAGTTCTTTCAATCTTTCATACTCAAACTTCTCTCTATACTTCTCTTAGTTTTAACTTAATGATCCTAATTTTTTTTAATTGAGAAAATATCTTAATTTCTTGTTTGGTTTTTTATTGTCTACTTACCAAACTTTTACTTCTTAAATCTATCACTTTACTATTTTTTTACTTTATTAGTTCTAATATTATCATATTACTTTAATTTCATTAGATTCTATTTCAAAAAAAAATGTCTAAATTTTTCAAAAAGATAACCGGAAGGTAAGAGCTATGGTTCAAGTAGTCGGAGGGATGGTTCTTCTAATTCACCATCCGTCGACAATAGCGATTTCATCGAAGAATTAGAACATGAGTTGTTAGGTGATATAAAAATTCCCATGCAGCCACCCAACCGACAACCACCGGCTTCAAACATGCAACAACTGCAGTAGTGTTTAATAATTAGTAAATGAACTATCACTTAGCTAATTATTAGTGATTATATAAATAAACAATGACTAAGAGAATTGATCATGATTATGTTAAATTAGCGGTGTTTAGCAATAATAATTATGTATAGTATATAATTATGTAAATCAACTATCACTTAGCTCGTTAATTGTAATTATATTAATAGACAATGACTAAGATAATTAATCATGATTATGTTAAATTAATATTATTTTAGCAATAATAACAATGTAAATAAACTATCACTTAGCTAATTAATGGTAATTATATTAACCAATAATGATAAGATAATTATTCATGATTATGTTAAATTAATATTATTTTAGCAATAATCATTATGTATAATAATTATGTAAATCAAATAACACTTAGGTAATTAATTGTGATTATGTTAATCGAATGTAGATAATTACTATGTTAAACTAATCCAATGTAAATAAATTATCAATTAGCTAAGTAATGGTAATTATGTTAATCGACAATGACTAATATATGTTTACTTAAATATAGTGATTAAAGAGTAACTTCAGGAGAGGATTAAATTTGTTGTGATTTGTGAGGGTAGTTCCAACATCACTACAAATAAAAGAAACAATATCATCATTTGCGGCCTCCCCAATTTGCATATTGTAATTTCCCTTAAAATGTAAATCAAACCCTTCATTTGGCACTTCAAACAGATTTGCCAAATAAGCTGCATCAAAAGAAATTGAAACCCCATTAACAGTACTAGAACAAACTCCATTATCATTTTTAAAGTTCCTAGTGAATTCTTTCATAGCATCAGGAACTAGTGGATTTTTTCGCACATTCCCCCATTAAATTTTCTCATTTTTGATATTCGATTAAAAAAAGAAACTCTGAAAAATTACACGACTTGCACAACACCAAATTAACTCCAAAACTAGGCACCAAATTCTTCGCCTTTTGCTCCAGTTCATTCACCTTCTTTAAATCTTCCCCCTGAGTTTGAGACTCATTTTTTTTTTCAAGTGTATGTCGCTTCAAGTTCCTTTGTGGTGGAGAAGCAAGATGTTGAGGCAGAGAATCTTGCATGTTCGATTTTTTATCTAGTTCTGAAGAGTCAGGCTCAAGGGTAAGGGTGAGAGGAACAACAAATGAGTTTTGAACGTTGAGAGGAATTGGAGAATGAATTGGTGAGGTATTAATTGGAGTTGGTGAAGGTAAGTTTCTTTTTGGTTTCAGGTGAGGGAGTGGAGTATTATCACTGGTTTTCATGGTTTTATAAGGGTTAGAGTTTGAAGGATTAAACGAATTTGGGGAAGAAGATGAATGATTAAAGGTGGAGAAAGGATGAACGAATTTATTATGGTAAAAGGGGATGATCATTATTAAGTTGGAACTTAAGAAAATAAAATATAAAAGAATAATTTCTGGAAAATCCTAACTAAATGATATTGATGTTATCTTTGAGAATAATCCGGAAAAAGATAAAACATGGAAAAGAAAAAAATCCTAGGGAAAAATAAAAAAAAAATTGAAGCAAATATTAATGTAATTTTAGAGAAAGAAAAAAACTCTTGCTAATTATTATTAAGAAGGAACTTCTAGAATAAGATTGCTTAATAACTCAAAATCTTAAGACATTTAAACATTATACACAATTTATTCACAAATGTGTCATTTACATGAACTCACATATATGCATACTTACTATGTTTTTCACATGAGACTTTGTTGTGATGGAAGTTCCTACTCTTTAGACATATTACTTCAAATAGTTTCCTTGTGGGGAAAGTTTCCATGCTTTGAATTGAGTTTGATCATACCTAGTTCCAGTCACATCTTCTCATGTTTCTCCATGCTTAAATGTTTTATCAAGATATCTCGCAATCTAATTATCGTTTGACAAAAAGTTAACTTCATTAAACCTTTTTCCACATTACCTTTCAAAAAGTGATGCCTTATATGAATATGCTTGACTCTTAAATGATCAATCGGATCTTTGGAAATACAAATAGCACTTGTATTATCACAATATATAGGAACAAAGTCATAAACAATTCCAAAGTCTCTTAATTGTTATTTTATCCACAACATTTGTGAACAACATGATGCACCAACTACATATTCAGCTTCAGTTGTAGATAAAGCAACATTATTCTATTTCTTGGAACCCCAAGAAACTAAACAGGAACCAAGGAATTGAGGCATGCTTAAAGTACTTGTTCCGTTTACCAAATCTCTAGCATAGTCAAGCATCGGTGTACCCTTTGAGTTCAAAGGTATCACTTCTTGGATAAACAAACATATATGATCTCGTACCTTTAAGATACCTAAGTATCCTCTTCACATTCGTCGATGAGATTCTTTGGGATTGACCGGAACCGCGCACATAAACAACCAGTGAAGGAGATATTTGGCCTACTAGCAGTTAAGTATAGTAAGGAACCAATCATTCCTCTACACTTAGTTTGATCCACACTTTTGTCATTTGAATCTTCATCAAGTCTAATAGCAGTTCCCATTGGTGGATGATTTACTTTTGTTTACTCTAATGCATATTTCTTGAGAAGTTCCTTTATGTATTTATGTTGGTGGACCCTCGTTCCTTTTCCAGTTTGCTTTATTTGCAAACCTAAAAAGAAATTCAGTTCCCCTATCATACTCATTTCAAAGTCACTACTCATCAAGTCAGCGAACTCCTTGCATAAAACTTCATTAGTTGCATCAAATAAACTAGGGAAATTCTATATGGTAGCCCTTAATTTTTAAAAATTACATATGGTAGCTTTTTTTTAATTTTATTACATATGATAATCATCAATTACCGTTCATCTAACCAAAGTAACCTTAATGATTAAAATGTTCAATAGCTGTTGTAAGGTTAGAATATAGGTTATATTTTTTTAAAAAAAAGCCCATTAATCAAACCTACGAACAATTACTCCCTTGTTAATTCATGCTAACTCTTTCATCTTCTCCATCTCTTTCTTATTCTTCTCCATGTACTCCCCATGATCAAATGTTGTTCGACATTGTCTAACTTCATCTCTTCAAAATCAAAACTTATCTTTCATTGATTTCTTTAGCAATTAGATCTGTGGTTCTCACAATGGTTTATTGGACGTGAGTGCTTCTAAAGACAATGCGACCTCGAATTTCAACTTAGGGATTATAAATCTTCAATCTTTCACTTCATTGAGGTAAGGAGAAGACTTGTTGCAAATTTGGTATGTGGAATTTAAAGTTTTTTGAGATTTATTCAGTCATATTCATGCTACAAAAATTAATCTGTTAATATGGCCTATAAATTAATCGTGAAAATGCCCATTCTTATCTAGCTGAGTAGAATTGGACAATCATATGACAATCGCACCTGCCAAATTCTTACTAATCAGTAGATTATTAATTAAGTAGGGAAAGGAATCAATTTTATTAATTAACTAAATATGGATAAGTACAAAATAAGTATGAGGAAGTGAGATGGGTTGAAGATTATTGTTTGGTCAACATATAGATTGGCAATTTGCATATCCATGGTTTGAATTAGAGTGTAGCTACTATCATTCAATCACATGATCCTTTCTTACATTGAATATGGCCCTGATTGTGATATATCAATTGATTTACTTCTTCTTTTTTATCATTTTTTTATCTTGTTGACTTTGTGTTGCACAAGAAGAATGGGTGAAGCTATGATGTTGAGATTTCAATATAGAGGCTTAGATGTAGAAGTAGTTGTGGGTGATATTGATAAAGTGAACCTGATTGATCTTGTGATTGATTATCAAGATGAGGCCCCAAAAAAAAAAATCCAGTACCTTGGTATCCTAACTTCTATTATGTGTACAAGATGAAACATTATGAACTTCTTACTGACCAAGATTTAATGAAAATGTTTGGCAATTTACCTAATTGTAAGCTAATACACATATGGATTGGGGAGCAGAGTGAATCATCTGAACTTATGAAGGTTGTTAAGTCATTGAGGTCTAGAAAGAACACTATTGAGAATGTTGAACCTAATCCATGTACTTTGACACCAAACATTAACATTAATACCCCTAAGAGGAGCCAAAGTTTGGAAGGTGGTCAATTGGGTTCTAGTGATGACTTTGTGGATACAATTACCGCTTCACTTCCATATTCATGGAATAATGATGATGGAATTACCCCTGCAATAGAGGAGTATTGGCCTGATCTTATCATTGAGGGTGTTTCTACCAACCTTATTAGAGGAAGGGGAAGGGGAAGGGGCAGAGTGAGTTTAAGGGGGAGGGGAAGAGGGAGAGGGAGAAATGTTGTAACTACTGCTGAACATACACAACCTACATAACCAAGACTGAAGAGTTCTAGTAGAAGCCCTAAGATAATCAAATCTGCAGTCATTAGGGTAGTAGATGACATGCATTTGGTTCTTGAGAACCCTGAACCTACACAACACATAGAACCTACACAATCTGTCACTAATGAGGGTTCATCTAAGGCTTCTAAGATAACATCAATAGGTCTAAAAAAAATTCCTAAGACATCTGCTGTTAGGAAAGGGTTACTAGTCAAGAATGGGAATGCAACTGAGATTAGTTTTGGTGAGGGCAGTGCATCTGGGAGGAATTTATCTCAAAGTTTTGAAAATGAGGTGAGTATTAATCTATATGATGATGAAGTGTACATTCTAAGCGCACATGACAATGAGAGTGATGACAATTTGGACCCTGAAGATGATGAGTCTGATCATGAACCTTTGCTAGACATGCATGATGAGTTTGATCCTTATGCTGGGACTAGATTTGAAGAATATGATGGTGAGGATGATGACAATACCTACTTGAACAAGCTTTACAATAATGGAGAATTGTATAATGATGAGGAGTTTGGGAAGATTACTTTGAAACCTAGGATGTAATTTTTAGACAAGCATCACTTGAGAAGTGTAGTTAGGGACTATTGTATACAATCTGGATTCTTCGTGATTGTTGAGAGGGCCAATAACAGTAAGTACACTGCGATATGTTCAGCACAAAACTATAGTTGAAGGATACATGGATCTAGGTTGACAGATGGCATTACTTGGGCCATCAAATCAATTAAAGATCCGGAACACACATGTATGGGGTTAGAAGTGAGTAATCCTATGGTGAACTGTAAGTGGGCTAGGGACAAGCTCATAGACGACATTAGAGCTAACAATGATATTAGTGCTAAGTTACTAAATGAATTATTGTGGCAAAGGTATGTAGTTCAAATGAAGCAAAGCACAATCTACAAAATGAGAGGAGATGCACAAATGGAAATCCATGGAGGGCATGATGTGTCCTATATATATTTTGTTGCCTAAATATTGTGAAGTTGTGAGGATTACCAATGTATAATCCATAGCAAATTGTGCATGGACATCATCTAATCATCCTAAAAAGCCTTTGGCATTTTCCTCCATTTTCATCGCATTAAATGGCCCACTGGATGGATTAGTTGCTGGATGCAGAAGCCTAATTGGTGTCGATGGTGCTCACCTAAAGGGCAATTACGGGGGCATCCTTCTTTCTGCAGCTGTACTTGATGGCAACAATGAATTGTACCCCTTTGCATGGGAAATTGTGCCAGGAGAGGATGGTGATAGTTGGAAATTTTTTATTTGGCATTTAAAAAATGCTTTGAAAGACAAAGTGGTAGAGGGGACAACCGGTGTATTATTAGTGATGTACGTAAGGTAAATCCCTACTTCTTTCTTCACTTCTATTTTTCAACTTATATCAGCAAATTTCTCAACTTACTTGTTTATTTGTTCTCTCTTAGGGTATTGTAGAGGCCTTAACTGAGTTGTGGCCTAAAGCCGGGAGGGAATATTGTTGCAAGCACTTGAGCCAAAACTGGAAAAAGGTTTTTGGAGGTCCATTAATGTACAATTTATTTTGGAGAGCTCGTGGGGCCACATCACGCTTACTTTCAAGACAGCCTATGGAAGCTATTGACAAAGTCAACCCCCTTGCAAGGGTGTGGCTTTCAAAGCTTGGAGATCAAGAGAGATGGAGTAAATACAAGTTCAATATTGATATTAGATGTGATGTAACCAAGATAAACTTTGTAGAAAGCTTCAATGCCACACTTGGCATTGATAGATGCAGGCCTGTGCTCACATTGTTAGAAGGTAAATGTCTTGTCTCATGTTGTTGTTCAAGTGTTGTTTATGTGATTAAAATTGACTACTTTCTTTGATATTGTGCAGGTATACGACGGGTTACAATGGTCAGGCTAGCAACTAGAAGAGAGGTATGTGAAGGGTGGGAAATGGATGATATATGCCCTAATATTGCAAAAGAGGGTTAAATCCTCGTGCCAATAGTCAAGAACATGTAAAGCCTATTAGTCTGCTAAAGGGGAATTTGAGGTGCAAGATGGAAAGTCAGTACTACATGTGAGCTTGAATAATAGGACTTGTGCTTGCAATTTGTGGCAAATAAGTGGAATACCATACAAGCATGGTATGAGAGCAATATTACATGCTAAAGAAGATCCTCACAAATTTGTGAGCAACTGGTAAAGTGCGTGTTGAAGTTTACAAGAGAGCATACTCCTATAACATTAAGTCCATACCAGACAAAGAACAGTGTCCTGAGCCTGATATCACTTTGCCTAAGATAGCACCACCTGTAATAAAGAGAGGAGCCGGAAGACCTTCTAGAAATAGGAAAAGAGCAGAAGATGACCAACATAAAGGGAAGAGGTCAAAGACAATAAGGTGTAGTAATTGTCAAGTATTAGGACACAATGCACTAACATGCAAGGGTGGTCCAACAGCAAAGCAAAAGAAGGAAAGCAACAAAAACAAAACTAAAGTCTCCTCATCACAGCCTACACCTAATGCACAAGTTGAAGATTGCAGACTAAAAGGTTTATTAGGTTCTTTGGATTGTTAATCTGATGGTGTTTAGATGTTGAACCTATTTGGAGGTTGAATATGATGGATGTCGTATTTTGATGTATTTTGGATTGAATTTCTGGTCTTGAACAAGCTTTAACAAATTCTAGTCTGTTCCACTTTATGGTAATCTTGTCAACATTTTTCATGGTTTCGATGTGCAGATTTTTATGGGTATTATAAATTTATAGTTAACCATAATGAGTAGATTGATGCTTATATGTTGACAATGTCGGCTTAAAACCAAGCAAGAAAATAAAGTGGAAGTGAAATATGTCACAAGAAAGATACCACACTCCTAGTAATTCATCTAGCTTTATATTTCACGTTGTCCAAGACTCCAACTCTCCAAGTAGATAAAACAAGAGAAGTTAGTGCTTTTATAAAAGAGATATTATCTCAGATAACCCTGACTTTTAGGCCTTTTTCCAATATAACCCTGACTTTGGCAGGCATGTCTCCAATAACCCTGAACTTGATTTTTATCATTAAACTGGACAGAATTTGTCACGCCGTTAACTAGACCCTAACTGGGTTTGACTTTTGCTGAATTCATCTCTTTCTCTCTCTTGTTCTTCATCTCTTCTCTCTCTTGTTCTTCATCTCTTCTAGATCAATCAATTCTTCTGAATTCTTGGCTTCTAAATGAATCAAACTCGATGAAGTAAACAGTGAGGTTTAAATTGCCTCAAAATTTCAATCAAAATTTCCGATTCAAGTCTTGCGTTGCGATCTCCAAAAGGGGTTTTTTCCTTGTAAATTTGAACTTGGGTTTTTCTTGTAAAATTGTTGAATTACAAAGAAGAAAGCAGCAGGAGGAGAGAGGGAAAGAAGTGGAAATTCAATGGCGACACTACCAAATTCAATGGAAAATAAAGCAAGTCCACCTCCAAGATTTCCTCCCAAGCACTAATTGTGTAGCAGCAGAAGAAGCAAATGGGTGGTGGTTCATCGCCTTCAAGTGGTGGTGGTGCAACGCCCGACCCGAATCGAAATCGAATTCTCCGCAAATGGTGGTGCAACCAAACCGGATCTTGTCGTCCTTGTTGTAGATAGTAGTATTGGTCAAGTCGCTTTCAATCAAGTTCAAGCTTTTAAGGAAAATATTGTTGTTGGGGGAGTAATTGTTGGTAGAATGCATGGTCACGCGCAAGAAGGCGCCGCCCTTAGTGCCGCAACTGAGGAAAGAATATCATACGAGAGACTTGAGAGAAGGGTACGAAAGAAAAATAATCCATAGTCGCTAGCTTGCTTGTTCATCAATGGCAACACAGAAGAAAATACTAGAATGATTGAAGAGAGAGAAGAGCTCATGATTCCCTCAAATGGTGGTAAAATTCCGTAACTAAAAATGGCCCATTTCCTTAAATCAACTTTAGACCCCATAAATCAAATTCTTCCCAAACACCCATTTCAGTCTCTCTCCTCAAAACTCAACATCAAACACTTCAAAAAGAGGGTTGCTTTCAAAGGAAGGCTAATACCCCAAGAAAATTGGCACTTATGGGTTGGTAATTTACAGCAAATCCATGAATCTACTTGGAAAAAAGTTGGGATTTTTGATGCAATTAAAGCCTCAACTTACTGTTTAATGAGGGATAATGAGTTAATTATGGGTTTAGCTGAAAAATGGCGGACTGAAACTAACACATTTGTGTTTACATGGGGGAACGTACCATTACTTTGGAAGATGTGATGATCTCGGAAGAGATGAAGAACAAGAGAGAGAAGAGATGAAGAACAAGAGAGAGAAATAGATGAATTCAAGAAAAGTCAAACCCAGTTAGGGTCTAGTTAACGGAGTGACAAATTCCGTCCGCTTTAATGACAAAAATCAAGTTCAGGGTTATCGGAGACAGCCCGCCAAAGCTCGGGGTTATATTCGAAAAAGGCCTATAAGTCGTGGTTATCCGAGATAATATCCCTTTATAAAAAAGTTGAAGGAGTGTGTTTTCCCTCCAAAATATGCCACACTCCTTCAACTTTTTGAAAAAGCATGACAAGTAGATAAAACAATCACACGTGTCAGGCGCACATTGGCCCGCCTGTCGCGACATGACTAAATAAACAGCGTACCCGTGGTACGCGCTTTTTTTTAAAAAAAAGGAAAGACAGGTTGCGTATCGCACAGAGTGTGCGCTAGGCGCAGGACTCTGTGTGACACACAGATCCACGTGTCATGCTTGTGCGCTTGGCGCACGACAAGGCACTCGGCGCACGTTGGTGTGCTCCGCCGCATCGCCTTGCTTTTGACATGTTTTGACAGGTTTTTTATGAAACGCGTTTTAACGATTTTTTTTTCTTTTAACTCCGGAAATCTGATTCTACGGTATAAAATCCAATTTTAATTATAAAAATATCTTTGAAAATATTTATTTTATTTAAATAAAACAATTAATCTTATTAAACAATTAATTGGGCTTTTTCAAAGAGTAGGGCTCAAAATACAATTAATTATCGTGAATAATGAAGTGGGCTTTGAAATACGATTTTGGATCATTAAAACAAGCTTTAACACTTTTAAAATAGTTTTGGCTCTTCTGACCGCTTCCGCCCTTGAGTCTGACCAATTGAGACCGCAGTATGTTTCATCATTGGGCCCTTAAATAAGGGAGACCCGATTATGTGTCTACACCATAAAAGAAGCAAAAGTAATTAAGATTCTTAAGGCTTCAAGCCTAGCAATAGGAGCAAAAGTTTCTTCAAAGTCTATACCTTCTTGTTGGTTATAGCCTTTGACAACTAACTTTGATATGTTCGTGACAATTGTTCCATATTCATCAAGCTTGTTCCGAACATCCACTTTAAACCAATTAATTACCTTTTGATGCTTGGGCTTTGGTTCCGTATGCCATACTTTGTTCATTTTGAACTCATTGAGTTCACTTTGCATTGCAACAATCTAGTCATCATCTTGGAGTGCTTACATGTGATTTCTTGGTTCTATAAGGGACATGAACTCATGAAATGCACAAAAGTTCTTCAATTGTGATCTCGTCCGAGTTCCTCTTTCAATGTCACTTATAATAAGATCCAAAGGATGTGACATTTGATATTTCCAAGGTGTAGGAGGGAATTGAGTTGCCGGACATTCTCAAGTTCCTCTAGATTATCGTTTTTCTCATTTCTTTGCATGTCTTGTTGTTCCTATTCTGTAGGAACTTCATCATTTCCTTCATTTTCATGAACCCTTGGCATAAGAATCTCATCATATTGCTTCCTAGTTATGCTTTCTTCATCATGAGCTGCATACTTGGTTAGTCCAATTTTAAAATCATCTCGATTCCACAACATCCAAAGAATTGTTAGGTTCATCAAAAATAATATGGACACTATCTTCTACACACATAGTCTTTCTATTGTAAACTCTGTAAGTTTTGCTACTTGAGGCATGTCCCAAGAATATTGCCTCATCACTTCTTGCATCTTCCCAAAGTTCCTCTTTCCATTATCATGTACAAAACACTTACATATAAAAATCCGAAAGTCTGAGATGTTAGGCTTTGTTCCTTTGAGTAGCTCATAGGGAGTTTTATTCAAGAAAGGTCTAACCATTACTCTTTTGATGATGTAGCATGCTGTATTAACTACTTCTGCCCAAAAGTTCGTTGGTAAGAACTTGCTAATAGCATGGTCTTTGCCATTTCTTCCAAAGTTCGATTTTTCTCGCAACAACTCCATTTTGTTGAGGAGTCTTTGGAGCTGAAAAATTGTGATCCATGCCTTGTTCCTTGCAACACTTATCAAACTTGTTATTTTCAAATTCGGCCCATGGTTTGACCTAATCCGAATTATTTGATGACTAGTTGTTCTTTGAATTTTCTTAGCAAATTCTACAAATTACTAAAATGTTTCATCTTTCCTAGTTAAGAAAATCACCCAAGTAAAACGTGAAAAATCACCAACTATATCTAGTACATACCTTTTCCACTTCTACTTTGGATCCTAATTGGTCCACATAAATCCATATGGAGAAGTTCCAATGCATTTTTAGAACTTACCATTTTCTTATGCTTGAATGAGCTTCAAACATGCTTTCCTTTTGCACAAGCCTCACAAACTCCTATTATTTGATATTTCATTGAGGGAAGTTCCCTTATAAGATCTTTTGATCTAAGTTTGTCAAGAAGTGAAAGACTAGCATGTCCAAAGTGTTTATGCCAAAGTAGTGGATCTTCCTCAACAACACTTAGGCATGTTAAATTGTTCCTAGAAACCGAATTGAGATCCAAATTATATGTATTCCCTTTTTAAGTTCCTTCCAAAATAACCTTCCCACTGTTATTCTTGATATTTTACATTTTTTTCAGAAGTAAAGTTTACATTGTTACCTTTGTCACAAAACTGAGAAGTACTCAGTAGACTATACATCAAACCTTCAACTAGGAACACGTTATTAATTGAATGGGAACTAGACCTTCCAACTTTACCAACAACGATTATTTCACTTTTCTTGTTCTATCCGAAGGTCGCACTCCTTGGTCGGGTTTTTAGTGACATAAATCTTGATTTATCTCCAGTAATGTGCCTTGAACAACCACTATCCAAGTACCACGAGTTGTCCCCTCTCACTAAAACCCGCAACAACATCAATTATTTGTAACAGAACCCTTATTTCTTCGGGTTCTTTTCCAATCACTATAGCATTCTTCTTTACCCAAACCTGCTTAGCCACTTTCTCATTTTTAAGCAGTTGTTTTTTCTTGTTAATACACTCATTTTGTTCATGAGTTCCACTGCCATAGTAGGAACATGTTTTAACACTTGGAAGTTCCACATACTTCTTTTTCTTAGTGCCCTTCTTTTATAGGTAAAGCCTAGACCTTCAGTCCTTTTGGTTTAGCATTAAGATTCTATTCAGGTTTTTTCATTGGACTAACTTGTCTCTTAATTAGTTTTTACTAAAGCAAGTTCATGTTCTATTTTTTCCTTCTGTTCCTTTATTATAATGAGATTACTAGTTAACCTTTCTAAGTCAATGTTAAAAATACCCATACTCATCTCGATGTACTTTGTAGGATCATGACTTAGGCTAAATAATTTATACTGATAATGTTCCACTTGTAACATTACATTTTTCATTTTTAACTCTTTTAAAAGAATCTTTTAAGATAGTGTTCCTATCAATACGATCAAAGAATCTTTCTTGAACATTTGACCTAGCAGATTTTAGATAGATCATATGATTTTTAATCACCTCAAGAGCCTTATCACTTTGTTCCTTTAGTACTTTTAACTTCTTATATTCACTTAAAAGTTTTCAACTACTAACTCTACTAATAATTGCCTCTTGGTTAATTAGAGAATGTAGTGTTTTAAAATTTACCTCTTATGGAGCTTCATCATCAAGCTTGGCCATTAAACACAAGTTGGCGTTTCTTCACTTGGTCGAGGTTCCTCATCTTCGGAGTCGATTATCCCCATGCAACTATTATTGCTTTGCGAATGACAAAGGTTGATTTGTTGAATTTATCCTTGTTTGGAGTTTTCCCTTTGCTTTTCTCTCTATCCCATTAAGGACATTCTCTTATGATGTAGTCAGTGCTCCCACATTTGAAACAACTAGGGTCAGGCTTGGAACTTGGGTTTTTCTTTGCAAAGTTCCTTCCTTTACCTTTTCTTGCATTGTTGTAGAATCTCTCGAACCTTCTCACTAACATGGCTGCTTCTTCTTTATCTGCTTCCGAGTCATCCTCCTCTTCAGCTCTTAGCGCAAGTCCCTTGTTCCTAGAGCTTTCAGGAACATTAGTTCCTAAATGTAGCTCATGGGTCATAAGGGAACCCGCAAGTTGTTCAATATTCAACTTAGTGAAATCCTTAGTTTCTTGTAGAGTTGTGACCTTGGCTCTCCACCTTTCATCTTGAGAAAGAATTCTCAATACCTTCCTTACCTGCTCATCAATAGGAATTTCTCTTCCAAGGGAAACTAGCTCATTTGTTATGTTAGTAAATCTTGTAAACATCTCCCCGAATTTACTCTTTAGAACCCATTTTAAAACGTTCATATTTTGACATTAACAAATCAATTTTGATACGCTTAACTTTGTTAGTTCCTTCATGGGTGAATTAAAGAAGTTCCCATATTTATTTTGCGTTCTTACACCCCATGACCCTATTATGTTCATGAGTTCCAAGACCACAATGGAGGAGCTTTACTGCCATATCATTAGTTTCCATTTTTCAAAGTTCTGCTTTTCATATTCAGAGAGTTGTTTAAGAATTACCTAATTTTGAGCATTTATCTTTTTTACCTCGAAGTCTCCTGCTTCAATAACTCGCCGTGTGCTGGTTGTTTGCGAAGTACCAAAGGTACTATTCCCTTGTGTTGAGAGGAATTGTTGTTGGTTGTTGTTATACTGTTGTTGTTACTATTGTTGTTGTTGCTCATCCGGTTGTGTGAGTCAGGTTGGTATGATAATGCCGCTATGATTGTACTCTCTACTAATTTAATTCCTTTCTTTTATTCTCAGAAACCGGATGGAATTGATCTAGCTACTAAAGTGAATCTATAATTTCAATATTCTTATGAACTTAAACTTGCTAGAGTAATTTAGTTTTCAATATTTCGTCGCTTTTATTTGTAATTAGGGTTTGTAATTAGGCAATAATTATGCTTTTTTCGTCTTTTTAAATTAGTTGTTTTTATATTGTCCTCCGTAATTAGTTTGTTTTTAATTTCGTTTGTTTTAATTTTGTTTGTTGTAATTTCGATTTTTGTAATTAGGTTTTTTTCCTTCTTTTTAACTAGTTTTTTATGTTTTCGTCCTCTCGTAATTAATTGTTGTAATTTTGTTTATTTTATTGGTTTAATTTTTGTTTATTTTATCGTCCTCTCGTGCATTTTAGTTTGTTTTTAATTTCGTTTGTTTGGCTCAGTGTTTCACTAATGTAAATATCTCCATCCTATAGAATAGAATTTGCCATTTAACATAGGAGGTCTCTCGTTGAGTGTCCTTCTTCCAGTTTCTCTTGCGTGTTCATGATGTTCTAGGAACTTTGCCTCAATAGAACCGCTCGACTTCTTTGAGTTCCCGCTCTAATACCAATTGTTACTCTAGGGGAACACTACAAGAGGGCGATTAAGAATTTTCGACTTTGATTGCGGAATTCAGAACTTTAAAAGCAATAGGAACTTTAAGTATGCAAGAGAGATTTAGTGAGGAAACTCCTTATCTCAATATAAGGAGAAAAACCTCGACCCACACACTAGGGATTTTCAACACTTTCACTATAATAGAGGAATACATAGTTACAATCTATTATAGACTCCATAACTCAGTTCCACTAGGAACTTAGCTATCCCACAATGATAACTCTATCATTGTGCTACTCTCTCTCTCTCTCTCTCTCTCTATCTCTATCTCTCTCTATCTCATTACCCGACTTTACTCAAAGTCTTACAAGAGTTCCCACAACTCTTTCCCCACAATACAACTTTGTAGAAAGATAAACTCTAGTATTTAGAAGATCAAGTAGAGTACTAGGAACTTGGAACTGACAGCTCAAGAATGCTTTTGGAAATAGTCAGTTGTTGTATCTCAAAGCAAAACATCCATTTCTATTTATAGAGAAGGTGAGAATACCATGTTCCAATGTTCTTCCATGGTCTCCACTACTAACTGACCTCGTGATTTAATTCTAGTCTAAGCCGGTTAGTATTTGAACGATAAAATAAGCCAACTCCCCGAAATTTCACATATAACTCATGAACAGTCATATCTCCCAAAGACAAGATCATTAAACTCCGTCCTCTTCCTCTTCCTCCAATGGGTTGAAAAGAACTCATCACGAATCGCCTTCTTGAACTCCGGTCCAACCAAACACTCTCTCCTCCATGAGCTCCCTCCCTTTCCTCATCCACAGCCACCGCAAGATTCGAGTCAAACTTGTTGTGAGTCCACCAAATATCAAGCATCCTCAACCGGATAGTAGGCAAAGAAAGATCAAGCATCATCTCATCGGGGACTTAGAGAGCGGTAAAGATTTTGTCAAACTCTCTAATCACGTTCTCCATCTTGGTGGGGTCACCCTTACCATCAAAAGAAGAAGGTTTCTTTTCGTCAATTGCTTTAGAAATCACAAGTAGTTTTGGAACTAATATTTCCGTAAATAGGAGTAGTAAGAGTAGCAAGCTGAGCCTCAGCAAGTTTGTCCATATCATCGGCTAAGGCTCGGGTGGATAGAGCTATCTCGCGCATCATACGATTCAAACTGGAGCTTCGAGCATGCGCGTGTCTACGCATTATCTTAAAATCACAATAGAAACAAAGATAAACCAAAAATGATTCACCCTTAGCAAATAATTCTTAAAGAAAAATGAGAGAAAAAAATGTAAGAACTCAAATAGTTCACAATCTTATTACTTCCTAAACTCCAATAAATCAAGCAATCACTACTACATAAATGAGCTATTGCAACCCCTAAAAACCATTGCAATAGACTCGATAACCGTTGCAATAGAGCTATTGCAACGGTCAGGCAACCGTTGCTGTTGCTGCCCTTGCATTAGCTCTAATGCAACGGTCTTGGACACCTAATGCAACGGGCAGTTGCAACACCAAATAACCGTTGCAATAGTTCTAATGCAACTCATGTTTATTGTCTAATGCAACGCCTCTATGGTATCGCATGAACCGTTGCATTACATATGATGCAACACATTTCATAGTCTAATGCAACACCTCTATGGTATCCCATGAACCGTTGCATTACATATGATGCAACACATTTCAAAGTCTAAGGCAACGCCTCTATGGTATCCCATGAACCATTGCAATTTTTTTTTCCATATTGTGGCTACTGCAACGACGGATCTATAAATATGTATATATTAACCTGTTAACTTGATGTTGATGCAAAGCTGAAATAATTCAAAAAAAATTCCAAATAAACATAATGATAAAAATTTCGATTTCCAAAAAGACCCATAAATATATTCAAGTCATCCAATCGTTCGACAATTTCCAACACCAAGTACTTAATATAGTACTATCGTATATATATCAAATCCCAAGAGAAGTTTGATCACCTAATATATTTACTTCCAACCTAATATATATGCACCAAAAATATCTACTTCTAGCGTAAATATATTCCCAAAAATAAGATTACTAGCTAGTTGCCTAATTAATTCCGAAACCATGCTCCACTTTTAGCGAGATCCACCGCCCAAAAATTGTCATTCGTGCGATCGGAATTGTTCTTCATGTCATACATTTTCCTCTCCTTGATGTACCTATAGAATTATACAAAAGTTTAATAAAGCATGACATATGGTTATAATAATATAAATAGAGACAAGGGACTAATCTATCATCACGGGACGTAACCAAGGTTAGAAGTAAGCTCTCAATGGAGTTCCTTCGGGCAAGATAACAAGCTAGCAACAACAACAAGATAATAACAAAAAGATGATAAAAATACTTCATCATTCTCGCCAGGCAGGAGTTCCTTCTAAGTTGCAGCCTATTAAAACTTCGGTAAATTGGCCTAGGTTTGTCACTTAAAAGCTCGACATTGTGTTTGAGAATTTCTTATTTCAACATTGTCACTTTAAGAGATTGTCTTACTTACATTGTCAATTATGTGCGAGGAGTTTTGAATGAACTTTAAGAATCAACATTTTCCACCCCCGCATCCCAACCACCCCCCACCCCACCCCCGCCCCCTCCATCCCCACCACCAAAGCATCCCCCCCACCCCCACCCCCGCCGCATTCCCACCAGCAGAAGACCCCCCACCCCACCCCTCTCCTCGCCCCCGCCGTGTTCCCATCGCCAGCACTCCCTACCGTGCGTTCACACCAAAGAACACTCCCCCACCGCCGTGTTCCCACCAAAGAACACCTCTCGTCTAAGCAAAATTTTCCAAATGAGCACATCCATATCTTTCGTTGGAGGAAGTCCCTTGCTCGTATGCAAGTTACAATTCACTTATTATAAGAAGCCAAACATAATAGCCTTAAACAGAAATGGCGACTGCATGATTGAATCAGTCATTAAGTAGTCTGGGGAAGTCAGGATGTATGTTATAAGCAGCCTAATACTAGAAATGCATTATTAATGATATAGAGTAATTAACAAGAAATTTACATAGAAGTTCACTTACCACCACATCAAATTGTGTGCCCTTCGTAAACGCTACAAGCTTCGACAGACTCCTTCCCCGACATTAAATAGCTAGCATGGCTTTCCAAAGTATTTCTAACGTAAGCAACATGAGCACTCGCTCTTTATGAGAGCCGCCGCACCAAAGACAATATGGTCTTGTTACCATCACTTAGAATTTCGTAAGGCTCAAGAAGAAACACTAAACCGCAAGGAAGCGGGATAAGTACATTACCTCTTCGAATCAAAAGGTCGCTTCTTTGAAGAGAACAAAAAATAACCTAAAAATCTAGGTGAAATTCCATCTCCGATTCGTCGGTGCTCGCTATACTCTTCCATATCTCAGCAGACACCTCACCTGAAATGCAGTTTTTTTGTGTATGTGAAAATGGGTAAAAGGCGAGATTAACCCACTGAAAGTAACACCTAATCTAAACTACTTACTAGTTCCCCGACAAGTTCATACAAAGAATCATCAAGAGTTGCCTGCAAAACGTAGAGGCTCCCGGTGAGTCAGAGGGATGACAAAGAATTGAAGATATAAAATTAGCATAGCGACAATCCATTTCAAATACCCGTAACAAGCGCAAAGCACAAGATTGGGCCGATCACAGACCTTCAAGTTTGGCAATAACCTGGGAACAAACATGCAACACGAATAATTGCAGTAGCATCCATGTAACAAAGGTATATTTTAATAAATTGATTTAGTCACACAGACTAGATTTCTCCACATAGTGACAATTTGAACCATATTGAACATGGACGTAAAATAGAAAACATTCACATTGCAAACATCCAAATACAATGAGAAGCATTTTTAAGTACTCAACCGCATTTTTCTCGGCCCTAAGAATATAAAATTCAGCACCAAATCGCCTAACGGCAAAATAAACTCAAAATTCGTCAAGATTGAATCTAATATGGAAAAGAAACTAACTCGCATTCTTTTCCCCACCTCTTCTCTCTTCTCTTAGTTGTTCCGGCGAGGTTTAAGAGAAGTCGACGAGCAATTAAACCGCCTTCCTCTTTGCAATTGTTCCGGCGACGGTTAGGGAGAAGCCGACGAGCAAGACACGTATTCCCCTTCGCGCGGAGTTATCCCGGCGAGGAATAAGAGAAGCCGACGAGTATGAGGAGTTCAGGACCGAATTAGGGATTCCCCTTCGTCTTTGATTGTCTGTGTTGTGGCTGTGTGGCTATGTGCCTGTGTCAAAGACGGGAGGAAAAAAAGTATTCCGGGATAGGGAGGGAAATCAATAGTCGGCGCGGGTATGGGCCGTATGGCCAAAATTTTTAGACTTTAGCTATTGGATCGACCGTTGTAATAGATTAAAATGATGTTGCATTTAACCCTTTAATGCAACAGTTCACTTTAACCGTTGCAATAAGTCGTTGCAATAGCACTACTTGTTGCTATAGTCGTTGCAATAGCACTGTCCGTTGCAAAAAGGTGTTGCATTAGCACATGTCGTTGCAATAGACCGTTGCTTTATGGTCAACTGTTGCATTAGACCGTTGCAATTGCTTCAAAATGTAGTAGTGAATCAAATTAAAAGTGAAGTATATATATCATCAACACCTAATACAAAATATTAAAACCTTGTTTTCCCATATCTCTTCGCCACCACGACTTTTCAATTTTAACAAATTTATTTATCTATTCTTGTTTAAGATCATCTTAAAGAAGTCTTAGTAACCTGAAGCTCTGAATACCAACTGTAACACCTCTTAATTTCCAATACTTCTAAAAACATCTTATAATAAATAATCTCGAAAATTTCAGATGTGCTACACCGCGATAATTAATAATAATAACAAACAATAAATTTTAAGTAATTATTACGCACTCAACTAAATAGAATGTAAATAATTATTACAAACCAATGTGCATGCATGACAAGATATGTTTGTTGAGTCCCCTAGGTTTTGAATGATGACAAACGGGCTTGGGAACAAGTTGTTATTACATGTGGTTCTAGGTCGTTAGGAAACTGACTAAGTATCTAACTGTTCCCGACGGTTTAAATGAAATGTCAAAAAAAACATTTGCTATGCTATAATGTGACTTGTGTAGCAAAAAAGTTATTCTAAGATTTGAAGCTAAGAAGCCCTCTCGAAGTTGTTTGAAGAAAAGATAAAGTTCTTCATTGTTGATCCAAGGGAAGCTTCAAGGATTGAAGTGCATAAACATAGTTTAGGATTCTTTAAATGATTCATCTTAGGTATTCATGTAATATTTGCGTATGATATTTCCAGTGGAATTGTTTGTGTTGTTCTTAAGTGTGAAACAGTAAGGTTTTGAATATGGAACCAGTTGGTTACATATTCAGAACACAACTAAGTAGGGTAACATGTCTGGGTACAAGTTACTTTACCGGGTTATTGAGCTGGCTGTTTTAGAAAAGATTTTTGGAAAAATATTTTCTCAAATACTTTCCATTAGAAATATTTGCCAGCCTTTAGAATCATTATTAAGTATTTACTTGCCTTAAAGCGTGTGTATATCTTGGATAATATCTTTCCTCCAAGAAAGATATTGTTCAAGATATAATTTCCATAACTTAGGATTATCATATCTTTGATATCTTGAGTTAGGGAAAGCTCAAAGGTTAGACCTATGTCTATAAATATGGAATCATGATTCTCCTGCACCCTTGATGCTCTCCCGGATTTTTTTGAGTATTTTTGAGAGCCTTCACAAAGAGAACAGCTAAACAGTTTCCTAAAATAAAGTAAGCATTTCATAGAGCTTCATATTACTCTTTGTTTGCTTTGTAAGAAAGCGCGAGTTAAAAGAAACTGAATGTATTGTATTTAGAGATTGGGTAGCGTTTGTGAGTTCATTCGCGAGTGCTTGTGAGTTCAAGTGTAAAGTAGCAGTCTAGAGTTAGAGTGGGGTGTGCTGTTTCCATTGAGTAAGGAAAACAGGAGAGTGCGAGAGTATTCTTGTTTTTCTCACTTGATTAATAAGAAAACTAGCGTAGGAGGACGTACACCCTTGTTTGGTTGAACCTCATTAAATTTGGTTTCATTACTGCTTTTAAGTTCTAGTGTTTCCGGTGTTAGGAACCAGCCCAACTGGTTCCCCCTTAAATCGAAAGAATTTGAATATGTCACCAGATTATTTAAGTACTCAATTCACCGCCCTCTTGATTACTTCCGAATTTGAATTTTCAGCAGTTGAGATATTTATGGGAAGTTATGATTACTTTCGAAAATTTGAATTGCTTTTGAGATCTCAACTATTTCTCTTCCTCTACTTATTCTCTCATGCATATATATTATATTTGTCCCCATTTTCTATACAATCACTTCAAGTCATACTGGAACAATTTCTCTCTCTTTTTCTCTCTTAAAGTGGTTTCCTCTAAGTTCTCTGTTTTCTCTACAATGGGGAAGAAATCTTCGGTTAGTTCAAGGAAGAAGGGTGCAAAATGGAAGAGCTCTTCTGAAATGCCTCCATCTCCAAAGAAAACCTCGTCTGTCACTGTAGACACATAATCGTGTCTCCCTATTTAAGGATCCAATGATGAAATGTACCGCGACATTAGTTGGCCCGACCCAAAGGAATAGCAATCTAAAAAACCAATCCAAAATGTGTTTTGAAATAATATTCTAAAGCCGTGAAATGTTTTAAGTCCATTTTAAAAGCTCAATTGAATATTTATTGTTTTAATAGATATTTTCTTAATATTTATTGTTTTAATAAATATTTTCTTAAAAGCTTTTATTATTATCTTTAGAGCATAAATCAGATTTTTGACCCGTAAAATTCGATCTCCGAATTTTTAGGGATAAAAATAGCATCTTGAAAGCACGCGTAGAATAAAAAATAAATATTCTGGAATATGCGCGACGCGGCGGCGTGCGCTGCGCGCGCCACGTGCGTCCAAAGCACATTGGCCGGATCGCGTTAGGGCGCGCCAATGAGCATCGACACGTGTACTTGTGACTCACACAGAGTCCTGCGCCTGGCGCAAGTCCTGTGTGAGACGCAAGATAAACTTTTATCTTTTCGAAAATGCGTTTACACGTGTGAGTTTTTAACTGGACGGACCACGTCAGGCAGGCCAATCTACGCCTGACGTGTGTTCTCGCGCCTGCCACGTAGGCCTGCGCCTGGCGCAGGGCTTGTGTGGAGTGCAAGTTTTGGTTTGCCTATAAATACGGGCTGATTTCCCGAATCATAGACGGCTTCGAATTATTATTTTTACACACAAAAAATTCTCTCGAATACTCCGAAATACACTTTGAATACTAAAACACTCAAACACTTTCAAATCAATTCCTGTTTCTGATCATATTATACTCTTGGTTCCACGATTGCTCCGCCTAAAGATCGTTGCGTTCTTCAATCTAAGTCGCATAGGTATAATCCCTGAGGATCCTTGAATAAGCAATTATATTTATTGCTTTGAAGTTACTAACAATTTATTTCATGATGTAGATCTTCTAGTAATAATCGCTCTACTGAATATTCTAACCTCTTTTCTATACTTTATTTTATGTTTATATTATTCTTGCCTTTGTATATTATATGCTTGCCTGATCACTCTGTGCATATTATATGATTGTCCCTGCTTTATTGTTTTTATCACCCACATGTTATTTTTGCTAATCAAAGACCTAAAGAACTGTTCTAACATTAATCAGATTAATTTGGACAACCTGTTAGGTTCCCTGTAATATTGATTGCCTAATAACTTGTCACTAAAAATGGTCTTTTATGTGTTTCCTGAACCAATCTAGACTAATTATTTTTTAGGGTGTTGAAAACATTATATGATTATTCTTTGGCATAAAATCTGTAATGAATCGATATTTAGTAGAGGCCAGTAAATGGGCAATATGGTTCATGATGACCATATTTGTACCCTCACCCCCGAGCTCAATCTTTGGTTCATTTTGACCATCTATGGAGTCATGACGGGGAAATCTACATTGGATAATTTGTCCCTACGGTTTTCCCATATCCAATTAGGTTTATAATTCTTCCTAAAAAGAATTGTTGGCGACTTCCAAACAATTTTCAATAAAACCTTAACAGTGGGGTAATCAAATCTAATACGCGCTAACACCGCGTAGGCGAAATAAAAACACGCCTGCAGCCACTCAACCCTAAAAACCTCCATTTACCACCAAGTGTCTCCGATAATCCTCCCTCCATCACTCAAACTCCAACCTCTACTACACTACAAAATCAACCTCCACCACCACAAAATCATCCACCTCCATCACAACCACCTCCATCCGTAACTTTATCTCCTACCCATCCTCCCACTCATGAACCCATTCCCACTCCTTCAATCGCCAAACCTTTAACCGCCCTCGACCGAAAACCCACCACCTCTCGATGTTTCCCATAACCTAATTTCCACCGAGAAGGGAGAAGCTCTTCCCGAGGGGGAACATCCAAAGGATTCTCGTCATCGGTACTATTGAAAGGGTTTTGGATCGCTGCTAAACCGAACTTCCCGTTGAGAAGGAACAAAAGGATAAAGAAGATATGGTGGTCACTTGCCACAAGGAAGGGTCTCCATCTCGCCTCTACTAGGGCTAGAGGAAGGAGAGTGACCGGATCCGCCATGAAGAAGGAAAAAGAAAAAGTTTATGAGGATCGGCCATCGGTTCTCGCTAGGGGAACCAAGAGGAAGGGGGTACGACTCGCCCTCTCGCGCTAAAAAAAGGTAAATATGTTGAAACTCCTGTTTCTACCGGCTCTACTCCTCTTGTGGAAAGAAGTGTGTTATCCTGGTTGGAATTTCACGGCTGGATTCCTTTGTTTAAGGATGTTAAGAATGCTTTTGTGGATGTTGTTACTGCATTTTATGTGAATTTGAAGCAATTATCTCGATATGTCTTTGGGATCTACTCTTTCTGGAAGTGAGATCTTCATGTCTGCTTTCTTCGGCTTGCTTCTCTACTTAATGTTCCTAGAGATGGGTTTGATAAGTATGTGGGGATGGTCGGCCTACTATTTTTGGGGTAACACTTAGGAAATTTATAAGTTTTTGTTTCTTGCCTCCCAATTCTAAGAAGGCTATTTACCAATCTCGCTAATTTACGTGAACCCATTATGTTGGTCCTCCACTCGCTTCCATCAAAGTGTTAATCCCTAGTGGCTCGGGCGGGGAACAGGTTCGTATAATGGAGAAGGTGTTGATTTACTTAATGATGAAAAAGATTAAGATCAATCTCCCCGTCATAATCATTGATCATATCATGAATTATTGTTCCTCCTTTCACCATGCCCTAACCTATGGTTCAATCATCACCCCTCTTGCTCAAGAAGCAAAAGATACCTCTCAATGGGGAAACAATTCCTATTTAAGTGTTTACAAATGAAATCTTGGGGCAAAAAGGGTTGAATGTTTCCTCGTATATGCCGAGGTTCAAGGAGTTAGAAGTGCCATTGAGAAGAAGAAGCGGGGAAGAAGAAGAGAAAGATAGGGGAACCAAAGACAGGATGTTGTTATGTTTAAAAGGTTGGACAACCAGGAGAAGACTTTGGATAAAATATATAAGCTGATTGAGGGTATGTCTAAGTCCTACACGTCTAAGGTTACAAGCTTGAGAAGACGCTGGCCGAGACCGAGTTGTTAGTTCTCTCTTCTATAAGTAAAGGCTCAACTTCCCGCACTGTTACTGGTGCCACCGGTTCCCGCCGATCCTCGTCTTCCGGATGATCCTCGTCTTCCCGCTAATCCTATGGCCGAGGATTAAGATGATGATGATAAAGAAGATGAAGAAGGTGCCGGATCCTCACATTCCTTCTCCAACCAAGAAGATGATGATGATGATACCTCTAATGGAGAGGAAGAAGGACAGAGGAAGAGGATGACGAGGAGTGATTGCTATTTCCAGCTGTTTTCCCTCACCCCTTTCTGATAAAATGCTTTTGCATTACTGTTTCCACCCCCCCTTATTACAAAACATTCTCTTATGTAATTTGCGTTCTCGTTTAACTTTGTTGCTTTGTATTTAGATACTTTGTGTTTAGTTATGGATTTTGAGTTGTGTGACTAACTTAATTTCTTACAAAGATGATGACTTGATTGGTAGTTGATGCTACTTTTTTTAATTAGGTGATAACTTATGTGCAATGGACTCGCTTTCCGAGTACTTTTTAATGCCAAAAGGGGGGGAAATGAGTTTGAAGTTGAAGCGGCTAAGTCTAGTATAGATTGAGTCGCCCGGTACAGCTTTTGTAGTTAATTAAAAAAAGATTCTTAGGAAACAAGCTTGAAATAGTTAAACTGTTTCACCCCGTGAGTCTTGTGTCAAGTGAGCTCCTTTAATGAGTTATTTCAGCTTTGATTGAAGTTATATGTGTTTACTAACTGATCGATTGCAGAAACCTTGAAGAGTTTGTCATCATAAAAAAGGAGAATTTGTTGAGTCTCCTAGGTTTTGAATGATGACAAACAGCTGCTAGGACATGTTGTTATTACAAGTGGTTCTAGGCCGTTAGGAAATAGTCAAGTATCCAACTATTCCTGATTGCTTAAATGAAACACTCAAAAGAATATTTGCTATGTTATGATGTGTTCTTTTGTAGCAAACATGTTATTCCAAGACTTGAAGCAAAGAAGCCCTCCCGAAGTTGTTCGACGAAAAGACAAAGTTCTTCATTGTTGATCCAAGGGAAGCTTCGAGAATCAAGAGCATGAAGATATTTTAGGATTCTTTGAATGATTCATCTTAGGTCTTCATGTAATATTTGCGTATGATATTTCTAGTGGAATTGTTTGTGTTGTTCTTAAGTGTGAAATAGTAGGGTTTTGAATATGGAACCAGTTGGTTACATATTCAGAACACTACTAAGTAAGGTAACAGGTTTGGTTACCAGTTGCTTTACCGGGTGATTGAACTGTCTATTTTAGAAAAGATTTTCATAAAAAAAATTCTCAAATACTTTCCATGAGAAATGTTTGCCAACCTTTAGAATCATTATTCAGTATTTACTTGCCTTAAAGCGTGTGTATATCTTGGATAATATCTTTCCTCCGAGAAAGATATTGTTTAAAATATACTTTCCATAACTTAGGATTATTATATCTTTGATATCTTGAGTTAGAGCACGCTCAAAGGTTAGACCTAGGTCTATAAATAATGAATCATGATTCTCCTTCACCCTTGATGCTCTCCCGGATTCTATTGAGTATTTTTGATAGCCTTCACAAAGAGAACAAATAAACAGTTTCCTAAAATAAAGAACGCATCACCAAAGGGAAAAACGACAAAGGGCCAGCGGTGCAACGATCGTGGGTTCATTGCAAAACGCAGCCCTTAATAGTGAAGGGCCGCGGTTAGCCCAATACCGCAACCATTTAGTAATTAAGGGCTGCGGTTTTGGGCTAACCGCAACCATTAATAGTGAAGAGTATGCGGTTAGCCCAAAATCGTAGCCCTTTAGTAATTAAGGGTTGCGGTTTTGGGCCAACCGCAACCCTTTATAATTAATTCTCGTGGGTTGGGCCACTTTTAAATGAATTGGCATGCACCAAAGTGAGCAAACCTCACGCTTATCTTTCTCTCTCATTCGTCTCTCATTCTCGTGGCTGGGGTTTCCATCCTCTCACAAATCTTCACACCACCACACCCCCTCGTCCTGTCCTCTTCACGCCACCACAGCCCCCTCTCCCTCTCCTCCTTCGTCTCTCGTCTCCTCTCCGGGCTCTCGTATCGCCACCACGAACGGCCGCCGATCACACCACCACACCCCCTTTCCTCGCGCGCATAAACATTCGTCGCTCACACCAACACACCCCCTTTCCTCACGCGCATGAACAAGTCATCGTTGTTCACACCGCTCGTGTCTTCTCTCGCCTCTCGTCGAGCACATCAACTCTCCTCTTGTCGTCGCCTTCGCTGCATCTAGATCTAGGGTTGGTCCGTGTTTGTTGGCTCGTGATTCTATTTGTCATTTTTAATTTTTTTTTGTATTTGTTGGTTCGCTGCATTAAATTAGTTTTTGTCATTTTTTTTTTTTTTTTTGTATTTGTTGGTTCGTGATTGTCGTCGCTCTTTCTCCTCTTGTTGTCGCCGGTGCACATTAATTTTTTTTAGTATTTTAGGTTTTTTATTTTATTTTATTTTGTGGAATTAAATTGATGTTTTGTTTTGAGAGAATGTACCCTGTTGTATGTTGTTGATTTTGTGGAATTAATTTCTAGGTTGTTTGTAGAGTAATGAGTTGTTCTTTGGTTCATTTTGGTATGTTCAAATCGAAAAATTTATATACATAGGTAACTGTTCTTTTTGGTATATTTAGGACTCAAAAATGCAAAAAAAACAAAAAAGAAAATTTGGGTCATTAAGGGCCGCGGTTTTGACCATTACCGCAGCCCTTTATCATTTAAGGGTCAGTAGTTAATGAGTCAAAACCGCAGCCCTTAATTGATAAAGGGTTGCGGTTTTGACCATTAACCGCAACCCTTAATTGTTAAGGGCTGCTAAGCCAAGGGCAGCGGTCAAAAAATGCAGCCCTTAAGCCATATTTGACCGCAGCCCTTGGCCATTTTTCCTCTAGTGCATCTCATAGAGTTTCATATTACTCTTTGTTTGCTTTGTAAGAAACCGTGAGTTAAGAGAAACTAATCGTATTGAATCTCTAATAAAGGGGTTAGAGATTGGGTAGCGTTTCTGAGTTCTTTCGCGACTGCTCATGAGTTCAAGTGCGAAGTAGCACACTAGAGTTAGTAATGGTTATACTTTGTTTCCGGGTTTTCTAAGTTGATTAATAAGAAAACTAGCATAGGAGGACGTCGGCCCTTGTTTGGCCGAACCTCGTTAAATTTGGCGTGTTCATTACCGCTTTCAAGTTCTAGTGTTTCCATTGTCGGGAACCACCTCTAACCGGTTCTCTCTTAAACCGAAAGAATTTAAATTTGTCACCGGATCGTTTAAGGGCTCAATTCACCCCCTCCTCTTGAGTACCGATAAGTGCATATTCTAACATCATTTAGTTGCATATTAGGGTGCATTTTCATGTAGTATTAGAGCATTTATATTACATTTATGCATATTTAGGTCCCTTTTATAAACTACAAGGTGCTTTCACGGGTTATTTGGTCTTTTGATGTAATCTTAGGTACTTTAGACTCCTTTTAAGGACATGATGATTAAGGCACTTGTACGACCTTCAAAACGATATATCATGTGCCCAAAACGGATTGGAATTGAAGAAGATACAAACGACTTTGTGTACTTATGCGAAATATGACACCTCTGCACCATTTTACCCATAACTTTTGACCAAAAAAGATAATGACGTGATTCCAACTGGGTTGGAAACTAGACTTGAAGGGCTTTCCAACGATATATTACATGCGCCAAACAAAACTCGGATCAAAAGTTATAAAGCTATTCGAAATTGAGCTGAAAATCTCGGCGACATGAGACAACACGTCCGTGTCACTTTTGACATGTTCGCGTCTCTCCGATTTCTTCGAGGCGTAGCTTATATTCGTATAATAGTTTATATGGTAGCAGGTCAACACGACCGTGTCAATAATGACACGTCCGTGTTGGTCAGCTCCATGACGTTGTTATGTCGGATTAATTATTTTAGGAAGCTATAAATACTCTTTTTATAAAACAACATTGGGCGTCGAAATTTAAAATAGAGGGCGACTTAAAATAAAATCCGTCGCACAATCCAACATTTAGGTGACAAAATTTTGTTGTTGCACATAATTAATATTTGGGCGACGGAATGAGTATTTTGTCGCACATAATATATTCTTGGGCTACGAGAGACTATTTTGTCGCACATAATATATTCTTGGGCCACGAGAGACTATTTTGTCGCACATAATATATTCTTGGGCTACGAGAGACTATTTTGACGCGAAATAATATATTATGTGCTAGGAAAGTGCAGTTTTGTCGCCCATATAACTTAATGGGCCACAATTTTTTTAGTAATCATCACCCATATTCAACGCGGGTCTTTTTTCACAATCCCAAGTTTTTGGCGCTCCATTTCAGATTACATGACTAAAAGTCTAAAACCCTAACTCCTTACTTCCTTCAACTTCTCATCACTCACTTGAAAATCTTCATCAGTCACTTGGAATTCAACCACCAGCGATGGAGCGACGGAGCCACCGCTGACTCGAACACCTTCTCACGGAGCCTGTCTCGCTAACTCGTCAACCACCAGCCACGGAGCCACCCGCATCCTCGAACACCTTCTCACGGAGCCACCGCTTACTCGAAATTCAGGTAAATCTCCAATTCAGGTAATTTTCGTTCTTCAATTATATGAATATATTTCGGTGGATTAAGATGATAATTCATAATATTGTTTCAGATTTTTGCAAAGTAAATGGTAGCATAGAGAGCCTCAATCTCACGAGCATAGTTTATCAGTGTGGAGATTTTCGTAAAGTAAATGATAATTCATAATATTGTTTTAGATTTTCGCAAAGTAATTATAAGTTTCATGGTTAAATTTACAGTTTTTTTGTCAGTCAAATAAAAAACTTTTTGCAAGAACAAAAAAAAGAGAACTATAGAGCAACGTTAGATCTTCTAGTTGAATTTCTGGATTTCTTTTTGTTCTTTTATGTGGACTTTTTGGTTGAATTTTCTTATTCTTTTAGGTGGAATTTTCTTTTTTGAATATTTTTTCAGTACTTGGTAAATTTGCAGTTTATGGACTTGGTAAATTTATAGAGTTTTCTTGTTCTTTAGTTTTAGGCAGAATTTTCTTTTTGAATATTTTAGGTAAATCAACAAGCTTTTTCAAATGATGATCATTTTCGAACCTCTGAAATGGACTGTTACGAACCATTGTACTTCAAAAGAGTGGAGGATTATTGGAGTAACTTTAGCCTAAATACTGTAAATGACTCACAAACTGAACAAAAATTACGATACTATTAAAGTAGATTGTTACTCGTAAAGTGGCTTTTTGTAGAACAACTATCTCTTTAATTATATGAATTGGGTTTGCTCTACTTTTGTTCTATGGGATTTATATTTACCTGTGTTTTATGATTGAGTTTTTTATGAATTTTGAAATGGAAATTTGCGTTAGTTTTAAGAAAGTTGAGTTAATTAAAGGAATGATAGGAGTGATTTTTTTTTTCTCTATTCTCTCTTTTATTGTAACCTTTTGTGAATTGGGTTTTCTTTACTTTGTTCTATGAAAAATCTTTTCATTTGGGTTCTTGTTGGAACTTTGTTAATGTTTGGAAAATTTGCATTCATATTAAGAAATTTTGAGTTAGAATTGTGGACGGAGAATACATATATGCATTAGGATCAAGAAATAGTCACTTCACCTTAGAAATGATTCACAAACAAAACAAGATTGCTCAATTGCTAGAGTCTCCAAGACATTACCTTTGACTAATTAAAAACTCATTGACGTTTCATACACAAAGATATTAGTGCTTTTTGCAAGTAAGAATTGGGTTACTGTTGTAGTGTTGTTCATCTCTTTGAGTATATTAGTTATCTATTATTCATGTATATTAGTTATTTTTGGCGCTAATCTTCTCTCCGCTAGTCCCCTAACAATGGTTATTTGCTTGTATTTTTGTACCTACAATGTGAAACTATAGCTTGAAGAAATACAAGTTAGAAGTTTGAGGTGTGCAATCTAGCCGCCTACCGAAAATGGCGCCAACTAGTCACCAAATTCCGAAAGAAGGTTTGCCATCTATAATTCTCTAGAGCTTTTTAATATATGTTGCTCCCGTTGTTTAAGTTTTATGTCATTTGCATTTATTATGGTTTATGTATTTGATTCCCTCATATTTGCTATTTGCAATATGTCATTCTTACAATGTGAGTATTCTAAATTGATAAAATTAAGTTATTAGTGAATGTTTACGATCTTTAGGTGAAACTTGACATTGTTTATCACTTAAATGAAATTGATTAACAAATGATATGTTTTAAGTATGTCGTATTGTTCTTGTTTAAGTATGTCGTATTGTTCTTGTTTAAGTATGTCATATTGCTCTTGACAATATTTTTTTTAATTTTAAGGATGAATGCGATCGGAGTTAGATGAATCACCAAGGAATTGATGATAGGAGAAAACCTTCATATATTGCGGGGTTAATGATTTTTTAGAGTTCGCTTTTAATGGTAGAGAAGATGCTGCCAAATTGAGATGTCCTTGTTTGAGTTGTAACTTTCAACTTGCTTTTGATAAAGCTACTATGAAATGTCATCTAATAACTCTTGGCATTGTTTGAGACTATGATCCTTGGGTTTACCATGGGGAAAGTATAGAAGTAAGTGCTAGTAGCAGTGATGATTTTGAAAGCGACCACATTGCTTGTGAGGATGATCTTAGTGAGGATGATTTCGTGATTGGCGATGATTTGACTTCATTGATTGTTGATGCAACAAGGACACATAGTGATTGTAATATGCCTGGGATTTCTTAAGATGATGAACCAAATTTGGAATCTAGAAATGGTGTAACCAATGAGATGCCGAAAGACTTCTATAAGTTGATGGAAGATATGGAAGCAAAGTTATATCCAGAGTGTAGGACATTTAATAGATTAGAGTTTCTCGTAACATTACTTCACATCAAAGTGAGCCATAAATGGTCTGACAAATCATTCTCATTGTTACTTGAAGCATTACATAAGGCATTTAATTATGACAAATCCTTCCCTAAAAGTTCTTATGAAGCGAAAAAATACACAAAAGCTCTAGGGTTGGATTATGTGAAGATTGACGCTTGTATTAATCATTGTGTTCTGTATAGGAAAGAAAATGAGGGAAAAGATGAATGTCCTAAATGTGGAGTCTCTAGGTGGAAAGAGAAATCTCGTCAACAATGTGATAGTGAGTCCAGCTTGGATAATGATAGTCCACGACAAGTTGGGCGAGTGCCACAATTGGTCTTGCGTCATTTTCCTTTGATTCCTAGGCTTCAAAGAATGTTTGCATGCTCCAAATTAGCTGCGTCATATGCAATGGCATAAAAAAAGGTTGTTCTTCCGAAAATAATGATAATGGTAATATTATGAGACATCCTGGTGATTCTAAAGCATGGAAGTCATTTGATGAGACACACCATCAGTTTGCTAGAGAAGCATGTAATGTCAGGTTGGGGTTAGCATCAGATGGGTTTAATCCTGGTGGGAACATGAGTAGTAGATATAGCATATGGCCTGTTTTTGTTGTTGTATACAATTTGCCTCCATGGATGTGCATGAAGAGTTATAATATGATAATGCCTTTACTAATTCCTGGTCCAAAATCTCCCGGGAATGACATTGATGTATTTCTTCAACCCTTAATAGATGAACTAAAACAACTTTGGGATGTTGGGATTAAAACATATGATGCATATAGTGGGGGAAACATTTAATTTACATGGTGCATTACTTTGGACAATTCAAGACTTTCCGCTTATGCCAATTTGTCCGGTTGGAGCACCAAAGGGAAGCTTGCTTGTCCTAATTGCCATAAAAAACACAGTAATCTCAATATTTGCATCATGGCCACAAGTATTGCTACATGGTCCATCGTATGTTTTTGGAGCTCGATCCTAAATGAAGAACGAATAGAAATTCTTTTTAATGGCAAGACGTAAAGACGTCCCCTCCTAAACCACTAAGTGGGCTTGATGTTTTAGAGCAATTAAGGGAGTTGAAAATGTGGAGTTTGGAAAGAGTGAAAAGAATAAACGTAAGAGAGGTGAACGTTATTTAGGGCATCGCTGGAAAAAAATAAGCATTTTTAATGAGTTGCCTTATTGAAATATCTTTTTTGATCCGCCATAATTTGGATGTAATGCATGTTGAAAAAAATGTATGTGACAATATAATAGGGACACTCCTTGATTTGACGGGAAAAAATAAGGATTCATTAGGAGCTCGGTTGGATCTTGAGAAAATGAACATGCATGAGAAATTAAGAGCTAAGTTGGTAGGGAGACAAATATCTTATCCCTCCGGCATCATATAACTCGACGCTAAGTGAAAGAAGAAAAGTTGTGACTTTGTTGTCATCGTTGTCTGCGTTCTGATGGATACTCATCTAATATTACAAGGTGTGCCTCAATTCATGATGGAAAGATATTGGGTATGAAGAGTCATGATTGCCATGTTTTGATGCAAGATTTGCTTATACCTGTATTTCGAGATGTATTAGATGATAAGGTATTGGAACCTCTTAGTGAGCTTACATCGTATTTCAAGCAATTATGCTCTAAGACTTTGAAAGTTGATCTATTGAGCAAATGGAGAAAGGACATAGCAAATGACCCTTTGTAAGCTTGAGCAAATTTTCGTTCCGGACTTTTTTGATGTTATGGTGCATCTTTGTGTTCATTTAGCTACTGGGGCTAAATTGGGAGGACCCGTGCATTATCGTTGGATGTACGCCTTTGAGCGGTGAGGTTAACTAAATCTCTCTATTTATATATTACTTAATAATTTATACTTTTCTCCATATATATATAATAATGTTATTTTTGTTTATTAGATGATGTGCATCTTTAAATCGCATGTTCGCAATAAATCTTGTCCTGAGGGATCGATTGCAGAGTCGTACATCGCAAAGAATGTCTCGACATATGTTTCACGATATTTGTCTAAGATAAGGGACATGTTTTGATCGTGTTGATCGTAATGAGGCTATCGAGCATGAACAATCTCATCATTTCACCGCTCTTTTCAACTAAAGGGAAGCCTTTAGGGAAAGCTTCGTGGAAAATTTAAGTTTTGATGATTGGGAAATAGCTCAACTTTATATTTTGAAAAATTCGTGCAGAGGCAAGAACCATTTTTTGAGTAAGTGTTATTTCTTATTGTTAGTTTGTTTCTTATTATTTAGGAATGACTTTATTAATACTATTATTTTTAATTGAATAGTGAATATCAAAGTGGTGACCGGAGGATCGATTTTTGCCGTTGGTTTTGAGAGGAGAGTAAGACCATCCGACTTGTACTTTAATCTAATAAATAATTTTTTATTATAAAATAAGAAGTGTTATAATTGTTTCCTTATAA